>CM035415.1:2081219-2201219 GCA_020310875.1 Ceratopteris richardii | reverse complement strand
TGGACTTCATTTCCCATCCAAGTGCATGAAAACCATGGGAACCCAAGTCAATGAGATTCATCTTTTCATTATTCATATGAAGCCACTCACCATTGCCAAATACCCACAATGGTTGTTAAGTGGATCACACTTCTGTTCGGAACCCTCCAAGAAAAAGGATTGTGTCATCTGCATATGCGGCTTCAAAGCATACACAATTCCAAAACCATGGTGCACTCCCGAGGAAGTATAGTACAATATAACGGGTATGAAGCAACAGCAAACAAAAGGGAGCTTAAAGGAATCCCTTGCCTGACACCCCCCTTTGAGCTTGTATACAGTCAATGAAAAAGCAGCTGACAATGATGTATGGAAACATAAATACATACACACGCACACACACACACACACATACATACACATAGGCATGCTTTCTTGAGGAGATTATATCATCTTCTTTAGATGATGATTTTTTATTATATCTTAGATAGTGTTATTCGTTTGATTTGTACTTGCAAAATGAGACACACTATGATTAGTTGAAACTTGGTACATGTTATTTCAACATTCGGAGTTTGATGATTCATCATAACTAGTATCATTATTGAAAATTCATGTATGCAAATATGCGGATCATTTGTCTTTTGTAAATTTGTGGATGTTGGAGTCATATTTGAATATTTATATTTTTTGAATGTATGAAGGTATGCATGTGCTCACTTCTAATTGTGATTTAACAGTTATGCATGGTGATTGATGTCATTAATATATGTTAGTATTAAGTAATAACTTATGACTATTATGGAAATCAATTTGATAATATTTTGATATGTTTTTATATAATATATGAAAAAATTTACGTATTTATGTACACTTTTACCAACAATACGTATAGTTATGTACCTTAAAAGTCATCCATTACAGATGTACATTCCATACATACAGTATTTGTACCGTACCTGATGTACCCGACAATCTTGCTGATGCAGATCTACATGATGCACCTATTAATAAGAGAGCTTACATAGAAGAGGCAAAAACTATGCGTAAATGGCTGGTGCAGACTTTGAGAGATAGCAAGTTAGATTTAGCTTTGTCCTATCGTACTTTTTCAAGCTCTCATAATGCTTCTTTTGCATCAGATTGTTATGAGATTGTTATGAAATGGTTGTCTCTAGTCTTTGTGATGAAAATGAGCCTATTTCTTTTGGTGAAGCAAAGAATTCAAAAAATTGGATGGTTGTTACGCAATCACAATATGATGCTATTATGAAGACTTGTACTTGGTCCTTATGTGATTTGCCTCCTGGAAAAAAGGCCATTGGCACCAAATGGGTATACAAGCTAAAATGCAAGCCTGATGGATAGTTGATAGGTATAAGGTTAGGCATGTTGCCAAAGGTTATGTTCAAGAGAACAGCATTGATTTTGATGAAACCTTTGCTCCCACGTGTCGAATGACAACCGTTTGTAGCATTTCTCCATGGTTAGAATTTACATCAATAATCAATTGGACATTAAAATTGCATTTCTGAATGGTGATGTATGTGAACACTTAGAACCGCCACCGCACTTTTTTCTCTATTTCGGAGGTCTTGTTCTCCCGACTTGTATATATGCCTATAACCCTAACGGAATACTTATCTTTTGTGTTTTCACTTGGTAATACACTAAGTGTTGTGTAGTTCCCCAAGTTTCTTCTTCTTCCTTGTATTGTTTGCATGCTTATGCAATCATCAAACTCCAACGCCTACTGGGAAACAACAGATCATGGGAGCAAAGTGGAAGCAAAGTGTTGTTGCTTCTGAATTCACAAGTAACGAGATGAAGGGATAAAGGTACAATCACCCCCCATGGACTTCCTCTTGCCCCCACACCCTTCCTTCTCGGGTAGGTGGAGGGTGAAGGCATGGCTTCCTTCATGGTATGGTGTGGCATAAAGAATTCCACCTATTGCAAGAATGACTAACAATGGGGCCCAAGAGTCCTATTTATAGGACTCTTGCCCAATTGTCCCAGTTTACACTAGGTGGACAAATGCTCAATTATAACTATAGGCATCCATCACGATGTCTGATGAGATTGGAGACAACGAAGGTGGTAGCAAAGTATTTGACCACATTAGACTCTCGCGAGGGCCTTGATTTCTAGTTCTTGAGTCAGAACTTAAAAGACAATTGCTCAACTTCTTATGAAACTACTGCATATGGAGTATGCATCACTAGAGGATACTTCTTAGTGTCCTAGAAACCCTTGATAAGGGATTTCCTATTTATAAAAAAACTTGCATATACACGTCGTCCCCACAGGATGACTGAGTACACATTTGGACCCATGCAAATTATGTCAAAGAGGATGATCATGACCTTCTTTGGGGTAGGGTGATCATGGATGGCATCACCATCAGGATACCTATGAAGACATAATAAGACAGGAGCTAGATTTGGTGATGTTGCCTATGCTGATAACCTTGTTGATATCCCTGTTAGTGCCTCAGTTGTGCTCGTAGCTCTCCGAGTATTAACCCAAATGATGTGACCCACATTGGCATGCTCCTTGGTTGTGTTTTCAAAAGGTATGTGGAAACACCTAGCATACATCTCATGTGTATGGTCTAATTAGAGCAAATAACCCATAGTGACAGGGGACAAGCGAGACAAGGGCCAAAAAGGCTAGGGATGCCTATCCCCATCACATTTTTTTGGGCCGGGGGCGGGTCCCATCCTGTTGGGGCGTGCAAGACAAGGGATGCATCCCCCTTTTCTCGGGACAGCCCATTCCTTATCAGGGGCGCCCAACAAGGATGGGGTCCGCCCAAGCCCAAAAACGAGAAGGGAGAGGGGGAGGGGATGTTGGCCTTTTTGTTCTACATGCGCACGCCTTGAGCTTCTAAAGCTTGTGTGGTCGATTTCGAACAATGGAGAGACACAGAGAGAGAGAGAGAGAGAGAGAGAGAGGCTCAAGCCCATTAAGCTTGGAAGGTATGTTACATGTATAGTGCCACAACTCACATCATCATGTGTTCAAATTTCATAACTTCAATCTTCATCATTATGGATGATGGTATAACATATTATGTGCATTGCATATCATGTATGATGTATGTGCATTGTGATTTTGCTTTGAAGTGTGCAATGTGCATGCATTAATGTTTACACATTTATGTGTTTGAACTTTGTGGCATGTGCATTTGAAATTTTCCACTTATGCTTATGACATTATGACACATATATCATATATGTATGCATTTATGATTCATGTTTGATGTGTTATTTATGTGTATGAAATTTGAATAGATAATATATATTATGTAACGATTTTAATGTATTTATGCATTATCATTTATGTAATATGTATGTATGCATTTAAATTTTATATATGCACATTTGTGCTCATATGTGCATGACACATGCCATGTATCATGTATGATCATTGATGTGGTAATGTATCAATTCCTAAAGTCTATTCAATGTGTTATGCATATGCATACTTCATGTAGTATGTACAATGTACTTTGTATTATATCTAGTAATGTGATGTGCATACTACATATGAGCCATGGCATATGTAATATGTATATAGTATATAGTTTATATTATAATGTAATAATAAATATGCACATTGTATGTACTTAGTCCTATAAGTTATAACTTATTACGAAATTGTAATTTGTAATGCGTATACGTGGCATGTGTGTTTCTCATTGTGCATGTGGTAATATTAAGTATGAGTTCTAACTTCTAACTTTTTTTTCATGACTCAATAGACAAAACCTAAGACTGAATATTTAATATGGAATCATCGTCGTCTCAAACTCGAGAAATTTCATCCAGAAAGCGTTGTCCATGGTCGTGCTTGAATGAAGTTGATGCACCAAAAGTCAATGTTGGTGGGGGCTAAAGCATGGACATGCAAAAGATGTGGGTATCATAGATGCAGTGGAATACATAAGGTAAAAGCTCATCTTTTGCATGAAGGCAATCAACAAGTGAGATTTTGTACCACAGCTTTATCCATGGCTGAAAGGCAACCTCTTATAGACAAGTGTTGTGTTCTTGAGGCTATTCAAAAAGCAACCCGAGAATGTTGTGAATCCGACAATAATTGTCATGGACACAAAGAAAACCATCTTAAATCTTAGATTCCATATGAATCTCCTATATCTCATGTTTGGTTAAGATTTTGGAGAAACTAATGCTACCATTACATCCGAAATGTGCCAAAACGCCAAGATCGACTATCTATTTGCTGAATTCTCACACTCGGAGGTCTTGTTTCCAGTTGATGATGTCATTGATGACATCATCAAATCGTAACCACCCTTGAAAACCTATATAAGGAGGGGTTGGCCACATTCATAATCAGTCTTGTGGATACCAGACTTGGGAGCTCAAGGAGTTGCGACCGCCAAGTAAGTACTCTTCAAGTTCCTGTCTTGTTCCTTGTTCTAGTCTAGTTCTTGGACATCCTGTCTTGTCCTCTTGTAATCTCGTAGTACGAGATCTTGTCAAGTTCTTTCTTGTATTCAGTTCATCTCCCAGAAGGGAGTTCTTGTAATCCAGACATTTTGTCTCATACTCACAATCCCGGGTTGTGGGATCTCCTGTGTCATCTCTAGTCCAATTTTCCATACCTATTGGTCCCGAGTTGTGGGACTTCTTGTATTAGCAACCTATTCTTGTATCATTTTCCCTACGTGGGTGTTCTTGTAATCAGAATTATATTTCCGAAATCTTGTCTAGTGAAGTCAGCGAGCACAATCTAGTGCTCCCCTAACAGTAATGGCCGAGGCTTCCTCTGTGAGAGTATCCACTTCCCATTCAAATACTTTGCCGGATTCACCATGTGCATCACAATCTACACATCATCCTCATGAAGAATCCACTACTCACCATTTTCATACATCAATTCCCTCTACACCATCTCATGTTGGGAAAAAACAAAATACATTGAAAAAAACAAAGTACATTGGAAAAAAAAAGTACATTGGAGTCATCTTGAAAACCGATTTTGAAGGAAGAAGTGGATAGAGCGGTGGCAAGATACTTCTACCATGATCACATTCCTTTTCGAGAAGCATGGTAATTATTTCTTCTTTTTTATTTGGAGACTCAAGTATATATGCATGATACATGTACATTGTATTCATGTATCATAATAATGCATTCATTATTAGTAACTACATAAGTCATTCATACATATTTATATTACATGTGTCTCACATTTATTGATTAATTGATATAGCTTTGCTTTTTAGGTCTCCATACTTCAAGGACATGGTGAAAACGATTGGTCAACATGGACATGCTTATATGGCTCCCTCTTCAAAGACTTTACGCACAACGCTATTAGAGAAAGAGAAGAGGACTATGGAAGCTACATGCATTGCAGTAAAAAGTTAATGGAAGAAAAATGGAGATCTCTGATTGTGGACGAATGGAGCGACATGAGACGGAGATCTATCCATGGAGTAGTTGCCTACTTAGAAAAGAGAGGTATTTTCTTTCTTCCCATGATGCATCATCCATAGGAAAAAGTGCAAATGTTCTTGCTTCAGAATGGGCCACTTCCATAAAAATCGTTGGTCCATCAAATGTGGTGTGTATTGTGACGGATGGAGCGAAAGCAAATAGTGCAGCTATCCATATTATTGAGGATATTTATCCACATATCACCATTTCTTTTTGCATGGCACATTGCCTAAATAATCTATTGAAGGATTTCACCTACCATTGAGAAGGCAAATCAAATGGTTGCATTCATCTTGAGTCATCAAAAGGTAATTTATTATTCTACTTTTGCTCTTTGAATATTATCTTCTTATGTTTTTATATCTTCTTATTTTTATTAATTTTGGTATTTGCAAATTGAAATAGGTGTGGGCTGAATTTCCAAAGCATTCAAAACTTTATCTATTGAAGTATTCATAGACTCGCTTTGCATATAAATTTATTATGCTTCATAGATATGTATGCAGTGGTGTTTTGTGTGGACTATTGCTTAATGATGAATTCGGAGATATGTTGGAGTCATGCACACAAATAGGAAGGGAACTAATTCAATTGGTTGAAAATGGAGCTGGGTGGGAGGAATGACACACCATTGATAAAATGGTGAAACCAATCATACATCTTCTACATCATGTAGATTCCATGAACATGTGCATTGGGAAAATCTATGAAGCGATGGATTCTATGGTTGAATCACTCAAAGAAAAAATTTTAAATATAGAAAAGTATGTTTTATTTTTTATGAATTTTTACATAAATACTAAATACATTGTACATACTACATACATATGTCATACATAGTATGTATGTATTATGTATGCATGTAATAATTGGATCCTGAGTTTCAATCGAGAAAACAATATACCGATAAAGAGGTTATGAGTGGATGGATGAAAGCCTTGGAGCGCTTAGTTCCAAGTGATATACAAAAATGAACAATACGAGATGAGCTAGCTATATATCGAAATGGAAAACAAGCCCTCCTTCATTCTTTGGATGCACAAGAATATCGTTTTTGTGTTGGTGGTGCTCTATGGTGGGAGGATTATGGAGCTAGCACTCAAAAGAAGCACAAGGAAGAAGAAGAAGCTTGGAGTATAACACACAATACTAAATGTATTACCAAGTCAATGTACAAAGATAGCCATCCGTTGGGATTATAGGCGTATATACAAGTCGGGGGATAAAAAACCTCCGAAAGAGGGAAAAAAGTGTACCGACGGTCCTAGTGTGTTCGTTCATACACATGACCACCGAAATATATCAACAAAACCCCCTCGGAGTGATGTGGTGAACAAGAAGCTCGCACTCATGTATAAGGAAGTGCCAAGCTATGTGGAAAGAGATCCATCCACAAAAGGAAGTAAGCCCAAAGCTTTGCGGAAAGCTTCAAACTTCTCTCGACGAAGAGCCTTTGTGAAAAGATCTGTAATGTTATCCTATGTGGGCATATATGCCAAACTCATCTGTCCAAACCTCTCCCTGACATAATGATAATGCATCTCAATGTGCTTTGTGCACGCATGGAACACAAGATTCCTCGCAACTGCCCATGCGCTCGAACTATAAGTGAAGATGGTGGTGGCAAAAGACTAAACAACAGAAAAATCAGCCAAAAGGCATCTTAGCCACACACACTCAACATTCGCTGTGAAAGCTTCCCTATACTCAGCCTCACAACTAGAAATGGCCACTGTAGGTTGTTTCTTGCTCAACCAAGATATACATGAGCTATAAAGCATGAAGCAAAAACCATTAGTGGACACATCAATGTCATAGCAACCAACCCAGTCAAAATCAAAAAAAGCATGTAAATCTAATGGTAGTGATCCCCCCTTGGGATAAAACAATCCAAGTAGCCGGATACACTCAAGTAGCGAAAGATGCGCTTAACCGCGAGCCAATGCTTGATACCTGGGCAATGCATAAACATGCTCATATGAGAGACACAAACTGAATATAAGGCCGAGTTATGCATACGTAAATCAAGCATGCAACAGCCTACTGATAGAGAATAACACCAAATGCATCTCCAGCATCATGAAGACAAAACCGTAAACCTATTACATAGGAGTGGAAATAGGTTTGCAACCTTCAAGGCCAAAACGCTGCAATAATGTGTCAATATATTTTGTTTGACACAAAGCCATTCCATCATCAACTTGCATAGACTCAATGCCTAGATAATGATGCAAATGCCCCAAATCTGATATCTCAAAAGAGGCATGCAAATCAGCCTTAAAATCAGCAATATGCTTCTCATTAGGACCAGTGTGAAGCATGTCATCAACCTAGATAACAGTGATCACAAGCAAATCATTTGCACACTCAACATATAAGGTGCTCTCAGTTGGAATGTTCTCAAAACCATGTGCAATCAAGTAGGCAAGTATCTTTTCATACCAAGCACGTGGTACTTGCTTCAAAACATATAAGTTTTTCATCACAAAGACTAGAGGCAGCCATTGCATAGCAATCTAATGCAAAAGAAGCACTATGAGAGCTTGAACGAGTACTATATGATAGAGGTGCATCTAATTTGTTGTCTTGCAAAGTGTGCACCAGCCATTTATGCATAGTTTTTGCCTCCTATATATACGCTCTCTCATCAACAAGTGCATCATATAAATCCACATCAAAAATGGAATGATCTTAATCATTATGTGGAACCTATAAAGGCTAAGAAATTGCCTCATTTGGACAAGCACTTGACTATCCACTTGTAAAAAGAGGCAACAAGGTGTCATACACATCTTTGGAGCTAGTTGATATCTCCTTAGTACATGAAAGTAATGGCTGAATTGCATCTTCTCCTTGGCTTTCAGAGTTGTATCCAACAAAAATACAATTTACTTCTTTATCATCCAATTTTTTGCGTTGTTGTTCAGGCACTAATGCATATGTTAGATAACCAAAGACACATAGATGAGCAAGAGATGGCTTGCGACCATATGCCAAGCCTCATATGGAGTGATAGACTACAATACTGCCTCAAGCTAGAAGCTATGTGGTAAAGCCTTACTTTTCACCATAGACCTCCCCATTTCCATGAGAAACCTGTTCTTTCTTTCAGCAACTCCATTCTGTTGAGGTGTATACGGCACTGTACACTGATGTTTTATCCCACGTTCAGCCAAAAATGCATTAAAATCAGAAGACCATGTATTCTCCCCCCTCGATCAAAAGGGAGGGTATCCATTTTACATTCTGACATATTTTTAACCAAAACCAAAAACTGTTTGAAGCTCATAAACACTTCAGATTTCGCTTTCAATGGATACACCCATGCATGCCTAGAAAAATCATCAATAAAAGTCACGAAGTAAAGGTAGTTCCCAAAAGAAAGTGTCTGCAAAGGACCACATACATCACTGTGAAAAGCTGCAATTTCTGAGTAGCTGGAGCTGAACCATCTTTTGGGAAGGAGGAACACTCCATTTTGCCCAAATTACATCCTTTACAAACATGTTTACGAGGGGTCTCAAGTTTGGGAAGAGAAGACACCATTTAAGATTTCTTAAGGTGTAGCAAACTAACAAAATGCATATGATCAAAGCGTGCATGCCAAAGCTTTGCATCTTAGATAGCCCGAGAATCTTGAAATGCACATGCTGAATCATTGACAGATTTATAATAGCCTATGAGCTTTTATACAACCCACGACATATAATGCAAGAAGCAATAATGACATCAGCATTTTGCCCAAATTACAACCTTCACAAACATGTTTACCAGGTGCCCCAAGTTTGAGAAGAGAAGACACCATTTCAAATTTTTGGAAGCATAGCAAACTAACAAAATACAAATGACCAAAGTGTGCATGCCAAAGCTTTGCATCTTAAAAAGCCCGAGAATCTTGAACTGCACATGTTGAATCATTGACAGATTTTGCATAGCCTATGAGCTTATACAACCCACAACATATACTGCCAGAAGCAATAATGACATCAACATTTAAGAGATCATGAATTGTACACCTGTCATCAACAAATTTGACAACCAAACCTATCTTGGCTAATGCTCATACTGACAACAGATTTTTCTTGTATCCCTCGCACAAATAAAGCATCTAACAATGTGAAAGAACTACGATCAGCAATATTCAAAATGATCTTACCAACTCCCATTACAGAATAAGGAGTTGTTAGCGCATGTGACAATATTCCCTATAGGGGAAGGCTCAAGTGAACTGAAGAAACTACCCTACAAGGTAATATGTTTGGTTTCCTCACTATCACAATACCAAACATCTAAGTCTACTACAAATATGCATTGCTCATGAGAAGATGGATCATGATTGCAAACAGTAGTAAACGTCCATTCTTCATTCTGCACAAGATTAGCCGATTCTGTTTTAGGTGGGAAGGCCTCTACAACAACCATTCCAATCTCTTTTTTCTTTGCCTCTTTTGCACCCAATTTTGGACAACTCTTTATGACGTGATCATTTCTTTTACAGTATTTGCAGAACTGAACCTGCTTTTCTGTTTTCTTCTCATTTTTGTCTTCCTTTTTTGCCTATGCAAATTTAGTAGAATTTTGTGTACTAGTAGATTAGCTCCATTTACCTTTTCCCTTCTTACTAGTTAAGAAAGCTTGATATGCTACATGCATAATGGACCTGTCTTGCCTAGACTGAGCTTCTTGCAACAAAACAGAGACTAACTCCTCAAATGCTAAGGCATTTGGATTTCCTTTCATCATCAACCGAAGAGTAGAAGCAAACCTTTGATATGAATCTAGAAGACCATTAAGAACTGTCTACACAAGTGAACTATCTTGCAAGGCTTCATCCGCAAAAATCAATTTCTCTTTCAGATCTTTGATCTTTGTCTAAAAACTGTCCATAGAATCTCCTTCATTCATATGCTCTCTCCAACTGTTTTCGGAGATAAGCAACACAAGTCTCATTTCTTGCTTGGTATAAAGTGGTAAGTGTGTTCCAAGCATCCTTTGCTTTTTTTCGAGAGCGAATATGAGGGATAATGGCACCTTTCATAGATAAAGCTATCAATGCATGTGTCTTAGTATATATGTCATCCTGTCGAAGTTGCTCTGCAGTACGTGCAATAGGAACAACAGCCCAAACAAGAATTTGAAGATCGTCATCTTCAACGCCATCTACATCACCTTGAATAACTGTTTTTGCATGTGTAGTAGAGCGTTTTTCAACACCATGCATAATATTCCACAATCCTTTTGCCACCAATACATGATGCATCATATATGCCCATAATTGGTAATTGATACCATCCAACTTGTCCTCAATAGCCAACATACTTAATACATCATTGCTTTCAGCCATGGCCACTGACTAAAATACCCTGATGCAAAAAAATGACTCTATCTCAAAAAGTTGAACAGAACTATCCTGTTGTGCTCAGCTAAACCTAAACCTATAGCAAACTTCGAGGTGCTTATACTGGCAAACCGAAACCTGTATATATGTTTCGCACAAAAGGATGAAATTGCATGCACAGGCAATGCGATAGTGTGTTCGGAGGCCGAAATGAGCTCATATCAAAATTTAGACACCACAAAATGAAGTTGTTTCGAATCCCTAATTGCCCTAAGCATGCTCATCAATTTTCATGTGATTTTGAGACTCTGACCGGAGGGGTGTGACAACACCGTAGATGAAGCTTTGACCTAATACCAATTGTTGGAGTTTGAGGTTTGTGTAAGCACGTGAAAAGCACAAGGAAGAAGAAGAAGTTTGGAGTACAAAACACAATACTGAATGTATTACCAAGTGAATGTACAAAGATAGTCACCCATTAGGGTTATAGGCATATATACAAGTCGGGAAAAAGCCTCCTAAAGAGGGAAAAAGGTTCCCTAGTGGTCCTAGTGTGGAAGAAGAAGCTTTGGCTATTTGTATCTTGAGCCAAGCATGTATTTCATCTTGCTTGGAACAATTATGGAACAGCACAAGGAAGAAGAACTTTGGAGTACAAAACACAATACTGAATGTATTACCAAGTGAATGTAGATAGTCACCCGTTAGGGTTATAGGCATATATATAAGCCGGGAAAAAACCTCCTAAAGAGGGAAAAAGGTTCCCCAGTGATCCTAGTGTGTTCACACAATCACTAGCGAAATATATCAACAAAAGCTACAAGCTTTGGCTATTTGTATCTTGAGCCAAGCATGTATTTCATCTTGCTTGGAGCAATTATGGAGTATTTATGCATATGTTGGCTCAAAGAAACGCAATAGACTTGGTGTTGAAAAGGCTAGTGACTTAGTTTATGTTAGTTGCAATTTGAAGATATTAACAAAAGTAGATAAAGTTGATCCATTTACAGAATGGGAGTTGAAAGTACCTTCATAAGTTCAGAGTTACGAATCGAAGATAGAGAACACAAATACGTACACATTTCACTATGCTTGTATTGCACAAGAGCTACTTGGAAAAGTGGCTTAAGCATGATGATCTCGTGATACCTTAGACACCTTAGAGAAGATATGAAGCTTGAGGGATTTACCCGAGATGTTCCACTAAAGGCTGTAATGGTTCTAGATAAGGTGACTAGGAAGCTTGATTGGGCTTCTTATCTAGGTCAGTGAACGAATGGGAGCATGAGTATGAACTACATGACTTACAAGTCAAGTGGGACATTGATGAATCAATTCATTGGTTCATAACTGAGGAAAGTCGACTGGGTCATTGATGAATCAATTCATTGGTTCATCACCAAGGAAATTATTAAGGACAACAATTATAGATAAGGCAGGAAGTGTTACGTCCCCAACCCAAAGGTCATCAAGATGGGTGATATAGTTAAAGTGTCCAAACAAGTGTGGAGTGTCTCTCGAGACTGAATTGGGCCACAACCTGTGAGAGTCTATAAAAAGGACCCCTTTTGGGCTCATTGGTTGGCCATTTCCCATATGA
This sequence comes from Ceratopteris richardii, assembly GCA_020310875.1. Taxonomy (NCBI): domain Eukaryota; kingdom Viridiplantae; phylum Streptophyta; class Polypodiopsida; order Polypodiales; family Pteridaceae; genus Ceratopteris; species Ceratopteris richardii. The sequence goes on along the minus strand of CM035415.1, from coordinate 2,188,831 downwards.
GGCTCTTGGATGCTTGGCCCTTGATAAAGTCCCCATCACACCTGTATGGCATGGGCATGATGGTACGGGGCACCATGCCCTTGAGGGGATGGCCATGCGCTTGGCTGCATGCTCTAGGCTTGAAGGTGGATTAATATGGACCCTATGGTAGGGAGGTGAGCTTAATGTCTTCCCTACTATGTTAGTTGTGTTTTATCTTGTTTGCAAGGAGGATTTGGTGCCGACAATGAACCAATAGAGTACGAATGTCATGCAGAAGGAAAACGAAGCTCGTTAGCATTGTAATGAAAGCAATGGCCAATAGGAGGACTTCATTCCCATGCAAATAAGGGCATAAGTCACTTGAGATGTACATAACAAAGACATATAGGGTAATTATTGGGCCAATGGGCTACTAGTGGAAGGAGATCTTTTGTCCCACTAAAGACAAAAGTAGGCTATTCCAAGAACATAATAGGAGAGGATTCAACGTGTACCTTCAAGGGAGCATAGGAGACTTGGACCAAAGGTCAAAGTCCAAGGCTCCTTCGAGTAAAGTAAACCAAAATCCAACAAAGTTATCCATGATCCTAACACAAGGATGAGATGAATAGATACACTTCCATGTAAAAGTGTCAAGTGAGATAGCATATATGCATGTGAAAATAAGTTCACCATACCATTCATAGAAAAATGATAGGTAGCAAAATCTCAACCATAACATGCATCAAAGAAAGCAAAAGTTTTTCACCACAAATACGAATTCAACAATAAAATAGATGCCTTCAAAGAAGGAGCCATCTTATCCCACAAGACATATAATACATCATCTCATGTTGCAAAATAGTCTAAATAATACACAACCTCAAGGCGTCACTTAGATGCATGCACTTTACCAACTTGGGTAGCACTTTTACAAAACCCATTGGGTTTACTAAGCTAAAGAGGTATCACCAAAGCCAAGAAGTGCCTGAAAAGGCAACCCCAATGGATGCAGGGGCCATTCCAAGGCACATTACCAAAGCCATCACAATCAAGCTTTTTCAGCTTAGACTTAGCTGCAAACTCACATGCAATCTAGAAGCATCATGAAAAGTAACCAATAGCCATACACAAACACAAATGGAAGGAGGAGGGACCATAGAGAAGAAGTGTATCATCCACAAAACCTGTACCAACAATGATATGGTCTATAAAGCATAAACTATGGAATACATTTTGAACATGGGCATTGAGAAAGCAATATTAGAGGGTGACTGGTAAGGAAAAATAAGAGGGGTGAGTGGACAACCCTTCCAATGCCATGGTGAATGTCAATAGGATCAATCTAAGTGCCATATACCAAGATGGCGATAATCGCTTCCTTGCAAAGAAAGAGGATATGAGATGCAAGTTCTCACCAAAGTCCACACACCGTGCAGTGCAGCAAAGCAAAGTCCAGATCAAGAGTGTGAAAGGAGAGTGTGAAAGGCCTTAGTGAAATATATTTGACACATAACCATGTTTGAATAATGATGTGTAGTAAAGCCTGAAGTTAACATAGCAGTAAGCACATTGTGGTGAACAGAACAACCCTGAACAAATGTTAAGTGTGGATGTAACCAGCAAGGGGATGCTGCCTCACTCTCTTACTCGCTCTCATGCACAATACAGCTCTCAACCATACTAGCCTACACACTCCAAAAGCCACCAAGTTCAAGTTTTTGGACGGAGCACATTATCATCAAACTAATACAGGTTTAGCATCTGGCACTTGGTCGAGTACTGTATGCAGCATCAGCCTTCTTCAGTGCGCTCAGGTAATCTTTAAGAGAATCAACTTTGCCAGTGCACCGTCACACACACACACACCCCCCCCAAAAAAAAAAAGCTATTGCGAAAAGGAAAGACAATCGTTTATATTATGGCAAGATTTTTGTCACTAGAATATTATATGCCTGTCACCCACTTCGATCAGTGCCACCATTGCTGAATCATTAGGAATACCAAATTGACAGATCACCAGGCCAACACCCTATGGCTTCCGCATCAGTAGACATAGCAAAAGCTCAGTAACCCAATGCCCATGTGCCTGGAGATGCAGAGCTTCAGATACCTCAGCGCCCACCAAGAGGCTTGCCCAGCAAGAGGACAGGGATGAGCGGTAGGTAAGCTTCAAGAGCTATTGTGTTCTGCATGGCATGATTTTGGTGTGAAAAATAAAATGCCCAATCCAATAGATGGTTCAAGTGCTAGATTGTTCAGGTGAGTAACCACCCGGCACTGAATTTTAATATTGGAAGATCGTGTGCACACTGGCTTTCTTCGTAAAACGCAGCCTTCCCGTGAGGTGATCAGATTACACCTCTCTCTCTCTCTCTCTCTCTCTCTCTCTCTCTCTCTCTCTCTCTCTCTCTCTCTCTCTCTCTCTCTCTCTCTCTCTCTCTCTCTCTCTCTCTCTCTCTCTCTCTCTCTCTCTCTCTCTCTCTCTCTCTCTCTCTCTCTCTCTCTCTCTCTCTCTCTCTCTCTCTCTCTCTCTCTCTCTCTCTCTCTGTGTCTGTGTGTGTGTGTGTGTGTGTGTGTCTGTCTGCGTGTGTGTGTGTGTGTGTGTGTGCAGAACTTGAGCAGGCAATGCCCTGTCAAATTCGAAAGCGTCCACACACAATAAGAAAAACGCTGAAGATCAAGCTGGACTTACTTGCTCCTTGTGTCCAAGTATCATCTTCCTGCCCATGAGCACCATCATAATTTTCAAGTCCAGCATGGGGCTCTGGTCTATCGCCTACATGGGTTTCAGAAGGACCAAGCGTTAAGTTCGTAGAAAGAACATGTGCCATGGAAGAACTCCTACCGGCTGGGATGTTAAAGGGAATCAGGCTCTAAAACGAAGGGCAGAAGTCATATACGTTTGTGAGCATGTACTACTATTCTCACACACTTTAACACACCTAGAAAGTGGAAACGACATAGAACATCAAGGCACGAGTTTTCCATGAGAAGCTGACAGATCGTTTTTCACAATGGGTCATGGCAGACAGGATGTCTCTACAGAGCAACTGAACGCCTTCATCGACGCAGATTGCAGAGGCAAGGCATGCATTTTCCTTTCGACCTGTTTGCGAGGGAAGAGGATATGGCCGTTTTTCTGTATCGTAACCTGTAGGTGTGCAGATAATGAAAAGCTAGATGCGATGGTGTGCGAAACTACAAAGCTGAAAGTAACTTATTAGGAGACAGCAGTTGTCCTTTTGTACTATATTTTGCATAGAGCACAAAGCAAAAGCTATCAATGCTCACAGAATTTAGCATCACATGTGGAAATTTTGTGACTCGCTACTGATGAAAGATTCCTCGTGATCGATGTCTCGATCCATACTGACATCATACACGGTCCACGCACACTCCTAACAGAAGAGAGAAGAGTAGTAACCTGGTTACGGACGAGCAAATGCGTAAGGAATAGTATTAGCCTGTCTGTCTTTGCTCTAGTCCAAATCTCATGGTGGGGTTAGTTCGTGACCCAAGGCTCTTGTTGAAAAGATCTATGCACTCTAAGTAGAACTACAACAATACTACACTCCTACATAAAGAAAATTCATAGTAGATAATTGCAAGGAGGTCATATACCTACTCATTTTAGAAAGGGGGTATTCGACATAAGGATGTAGCCATTAAGGCAATAAAGTTATATTATGAACTCTATCTACTCTCTCACTGGTCCTCCTCTTCTCTCCTTCCCTTCTTGGTTCACCTCTTCTTTGCTTTCTGCTTCTCTTGTTATACATGAGTCTGATGTTGAATGAATTGGAGAGGTCTTCTTCAGTGCTTATGTTGACATTGGCAACTGGAGACGTTGGCAACTGGGTATAGAGTACTGATTCCAAAAAAAAATACAATCAATTGCAAAGGTAATTGTTGGTACTAACTAAATGTGTGAGCTAAAATTAGTAGAATTGCAAAGGTAATTGTTGGTACTAACTAAGTCTGTGAGCTAAAATTAGTAGTTCTGAATAATATATTACAAAGGTTTTACCGAGCAATTTGGTTTTAGAAAAAAGGGAGTTGTCTGACATACATGTACTTTAGTCAAACTATGTTTTACAAATTTTGTCAATAGCCTAATACTTGGCATGCTCCGATGGACTTGAATTGTTGCATTATTCCTCATCCATAGGGTCATCCAGAAGCTCCTTAGGGATTCGACCTTTTAACCCAACCAAAAACTTATCGTAAGTTGCCTTCGATTTCCTTTGGATAATCCGAACCAATTTTTGGATGATGGATTGGTCCAATAGAGTACCTTGTTGTGATGTCAAATCCAATTAGGAGGAATTTCTTGATCTTTAACTTTAGTTACTTCCCTTAAGTCGTGAATTCGATCCTTGGACTCATTCCCTGCTACCTATATGCCATGTATTGTTCTCTCTCATTTCTAAATAGTATTTCTCAACCTTCAACCTTCACCAACCAAGTGTATAAACGCATAAAATTTAAAGGTTTTGACTTAGGTTATAGGGCTAAAAGAATCCAAAAGGATAAAATGCAGCATACCAAAAAAATTAAAGGATTTCTTAGTTTTAATTTCTTAAGAAGATTTTCACATCGTTATTGTGGATATAGGGATTTTATAGAAGTTTTTTTTTTCATTTCAATTTTCATATAGATATATATAGTACATTAATCATGTTTGCATAAGGAACTTGAGTTAAAGTGAATTTAGAGACCACATGATTCATGCCAAAAAGATGTCTCACATCCTCCTTTTTTTATTATCCTCAAGTGGACATCTGTGCTTTATTTTCTTCATGAAATTGATGAAAAAATGATCATGGCTTACCAATGTTCTTGTTTTTATTTGGACAATATCTGCTACTTAACACTTCTTGTTTCTCTTTTAAGTTTGATTTTTTTCTTGAGTTCAATTTTACTACCTACTCTTGCTTTGGGTTAGGAACTTGAAAGAACAATCACACAGACACACACACACACACACAACAATGTACCCCTTTTATTCTCACATCGATGGTTCAAGTTGAGTCGATGGATGGGACATGAATCTTAGACCTTTAACCCACTCCTGAAAAGATCTATGGACTCTAAGTAGAACTACAACAATATTACACTCCTACATAGAGAAAATTCATAGTAGGTAATTGCAAAGAAGTCAAATACCTCATTTTGGAGCTCTTTATGCATTTATGTTGTCTCCAACCTCTCGAAAGAGAAGGCAACGCTACATATGCCTTTCACACATTCAAATCTCACATTAGATGACACAAATGATGGATGGATGAAGAAAAAATGAAGATACAAATGCAAGCACGAATTCCAAGAGAGCTACTTTTATTGATGAGAAAAAGTCTACAAAATGAGCTCTCATTGAGCTACCCAACTACTATTTCACTCACTGAATCTCCACCTAATTATTGACAGGATTAATGAAATCCAGACCAATCATTCTAGTTAGTACTTCTATCTTTTGTTATGGATCTGCTCAACAGATATCATTTCAGCACTGCTCAATACTAAATAAAAGAGAAAAATGAGTACAAAAATGACTCAATGATTCAAAAATGGCCATGTTAAATTCTAACTTGAAGAGTATAGAAAGGGGGTATTCAACATAAGGATGTAGACATCAAGGCAATGAAGTTACACTATGAACTCTCTACTCTCTCACTAGTCCTCCTCTTCTCTCGTTCCCTTCTTGGTTGAGATTAGTTTGGCTTATGTGCCCACACACGATAATGTTGCTGACCTTTTCACAAAGGCCCTACCTCGAGAGATGTTTGAAGCTTTTCAGAAAGCTTTGGGCTTACTTCCTTTTCTGGATTGATATCTTTCCAGATAGCTTATCACTTCCTTAGACATTAGTGCCAACTCCTTGTTGATTGCATCATTGATTTGTTGATATAATTTGATAATGATATGTGTGAATACACTTAGAACTACCAGGGCACTTTTTTCCCTCTTTAGGAGGGTTTTTTTCCCTCACTTGTATATATGCCTATAACTCTAACCATTGACTTATCTTTGTACATTCACTTGGTAATACATTCTATAGTGTGTTGTGCTTCTTCTTCCTCCTTGTGCTTCCCATGTGCTTCTGCAGACCTCAAAATCCAACAGAGTTCCTCTCTTTGAGAGTGGAGATTATGTGTGTGTAAGCTTTGCTATGGTGTATGCATAAATTGTGAATTTTGATGTCTCTAATGTAGAACAGAGATGATAGTTGGTTAATCCATAGTCTTCTATTCACACACTATCTCTTTCTTTAATTTTCTTCTTCATCCTATTCCAATCTTTTTCTTTTTCTCTCTCACATTATATCTTCCAATCTTTCTCCCCTGTACTCTTTATCTATTTCCTTCTCTCCTAATATTATCTTTTACATTGTTCCAATTTCCTACACACTAATCTTTCAAATCATGGATAAATGAACTTACACACTTATTGAATGATACAATGCTTGCATTCATGTATGATGTTTGTAATAATGAGAGCTTGTGAGTATCATAGAGAGGAGGAGAGAGATTAATTATTCAGGGGGGGGGGGACATGAGGACCACTAAATGTAGTTGTTTAGGTGTAGATGTCCATGGGGAGTTAGATTTGGTTGCACTAGTACTTTGTGGGATAGAGAGTCGTGCAAGTGCAAGTCCCTTCACATGTAGATAGAGATGATAAGTTTGAGCTTCCTTCGTAAAAGGAAAGTGATGAGGATAATAAACATAATTATTTTGAATCAGTCTTCATTATGAAATCAATTAGTGCTAAGGATCTAAGATTGTTTGGAAAAAGTTCTAAAAAAAATAAATCCCAAGTTTCCTCTTTTATTATATTAAGGTGTGGGAAAAAATCAAGGATAAGATAAAGACACCTCAATTTGTCCCTTTTTATTAAAAGTGTGGAAGAAATTAAGGATATAACAAACACACCACAAGTTGCCTATTTTATTATAATAAAGTCTGTAAAGAGAATTTTTATCATGACTTAAATGAAATAATATATTAACTATTTTCTTTAACAATAAAGGATTATAATGTTATTTTTGACAACCATTTCTCTAAGACATTTCCATGTTGTTGGACTAGTTTTTACTAGTCCAAATCATACACCTACACAACACCAGATAAAACCCTATATGTAACTTAGAATTGGGCACATCATAGAGGCTTACTTATGTAGACACAAATTTATCTAAGGGATTGTCGTGTGATGTTGGGAATCAAATATGCACATTTAGAAAGGAATATATGAAGGTTTAGTACCTTGGGTAATGAAATCCACATTCATTCTTTACCTTGCATGCATGGTACTATTAAGGATAAGATTGTTAATATTTTACATGGTGATGGAAGCTCTCATGACTTTATTTCATATACTTTAGTATATGAACTAAAATGAAGTCTTTTCCTTCCATGTATAAAGTCAAGTCTGCATTTCAAGGAATTAGGTGTAAGGAAGTAGGTATAATATAACAAGTGATGTGCATGATTAAGATTTGTATAGGTTCTTACGTGGATGCATGACCATTTTTAATTGCTCTTTTGCAATCCTATGATGTTATACTTGGTATGCCATTCCATCATCATTGTAATCCACACATTGACTTCCATATGCACACATTCAATTTTGAATTTAAGGATCAACTTATTTCTTTGTGCACAATGCATGACCTTCAACCATTTCCATTATTAGTCACACTCAAGTGAAGCGTGCGTTTTGAAAATGTTACAATTCATGTATTGTTTTTATGAATGGCATAGTTGATTATAATCATATACTTTTTGATGCCATAAACCATTTATGGCTACTTAAAAGGATTGTTGTTAAATTACCACTTTCTTAAGGATCTATTGACCATAGTATAGATCTAAATCCTAGTAGCTCTCCTCCTTATAAAGAAATTTATGGGCATGGAACTTTTCAACAAAACAAAATAGAGAACCAAGTTTAAGATCTACTCCTAAAAGGATTCATAACGCTTAATTCCCTCCATCTAGAGCACCTATTTTATTAGTTGAGAAAAAGAATAAGGCCTATAGGATGTGTATCGACTATACAACCCTAAAAAATATCACCATTAAAAATTGATATCCTATGCCTCAGATAGATGACTTTCTTGATAAACTTCAAGGAGCACGTGTATTTAGTAAAATTGACCTTAAATTTGGATATCATCAAATACATATAACTCACAATGATATTTACAAGACTGCCTTTAGGACTCAGACCGATCACTATGAATTATGGTGATGCCTTTCGGGCTTATGAATGCACTTGCTAAATCTGCATGTATGATGAATAATATGTTCCTTGATTATCAAGCTTTTGTTCTTGTATTCTTTGATGATATACTTGTTTATATTAAGAATGAAAGTGTGCATGAAAAACATTTGGAAATAGGTTTACGTAAGAACATGCTTTATGCCAATCCTATAAAAAGGCTTTTTTTTTCAAAGTGAATTTGAATATTTAGGACCTATCATTTCTAGTCAAGGAGTACATCTAGACTCGAAGGAATTAAAAATGATTGCTCGAATGGCCTATTCCTCAATATATTAACGATGTACAATATTTTCTAGGCTTGACCATTTTTTATAAATTTTTTGTTAAAAGTCTTTCTTATTTAGCACTCCCATTCACTTTATTATTTAATAGAAAAAGTAAAATTTTCATGGGGTTAATACAATCTTTTGAAATATTCAAACATGCACTTGCTTTACAATTACTAGAGTTTTCACAACCTTTCCATGTTGTTATAGATGTTACTGGCATATATAGGTGCAATGTTAATGAAAAATGATCATCCCATTGCATTTGAGAGTAGGGAACTTAAACTTTCTGAAAAGAATTACATCACATATGACAAGGAACTTTTTAGCTATTTTGCATGCATTAAAAATTTGGAAAAATTATGTTATGATTTTAGAAATTTTAATTAAAATAGACTGATTGGGTATCAAACATTTATTAATTCAATCACTGATTTCTAATTCACACATGAAATTGGCTTCTTTTATTCAAAAATTTCAGCCTATGATTCAGTATCAACTAGGTAGAGCTGATATAGTTTCTAATGCTCTTAATCATTTTCCATCACCACAATGACATTTTGTTTATGTCCAGAATATTTTTTCTATTAGTATTTATTCATTTCATATATGATTCCTATTTATGATTCAGATTTGTACTTTTCACATGCATGGAATGCTTTTCAAAATTTTGCACCCATCTATTGATGATGATTACACTTTTCATAATGTTTTCTTGTATTTTAGACATAAATTCTATATAATTAAATCTCTTAATTTTTTTTTTAATGAAAGACATGCATGAACCACCTTATATGGGTCATCAAGGCATACAAAGCATTGTTTCTACTTGTAAGGATTTCTTCTTCAAATCAAATATGATAAAAGATATTGCACAATATGTTTCACAATGCATTGTGTGTCAATGTGGTACAACAACATTGTAAAGCATTAGGATTGTTAATGCCATTACCTACCACCAAAGAACCATGGGAACAAATTTTGATGGATTTTATTAGTGGTATTCCTATGACTTTGTTTCATAATGGTATGATTCAGACAATTGTTGATAGATTGAATAAACATGCATATTTCATTCCTTGCAAAAGGACACTGTCTGCACCTCATGCTGCTAAGTTGTTTGTTGAAAGTAATTATGCATCATGATTCCTCTAAAGTTATTATGTCTAATCGTGATGCTCATATTTATAGTCATCTTTGGGCTTCATTATTTCAAAATTTAGCCTAAAAAATGGATTTATGTTATTCATTTCATACCGAAAGTAATGGGCGAAGAGAAGCCATAAATAACATTATTCTTGATTTATTGCATTGATATTTGTGAGATAATCCAAATAATTGGGATAAGAAAATTACCACTATTTCAATTTACTTACAACAAAACAACACATTCTACTACTGGCCGTACACCTTTGAAATTATTTATGGTAGAAAGCTTTCACTCCCATGTCACTCACTGAACTTGATATTTGTATGGCTGATTCTATTGCTCAAGGTCACATTTCTATACTTCACAAAGTTCATGAACATATTAAGAAGAGTCAAGAATGTTACTCATAATGTGAATAAAAAACAAGTAGCTAAATAATTTAATGAAAATGATTTGGTATGCTTGCACACCATTGAACAATGTTTGAAAAATATTTTCCAACATCTTAAGTTAAAATTGCACCATGATACTATGAACCATTTCACATTATTCAAAAGATAAATGAAAACTCTTTAAGATTAGACATACCATCTAATTGGATATATACAAACCTTTTTCATATTTTTCTATTATAACCACTTAAAGGCACTCTAAGAATTTTTCCTATTCTTGATGATCCTGCTTTACTTGAAAAAGATTTTGGAATATTGATTTCTAAGAGAATAATCGATCACGATGTAAAAGCTACATGCAATGGTACTCAATAGCATTCATATTTGGTAAAATATAAACACCATTCTATTGAAGAATCTCAATGGATCCATAAGACCATTAAATCCACATTGGATTGTTTAATTTTTGCATATCATGCACAATGTGAAATTGCTCTCCAATCTCCCAATTCCATGCATGTGTTTTCACATGGAACATGTTTATTATTGTTCAATGATGGGACACGTGACTGGACATCCATGTATATTTTCTTTCTTATCAAGTGAGGTTAGTTGCTTTTTGAATTGGGAGGTATGTTATCACTTATAGAATGTTTTTTTTGAGTTTTAATGTGATTTGTGCTTTGATTTAGTACCTAGAGATTCGTGAAGGCATTGATGTGCTTGGACATAAATAGAGAGATTATATTTTCCACATATTTTGTAAATAAAAGACCCACATAGAGGTTTGATTTTGATGAAGTTTTAAAAATAGTATTGAAAATATGGATTGCCATATAAAGAAACTTTTGTAAATAAAGCTAAGGCTCACCATAAAAAGTGAGAAACTTTTTCTTCTCACATACGCTTTTATAAGTGCCTCCCCTCATTGTAACTTTTGTCTTTGGACATAATGAAAATTTTTTAATACATGCACTCTGGAGACTCCTTTGATAGAGTGCATGGGGGAAGATTATACCCAATATTTTTTTTTTGTTTTGTCTACTAGGCATCTCTATTTTTGTGTGATCCAAAAATCATATTCTCTTTGTGTATGCATGAATGAAAGATTTTGCAATACTTTTATCAAGAAAATCTTCTTCAGCTCACTAGAAATGTTTCTCAAATTTATCCCATGAACTATGCCTTTCTATTGATAAGACTTCTATATCATGATAGCTTGAGATTGAAATTGAAAGATATAAAGGAGGACCAATTGAGGCAAAATATTCCATGCTTGAAAGAGATTTTCAGATAAATTTTAATGTGTATCACTATTTAGCATGCAATGATGTACATGGCAAATTCTAGTTCCTTTTGAGAGGGGGATTCGAAATCTCTTTTAGATCCATAAGATATGAGGACCAAACGAATTTGGCCCTTTTTTCTCCAAAGCCAAGAGGACATAAATAAAGCTTCAAAAGAAGAAAAATAAGACAAATCTAGAGATAGTTCATGGGCTGAGTTTGAAAGAATGTGTTCGTGGGCTGCGTTTGAGGAACCTTAGATTATATATGTTAGAAAGAATTTGTTCGTGGGCTGAGTTTGAGGAACCTTGAATATGATTGTGACTTTCGTTATATATTGGCATTGAGCATGCTATATGGGGCACATATTTGAGGGCCCTCGATCAATCAGGATGATGGATCTTATGGCATAGAGAGATAGAGATGCATAGGGAGGCCTTTACTATATGATATCTTGTATGGTTCGAACAAGGCCTTGCACTGTAGGAGATTATTCTAGTTGAGTAACTACTCCAGCTCCTTTCAAAATGAAAACAACTAACTTATCGATTTCTTTCATTTATACTATATGAGAATGGCCAAGATATAAGTGTGCTTAAATTCCTCATGAGTCCTATCAAGCATAGATTTACATGGAGACACAATGTGTTGTTGTGGACAAATGACATCAAGGTTTTGTTCATGTGGTCTTAGCATGGGCATATTACCTCACTTTGAGTACCTTCGAAGACATCCTCTTTTAGGCTCAAACAAGAGCGATCGATGGACACATCTAGGAAAAATTGGTTCAACTTGATACCAAGCAAACATGGACATAACCAATAAATGAATTAGGGTTAAAAATGATTTTGTATAGATGTTCTTCATCTTTCCATATATGGTTTTGTAATCATACAATTCAATCCATGAATGCTAATGGGATATTAGGTTGCTATGAGTGTGCTCATCGTCACACCAACTTGTGATTGGACCAAAAGATGAAAATATTACCGATTGAGGCAAGTGATACCATGCTTGTCAAAGAGTAAGTTGATATGCAATGTGTACAGCCTCACATCCACTTGAGATTGAACCAAAAGGAGAGAATGTTACCAATCAAGGCTAAGATTTTCCATGCTTGTCAAAGAGAGCAATGTGCTATTAAGTTGATATGCAATGTGTACATCCTCATATCAAGTTGAGATTGAACAGAAGATGAAAATGGTACCAACTCAGGCTAAGATATGCCATGCCTGTCAAAGAGAGCATGAGATAAACTTTCATTATATACAGACTGTGAGTTACGTGACCATTTTCATTGGCTGTTTATCGAGCTGCATTTCCACATTGCAGCCAAGGTTGCTACGCTTCCATTGCCCTGGGGCCCCGATTTATCGCCGACATGGCTAGCATCCAAGCATCCAGTATCTAGAAAGCACCTCATGTGCCACAGAAGAACTCCCGGAGGCTGGCGTGCAAAGACGAAGGAGAGAATAAGAGAAAAGCGCAGAAGGTCCATGTGTCTGTGAGCCTGTTCCACTGTACTTTGAGATCTTCTTACACCATTAAAACACGCAAACTTTTATTCCTTGCGGATCACGGCATGAGATTTCCGTCACAAATAGGGAGCGGCTTCTTTACAAGGGCTTAATCAAAATGGCAGACAGCCGTCCCTCTGCAAAGCAGCCTCATGGACCGCAGATCTGAGAAGCAAGAGATGGTGTGCAAAATTCCAAAGTAGGAAAGGAAGTGATTAGAAGACAGCTGTTCAAACTTTATACAGTCTTTTGCAGAGTACACACAGGAAAAAGCTATGGCTGCTGTACGAATTTAGCATCACATGGGGAAATTTTCAGTGTCTTTCTAATCATGAAAATTCCCGGGTGATTGGATGTGTTCATTTATAACATTCTCAGTGGATTCAGAACCAGGCAGTATATTTTTATGCAGCTGGTCGCCTGTGTGTGCGTGTATCAATAACAAAAACACCAAGAAATTACATCAGAAGAAGTTTTATACAAATTCCACAGGAAATGGATCACAAGTCATTCAGTTTACACTCAGATGTTCAAGTAGCATGCACAGCTATTAAAATGGGGAGACCCTGAGAGTAATGAGCATCCGTATGGAATTCGATGTGCCTCTCTGTGAGAGGTGGAGTTGGATCTTTAAGCAAAATGGATTACAAGTCTTTCAGTTTACACTCAGATGTTCAATTAGCATGCACCCCTATTAAAAATGGGGAGACCCTGAGAGTAATGAGCATCCGTATGGAATTCAATGTGCCTCTCTGAGAGAGGTGGAGTTGGATCTTTAAGCAAAGCATTGCTAGATGGAAGGATTTCTCGTATGATTCCTTCTCTTGATCTTGTTTTTCGGTTGAAAGCTCTTCAATTCTCTGAGATTAAGGCAATTAAAAGATTGATCGATAACTTCTGTGAGGCTATGCTGAGGTTCATAGAATTCAAAAAGCTAAGTGTGTGCATCCCTTCGGAAAGAACAAGGTCACAGTCTTATTGATTTTGAAAAGATTTTTAACATGTGTGTTGTCAAGAGATATCCAGGTTTCATTGATGGTGTCGTACATCCTTGCTGTCGGTGTCATTTATATTGAGCAGAGGTCAAAAAGGCAGCCTTCATCAACCTTGAAAAATATTTCTCATATCCTTTATGTCAAGTGGTCCTAGAATGCATTCATTTTTTCAGTCAAGTGGGTATACCAAGGGCACACTCTGCCTATGAATCCCACATCCACTCGAACAGGAAACACGTTTCATATATTGAAGGTCTTTATCTCTATTTTTTATATTAAGTGCTTTACTGTTGGAGATTCAGACCAAAGTACTTTGAGGTATGGTAATGTGGAACTCGTTTTGAAGGCTAAAGGGCATAGTAATCTTGCTTAATCTGATTTCCATGAAGTTAGCTTTTGGCTCAAAGAGAGAATTAATAAGTTTCCCGAAGGCTTCACACAAGTTCTTTAAACAAGAATTGGGTTAGATAAGGGGCATAATGAATGAAAAAGTGTCCTGCACTCGAAAAGGGTTCTTTAGAATAATGGGAACAAGATTAAAGATATCTAGAATCTGCAAAGAGATGGCTGTTTTACTCCAAGCTGAATTAGAATTGATGAACCTAATGGTTGTGGTTAAGGTTGGAGTTGAAGTTTCAAGGACTCTGGAATTCCCTGATTGAGATTAAGAAAAATGCCCTTCTCGATTGTATACTACATTGAAGTTTTTGGACCAAGATCAAAGACAAAAAACTTTGCAATGCCCATCCTTGGCGCAAGAGGTACCACTAGACGGAGGAAGATCTTAACCACCTCTTTGTCTTGTGCCCTAACAATGAAAAGATTTGGTCTTGCATTCAAAAGAGACTTCTACTGAACCAAAAGATCTCTTCGAAACAATCCATTCTTCGTTAAGCCATGGGATGCCCAACCACCCTCGAAAATGCTTTAGAGGGGAGGCCCTTTGGAAAATCTAGAAAGACAGATATATTGCTAACTTTGAGAATGCACTCAAGGAGTTCGTTAAGCCATGGGATGCCCAACCACCCTTGAAAATGCTTTAGAGGGGAGGCCCTTTGGAAAATCTAGAAAGCCGGATATATTGCTAACTTTGAGAATGCACTCAAGGAGTACTCCATAGAGAAGATCCTTGCTCTCCTAGGTAAGAAAATCAAGAATCACAAAAGGGATCCCCCCTTCACCACTCAATGATATTTATGCTTCATGGAGCCAAACTTACAAGGTAATGGATCCCCATGAAGAGGATGATAGGTTCATTAACATTCTTTTAACTCTTTTATCTATCTTTAAAAGGTCCATTATCTTGCTTTATAAATCTTTTACTCATGAAAGTTAATGGAACTAGAGTGGTGACTTAGCCAATTGTGGTGGCATACCTAAAGGTTGGGTGAACTCGATTAAGAAAAGTCCTCTTTAGAAATGAAGAAGATCAAGGAGACTGATCAACTATTTGAGCCCAGTTTTGATGGCTTCATCGAGGTTCATCATATACAGGAAGAAGTCAGAGAGGCTCTCATGGTTGTGTCCTTCTCACTACAAGATTGATTTGGAAGCCAAAAGAAATAGCAAGTTGGAAAAAGAAGTTAACCTCTTTGACTATTCGAGAGGTATGAACAAATTTGAAGAATTGGACAACAATAAAACTTGGGAGGATTATGCCATGGCTAATGAGGACAACCAAGAGGAATATACCACTAGCAAAGAAGAAAATCCCAATAGTGAGAGCTCGATCATTAGTTCCACACTTCCGGATTCCTATGTAAAGAAAGCAAATACTCAGAAAGGCAAACTCCCATTGGAGTTCCCATGGAAGATCCTTATTAAAAAGGAATTCCTCTCCCATTGTGCTCTTACATCTAAAAAAAAAGAAGAGAGGAGAAATAAGAAATTAGAGATAAAATCCCAAATCGGAAGGGCCATCAAACCAACCAACATCATAAATGATAATTTTTTCATTTAATGTGTAGGGAATTTTAGAAATCTCTAGAGCAGCCACGATTGGCCAATGGCTCTCGGATAAACATTAACCTAGATTTTATCCATCTTCATGAGGTCAAAATTGATGATGAAGACCTTTTGTGAAGGTTGCAAGAATGATCTTACCAACTCCCATGCTAGGATAAGAGGAGTTGTTCGCACATGTAACAATATTCCCTGTAGGGGCAGGCTCGAGTGAAGTGAAGAAACTACGCTGCGAGGTAATATGTTTGGTTGCCCCACTATCAAAGTACCAAACATGTGAGTCTACTGCAAACACACACTGTTCAGGAGAAGATGGGTCAAAAGTGCAAACAGTAGTAAGCGCCCATTCTTCATTCTGCACAAGATTAGCAGACTCTATTTTTGGTGTAGAGGCCTCTGCAACAACCATTCCAACCTCTTTTTTCTTCGCTTCTTTTGCTTTCAGTTTTGGACATCTCTTTATGACATGATCATTTCCTTTACAATACTTACAAAAGTTTCTGCTTTTTTTATTTCTTCTCATCTTTGTCTTCCTTCTTCGAATGTGCAGCATTTGCAGATTTCTGCTTACTAGTAGATGAGCTCCATTTACTTTTGTCCTTCTGACTAACTAGGAAAGCTTGATCTGCAACATGCATAATGGACTTGTTCTGCCTAGACTGATCTTCGTACAATAGAACAGAGACTATACTCCTCAAATGATAAGGCATTTCAATTGCCCATCATCAAACGAAGAGTAGAAGCAAAACTCTGATATGAATCAGGAAGACCATTCAGAACGGTCTGCACAAGTGAGCTATTTGGTATAACTTCATCAGTAGAAATCAATTGTTTTTTCAAGTCTTTGATCTTTGTTAGAAAATTGTCCATAGAATCACCTTCATTCATATGCTCACTCTCCAACTGTTTTCGAAGGTAAGCAACACGAGCCTCATTCCTAGCCTGTTACAATGTGGTAAGTATATCCCAAGCATCCTTAGCTATTCTGCAAGAGCGAATATGAGGAATAATGGCACGTTTGACAGACAAGGATATCAATGCATGTGCCTGAGCATCTCTGCCATCCCAATAAATTTGCTCTACAGTAGGTGTAGCAGAAACTGCAACACGAATAGGAATCTGAAGAATATCAACATCTTCCACGCCATCTGCATCAGCTTCAATACCTATATTTGCAAGTGTAATAGGATGTTTTTC
The DNA here is from genome assembly GCA_020310875.1 of Ceratopteris richardii. Taxonomy (NCBI): domain Eukaryota; kingdom Viridiplantae; phylum Streptophyta; class Polypodiopsida; order Polypodiales; family Pteridaceae; genus Ceratopteris; species Ceratopteris richardii. The sequence continues at coordinate 2,171,816 of CM035415.1, read as the reverse complement.
AACACCCTGCACAATGTTCCACAGTCCTTTTGCAACCAATACATGTCGCATCATATAAGCTCACAATGGGTAATTGGTACCATCCAACTTATCCTCAACAATCAACATACGAAATACATCACTACTTTCAGCCATGGCCACTAACTAAAATACCTTGATGTAGAAAAATGACTGTATCTGAAAAAGTTGAATAGAACTACCCTAATGAGTTCTGCTAGACCTATAGCAAACTTTGAGATGCTTATACTGATGAACCAAAACCTATATATATCTTTGGAACAAAAAGATGAAATAGCTTGCACAAGTGCTAGGATAGTGCATTCGAAGGCCGAAACGAGCTCATATCCCGATTTCGGCACATAGAGCGAAGATGGTTTGATCTCCAAATCACCTTGAGTATGCCCACCAAATTTTGTGCGATTTTGAGATAGTAACCAGAGGGGTGTCAACGACACCCTAGATGAAGTGACGACCTACTCGGATACCAATTGTTGGAGTTAGGCATCTACGGAAGCAGGCGAACAACACAAGGAAGAAGAAGAAGCTTGGAGCACAATACACAATACTGAATGTATTACGAATAGGATATACAAAGATAAGTAACCCATTAGGGCTATATGCGTATATACTAGCGGGGGGAAAAAATCCTCCTAAAGAGGGAAAAAAGTGTTCTGGCAGTCCTAGTGTGCTCACACACATCACTACCTAAATACATCAACAAAAATTTCCTTTGGTCCAAGGATCCCAAACGAAGTGTTCCCCATATTTAATGGAAAATATGCTATAGCTCGAAGGAGTTGAGTGGACTGGGCATTCTGGACATGAAAGCCATGGCCAAGAAGATAATGGAAAAATGGATAGATTAAATCTTGGAGTAATGGTGATTCTTCTTGGGCCAAGCTAATTTTTTGAAACAATGGAAACCTTTCCCTTGTTGGGATCCACATGTGTAAAGGGCTCGATTTAATTACTCTTTTGTTCTCATCATTTGCGAATGTTCCCGAAGGCTCGGATCTTCTGGGCTCCCTATGGAAATCTAGAATAAGGTGAAACCTTTCTACACCATTAGTAATGATTAGAACTGGGAGCCATGGATTAGGGAGAATGGCACTATTTGGTTCCCTATAATGGGAACATCGAAAGTAAAGTCTAAGGACCTACAAAGAGCCAAGAGGCTTTAAAATAAAGGTTTTTGGTGGAAACATCTTAGGCACCAATATAGAAGGGATTGGGTTCGATCTGAGGTCATTGATCTGAATTATAGAGTTGACTTTGAAAACTGGCGTCTTTTAAGACATAGAATCACTGCTTGGGATGTCTCTTTGTCCCACCTCATGCTGGGCTAAGAACCCACTCGATTGACAAGTCTAAAGTGGATATGTGTCAACAAGATGGAGGATATCTCAAGCATCAAAGGAAACTTGGATTATCATTACTCTCTTAGAAAGAAGTGGTTCATGAAGTGGACTTGAATCATAAGGAAATTCAAGTTTAAGGAATTATGGAAAAATGATGTTAATGTGGTAGATTTTGCATAGGGGGGTATGAAGCAAGCATTGCACGAGTGGTAGGGAAGACTTGGAACACGTTTTCTTCTCATGTCCTTGGAGCATTTTGACTTGGCAATGCCTCAAAAAACTCTTCTTTAGGAGACGATCAGGTGTTCATTTTCACTATGAAATGCCATTAAATGCCATTAGGGGTGAAGCACTTTGAAATATCTAGAAGATGTGCAATCAACTTTGACAAACAAGCTCATTTTGTAAAAAAAATGAGCTTTGAAATATCTAGAAGATGTGCAATCAACTTTGACAAACAATCTTTTATTTATGAAGAGGATGATAGGCTAACTAGCTTTCTGTGAATTTCTTTTTTGATTCTTCTTCACCACTCTAGAGATAATGGGGAAATCTTATTCTATTTTACCTTAATCTCACTAAATATAGACCCAAGCTCATCTATGCTTTACTTCCAAGATTGTATATAAAACAATGGTATTATTCTTTGTAGGTGTACATTTGACGGCTAAATCAAATTGGGGAGAGACTTCACAAATATTCAAGCAAGAATTGTGGTATCTAGGTATGACTCTTAATTTTGAGTTCATTTGAGAGAGGAAAAAGGATCACTACACTCCACATTTTTTTTTTTGCTTCTTGCTTGAGAGTGCATGTGTATGATTCTTTGATAAGGAAGATTGCTAAGAACCAATAGATAAATGCATAGTAGCATCTCCATTTTTTATAATGTTGTAGGATTCAACAAGATCACCACTTATTATACGTTGAGGTAGTGATTGTGGCCATGCACCCTCACCAAGTCATGAATATGGAGTAATTAACGATTGGTGTCAAATTTTTTACCTTGAAGATGCTCAAACATTGGTCTACATCAAGTGAAGAAAAGAAAAGATGAAGGAGATGAGATTTTAAAAATAAAGGAAGGCTCTCAAAGGTAGTTCAAAGAGTTCAAATATATTCAAATGATGGAGATGACGAAGAGGAACAAGAAGCAACAAACTAAATTAAATTTGGATATTTTTCTACCCTCCAAAACATATGTAAAAGATCATATTGAAAGCACACTTGCGTCTGTTTTTAAAGGGAAACTAAAGGGATTTGATAGGTCCATTTTAATAAAAAATAGATCAAAACGTCATTTTTTCCTATAAAAGCTTAAGTTATACCTTGAGAAACCAATTGTGAGAAACCTTTTATGGATCATTTGATTCATTGAAATTTTTACTTCTTATACATTTTGATTAGCAATATAAACCTTCATCTTTGAGCATATGTGATATTATTTGAGAGTTCATGAAGATGGTGATTTCAAGTTGATGTGTGATGATCTTTTTCAACAAACTTTGGTGGAATTTAACAACAAAGTTCATACAATATCAACCTTGATTGTGAGTTTTTAATTCAAGTATTCAAGGTAAACATTCTACTTTTCATTCCATCTTCATTTACATTGATTTTGATTAAAATCTTGCATGATTGAATCATTTTGATCATTTAATGTTGTGAATTCACATGGATTGTTGAAAACTTTGCACAAAAAATCCTTGTGAGCAAGCCTTACTTTCAAAACACTCCCACAATGTAAAGTGATTTAGACAATGAAATAGAAATGGTCTCATTCGATTCCTAGGATATGCAAAATTTTGATCCTAAAATGTAGACTGGATGTCCAAGCCTAAGGGTGTATTTCAATTCAGATTCATATTCACACACACTAATACATTAGGGGATTCCATTTACAAAAATATTTTGGACAATCCATCAGTGGACTTGGCGAGTTTAGAATGTATCTTTCCTAAGCATCATAATAATCAATGCGGGCCTACTACATGGCTATAGAGAAAGGAGATGGAATCACACTACAAGGGATCAAAGTTTTGGATAATATGGAATCCAATTGAGGTCCAAAATTGGTGCAAGCTAGCATTGATCCAAATACCTTACCATCCTTAACCACGACCATCCATGTGAGAAAAGTAATCCATGATGGATTATCTCTTGAGATCTATTTTGCTATAGAATCTAAAGAGTCCTCATTGGCTCTACCACCACCTGCAAAGTGAGGTCCTTTTCACTTGGACATCAACGAGTATAGGTCTGTAGATCCAAGTCTACTTCCCATGTTTGAGGACAAAGGGAATCCAATATATTTTCTAATAGAGGCCAATGGCAAACAATAGTTTACACATCATGGTGTGCTAGTGTTTGTAAATGGTATTCCAAGGACAACTGTCATTTTGAGTCACAATTCTAGGATTCCTAATCCCTTGATCTCCACCATTCTTACCAACCCAATCCCCACTACTATCATGCAAACCCAAAGTGTATCTTCAAGCATGGCCTCTATTGAAGTGAGATCTAATCCAATATGAGTGGCTCAAACAATAGTGGCTTCAATTCCATTGATCACAATTTCATTTGTTGCATCTATACCATTGAATACAACCATCACTTGGGAACATGCGCCCACTATTTTGTTTTGGGAAAATTACAATAATTTTTCTAGTGCCAGGTATCCCACCATCACCCAATCTATTATTCCACCTATATTTCCCCAATGGCCACCTCACATGTTATACCCAATAATCCATTAGGCCAACAAGTTCCTATTGTACCACTTAACATCCTCATTTCTCAAGGCATAGCAAAACACCCTGAGTTCCACAAGTTCAAATTGTAAGGCCGCACTTCGGTAGAAGGCTCATACCTTCCCAAAATCAAAATTTGGACTGACAACTTTTAGTGGCTATTCCACTAATGGGAAATATGAAGGCTTCTTTCGTGATAGGTATTGCTTCTGTGAGTTTTGGTTCAATTAATATTTTCTCCCTAGAGGTTTGTCCTTGAGTCTTTGCAGTAGTTGGGCATGAAAGAAAAATTATGAATGGTGGAACCACATATGCTAATCTCGTTGGTGAAGGTAAAGGTGTGGGTGAGGTTTATGTTGGTTGTAAACAAGGGATTGTTTCATGCATCCTCTTAGTTTGGTAGGAAGTGGACACGCTAACATTTTTCAAGGTCTATAGTTGGACATAGGTAAGTGCCCTTTCCATTGGCACATCATATGAGAGACACTTATAGACTATCGATGCAATGGTGCAACATCCATTTACTATTTGTTTTATTTGGATATCTGGTGTCGGCCATGTAAGAATGATTAATAATCCAAGAGGAAGATCAATTTTAAAAGATGCATTTTCTGAACCAAATCTTTTTGTGTGGTTGGGTGAATCGATCTTGTCACGAAAATGCAAAGTGCTCCATCCACATGTGTAGTGTTGTCTACTTGATATTTATCTAAGCTTTAGGTTTCACTTTTTTTCATTTCTTCGACCACTAATATTTCCTTGTGCAAAGGTACATGGGTATCAAACATCTTGAGGGCCTCTCAAACTAATTTATGCATCAAGGCTGATTAGGCAGAAGTGAGGTCATAACGAATGTTCTTGGTAAATCTCTATCTATGCTTACTTGCAAAGTATGGATAATAAAGTAGCATGGGTAGAAATCTGGCTTGGGCATTGCTGCCACAAAATGCACGCCTAGTCTAGACTTTTCCCATACAAGGTGCATTTCATGTGAATTTTACAGTGCTTTGCGTTCTTATGAGAAAAAATGAAAACAAACCTAGCGGTTGCCGAATTCCAATTAGGACTCACAAATGTACTTTGAATCAACAAGAGGTCCTATAAGACCCTAGAACCAAAGTGACTTGGCATCTCAAAAAGTGCCTATCTCCTATATGCATACTTGGAAGGATGCACGATCTCATCATGGTGCATAGAGTCCTTGGGAAGCTCCTCTAGGATTATTACACATGTTATTGGCTTGAGCATTACATGGTTTATTTATGTGTGGGTTTATTATTGGTTTACAATGAGGTTCAAATATATTATTGCTATTGATGTGTATATTGAAAATCATGATTAGGTTGGTGGTTTGTGTTTGTACATGAGAGTGGGATGAAAAGATTGATGTTAATGACTGATTTTAGGAAAGCCTGGACATCCATTTCTAGATAGTGCAAGTATTAGTGTAAGGTTTCTATGGTTTAGACAACATGGATCTATGCTCGTTCTGGCCATAGGAGTTTGGCCTAGGCTTTTCCAGCAAAGTTGAGTGGATAGGCTTGTCTAATGTCTGTATACTAGCTTTTGGCACCTACTTGTAATATACATTCGGCTTTGCCCTCAAAAGTTGCTTGGGAACCTAGATTCATCGAATTGCCAATTGATTCTTGGCATCATCTTTGGTTGTTCGTTGGGCTTTCAACTGTCTTGTTGGTTGAGAACATGAAATAGATGGGGATTGCTCTCCTTTCTTGACCCATACCTAGCTCAGTTTGGAAACTGTTTTCCATCTATGGTGGCTTCATTCTGGATCATTGTTCCACCACTTAATTACATTCCTTTGTTGTGTTGAGCATGAGAAGACTAGCTTTTCCTTTGTAACAAAAACATTATGGATGCAATGGGGCAAGCCAACTTTATGAACCACTAGAATGAAAATTCAAATGGCATACGAACACATTGAAAGACCTTTAGTATTAGTAGAAGTAATCACTATCATTACTTGCGGTGTCGATTTCAAACACACGTTTTTCATGTGCAAGTTTGGCAGAAACCATGCATACCAGATGATTTTAGGTAGACCCTTTATGAGAAAATTACAAATATTTAAAGATTAGGGAACCCATTCCTTGTGCTTACAAAACTTAGGGGTAAATAATAAAGTCAATCTCAAAGATTACGCCCATAGAGATGTCCCACCCCTACAGTGGAATCCTAATCACAAGAAACAAAAGAACTTAGAGTCAATCCACTCCTTTGGTTATTCAAATCCATCATGGATGCATGAAGACAAACACTTATGGATGTCTAAAATTTTTTATGAAGAGGAAAAATGATTAGAATCAAATATACGAGAATTCACAAAACACTTGCTCCATACAAGATCCAACCGGTGCACCTTTGATATTTCCAAATGAGGAGTTCAAACCCCATGGTTGGGCAAAAATATTAGCAACTATGGACATAGTTGTGAATAAAGAACAATGGACTCCCCATTGTGATGGGGACGACTACCACACATCCTTGTTTATGTGTGAAGCTTAGCAGAGGAAGCATCATTATCGATACCTTCTATGATTCCAAGGAAGCTTACTTATACCTAGTCAATGCAAAATCCCATGAAAGAAGTGAATGGAAGAAGGAGATATTACTAACCACTCAATTAGAAGTGAAGGAAAAGAAAAAGAGACCAAGAAGAAGAAGAGCTAACTGACCTCTTGTGAGAATACCAAGATGTGTTCACACTTGGACATAGAAAGATTTGAAAGGAGTAGATTTAGAGACTTGTTCACATAGGATCCCCATGATGTTAGAGGTCAAGCCCACAAAACAAAAACCATAAACTTACAATGACACATATGCAACAAAAATAAAGGAAAAAATTGATGGACTAAAGAAGCATGATTCATCTATGAAATTGACCATATAGAATGGGTATCACCCATTGTGGTAGTGCCTAAAAAGTATGGCAAATTACATGTGTGTGTTAACTTGAAGAAAGTTAATGGAATCACCATCAAGGATAGTGTTGTATAACTATGGGTCCAAGTGGCCAAAGAAATGGATTCTAACGGTCTAAATTCACTTGGAAAACCCTTGCAGTTTATTGAGAAACCCTTGGCAAAGTGTCACAAAGACCATGGTTTGAACCCTTGAGCTATTTGGATTTATGTACTCTGAATTGAAGAGTTTTGACCTTAGAATTGATATTCCTAAGAGTATGGTAATTAACCCTTAGGGAGGCCCCTCAAACCTTTGGATTTGTATGCAAAAGCTTGGGATGAATCCTCCTAGAATCCATGCAAGAGCAATGTGATTTCATGTGACTTCCAATGTTAGAAGGACTTGGATTAGAATCCATGAAATTTGGGACACTTGGCAATCATTTTCCCCCTTGGCCTAGAGGCATATATATGGGTGGCCTTCAATGTAAGGAGACTTCTCAAAGTCTTGAATTAGTAAGAGATCCACCTATTTTTATAGATCCATGCACAAGTAGTGCATAAAAATGGACCCACATAACAAATTAATTGGAACGTCTTAGAATCTACTTACTTCATATGTTTATTCTATGGATGCTTAATTTGCACATGGCAAAAATCGAATTAGACAAGGATGTTTTAATCCACCCTTATCATTCTTTCCATAATTTTCACTTGATTTAATTTCTCACATGCAAAGATAGATGCTTTTTAAAATGATTTTGGGCAGGGATTAGCCCACACAAGCATCTCCCTCTTTTTAGATCTAGTCTGGGATAGAATCCCCTTTTGATAAAGAAGAGAATTCGAGCATTGAAGACCATGATCGACAAGATTCATCATGGAGCACGAGGGAATACTCCACACAATCTTGAAGTATTTCGATGGTGATGCACCACAGTGCACTCTCCTTCTTGCGAGCTCCACGACGATATCCTCAGGAGTAGAAAATCGAGCTCCTAAGGCCACACACGATACTCCACACAGAGACTGTAGAATACGCAGAAACACAGTACACAGGGAGCACGAAGACAAACTTCTTAGGTCTTACAGATGCGATCAAACTTACAGTCTGTGACTCACTAGGTCACTATATGTTTTATTAAAGAACATATACGAAGAAGTGTCCAGTGGCCATTTGGCCTTTCACATGGACACTAATGGTAACAATCTCCCACTAAAGGCCAATATGGCCAAAGTAACTATGAGAGGAAAATAAAGAATGATAAAGTATACCTAAGTCGAAGTATACAAACTATACCTCCCACCTGATGGGCATGTTACACAGTATACAAGTGACTGTGTAAGATCATGAATCAAGTAACTCCCATCAAGTGACAATAGAGTCGAAAGCTATCCTATGGTAGAGCTTTAGTCAAAGCATCTGCAACATTATTTTGAGTGTGAACCTTCGCAAGAATAATGCACTAGGTGGCTAAGCAATCTCTAATGAAGTGATACCTCACCTCAATGTGCTTATCTTTGCATGATAGACCATATTCTTAGCCAAAGCAATGGCACTCTCACTATCACTGAGCAAACAAGGTACATGTTGAGGTAAACCCATATCACAAGCAAGATGAGGAAGCCACAACGCTTCCTTACATGCCTCAGTTGCTATAACATACTTTGATTTTGTGGTGGAAATAGCTGTACATTCTTGAAGACGAGATCTCCAAGAGATAGCACCTCCAACAAAATGAAAAATGTACCTTGATGTAGACTTACGATTGTGTACACAACTGGCATAGTCAGAATTTGTGTAACCAATAATGGATACTTTCCCTCTACCTAAGCATAGACACTTGTCCTTAGTGCCAGTCAGATATCTTAAAATCATCTTGACCACTTCCCAATGTTTCTTGCTAGGATTAGACATATATCTGCTCACAACTCCCATTGCAAATGCAATGTCTGGTCTTGTAGCTACCATAGCATACATGAGACTACCAACAACAGACTGATAGGGAATTTTGGTCATGAATATTTTCCTCATTTGATTTGGGGCAATCATCCTTGCTCAATTTCACATATGTGGGTAAAGGTGTACTCAATGCCTTTGCACCCTGGATATTGAACCTGTGAAGTACTTTGGATATGTATTCACTTTGAGACAATTATATGCATCTTTTGCTCCTATCACGAGTAATGCGCATGCCAAGAATATGTTTGGCATCCCCCAACTTCTTTTTTGAGAATTGAAAAATCATAAGAGGCCTTCCCAACAATCAACATATCATCAACATAAAGTACCAAGCATATCAAGCTGACATCTGAGCATCTCTTTGTGTAGAGACAATGATCTTCATTGCTTCGAGAATAGCCTAAAGACTTCATAAAAGCATATTTTGGTACCATTGTCTAGGGGACTGTTTAAGTCCATACAAGCTCTTCATAAGCTTACAAACTAGACTTTCCTTGCCAGGAACTACACAACCCCCTGGTTGTTCCATATGGATCTCATCTATAAGATCTCCATGCAAGAAAGTAGTTTTCACATCCATTTGGACTAGCTCTAAGTCCTCCATTACAACGAATCCAAGCAACATGCATAGGGTAGTCATCTTGACCACTGGAGAGAAGATCTCCTCGAAATCAACACCATGTTGTTGCTTAAAACCCTTTGCAACAAGTCATGCTTTATACTTTGGAGAAGCACTATCTGATGTGAATTTCAGCTTATATATCCATTTACATGGTAAAGATTTCCTTCCCTTTGGCAAAGGTACTAAATCCCAAGTACCATTCTTGCGAATAGAATCCAACTCACTCTTCATGGCACACTCCCACTTGACATGATCCTCTATCTGCATAGCCTCTTTGTAGCAAGAAGGTTCACCAACATCTGTTAGCATAACAAAATCTAAACTTGGAACATATCTGTCAAGTGGATATGAGACACGTGCAGAACGTCTCAATGGTTGCTAAACAAGAATATGTGCAGACTGATCTGAATGGACATTCTCCCTATGTGCAACATTTTTATGCATGCTAACCGGAGGACTAGTATCCTCAAACACCACTCTTCTCACTTCAACCTCCTTAATGGGTTCTTTATGCATCTTAGATGCATTGAAAATAATGTCACTACTTCTAATCACTGACCGTGTTTCAAGATCCCATAAGCGATATCCAAATTGTCCTTCTCGACCATATCCAAGAAAAATGCATTTCTTTGACTTATGGTCCAACTTTTGTCTAAGATTCTTGGGTATATGAACATATGCTTCACATCCAAAAACTCAAAGATGATCATAATATGGTGGCTTCCCTGCCCATAACTCTTGTGCCACTTTCAAACCTTTGGCAATACTAGGTGAAAGGTTAATCACATGAATTGTAGTCAATACTGCTTCTGCCCAAATACCTTGTGAGAGGTTTGCATGATGCAACATAGAGACTACTCTATCTTGAATAGTTTTATTCATCCTCTCAACTACATCATTCTGTATTGGGGTATAAGGAGCTATAAACTCTCTACGAATCCCTCTAGACTGACTGAAAAGACTAAATTCATGTGAGGTATACTCACCCCCGTTATCTGAACGTAAAGACTTAAGCTTAGTTCCTTTTCTAGTCTCAACTAAAGCAAGCCATTTTTTGAAAGTAGGGAATACCTCATCCTTCGATTTGATAGTATATACCCAAAATTTTCTAGTAGCATCATCTATGAAAGTGACAAAATAAAGAGAAACACCTAAGGACCTAGTTGGCATAGGACCACACACATCTGTATGAATAAGGCTAAATTGAAGAGTCAATGTGCTTTCTATGCACATTTCTAGTTTGCTTTCCATATTGACAATGCTCACAAAATGAAAAATCGGAGAAAGATAACACATGTAAGTAGCCAGAACGAGAAGATTTTCCATTCCACTAAGAGATATATGGCCCAAACAACCATGCCAAATACAAGCCATAGGCTGTTCAGTAACAACTAACAAGTGTTCTTTCTGTGATACAAATAAAGGATAAAGTGAGCCAACTTTGCTTCCTTTGGCAATAACCATATTGCCCTTTGATATGCAAAAGGACTGAGCATAGAAGACCACCTTGTAACCAAGGTCATCAAGTTGACCAACTGACATCAAACTACATGATAACTGAGGTACATGGTGTACATTATGCATAGTAAAATTTGAACCATCAATGAACTGTACAACCACATCTCCAATGCCCACAACATTACACTGGTAAGAGTCACCAAGTCTCACGGCACCAAGAGACTTTGCTGCATAATTAGATAACCATTCTCTATGTGGTGTCACATGGAAAGAAGCACCAGAATCTAGCAGCCAGGTGTGGGAAAGAGAATCAGCCATAAGAGCCTCAGTTGGCAGAGTACTATCAAGTGTCAACACATCAGCATCATCAGAAATAGCATTAATTTCTTCAATCTTCACAATCAAAGTAGATGGTGCAGGTAACTGTTTAACATGCCCGTCAACATTCTGTCCTTTACCTTTAGCATTCTTTACATCATTTTTCTACGATTCTCTTAACAAAATCACTTGTCTAGATAATCATGTTTTTTATTTTCTTATAGAATTGTGATTCTATGTCTTTATGGTGTAAAAAATTATATCTTTGTTTTGCAATTTTTTTAATGCCTAAAGGATGCACCTTTACATTATACTTCCATGCAATACACACTATCAACATATGACAATTTCTTACCATAACAAGGAAAATTCGAAAGATTGTGATTTTGTTATTCTCCTATTTCCTTCATTTTTCAAACAAAAATTATTCACCTCAACCAAATATGATTATTACAAGTTTTTACCTTGGCTTGGGTTGCAAGGAATGTTTGAAAACCAACTTTTTGCTTAGCGCTCTAGAAATTGCAATTTTGTGCTTCTCTCACTTACTCTCTCTCACAAAGAACATTTTTTTTGTCTAAATCCTGCTTTCATACTATTTGCTCACAATTGCGATTTTCAAATTTTTGGATGAAAAATTTGATTTGACTTTAGATTGAGCTTTGGTAGTTCTTCTTAACTTCTACCCACTATATATTTTTAGTTGTAATTTTTGGTGATCCTTATCTCCCACAATGAATCATGATTTGCTGCAAAAAACTATGTTTTTGTGTTTACATTTTTTTTTTACACTTTTAACTCAATTTTTATGAGGGAGAGTCTTGACTTGAGGTCAAATTGAGCTTCTCTTCCATCCTCTGCCTGCAAATAAACAAAAGTTATGAATAGAAATCTCATATGTGGAATTAGAGCACAACATACAGCTCCTAGACTAACTTCTCAACAAGATGAATGAACAAATCTCTTTCCAAGATTAAAACACACCCGCCTTTTCATCTTTTCCATACTTGGGGATTCAAAATTATATTGAAAAAACATTTGTTTCCATCAACTTTGAAGATCTAGCAATGTCCTAAGGTTTGCTTCAATTTTCCCTAGCAATGGCACCAAAAAATGTTTGTTGTACTTTACAGTTGTCCTCTCCAATCATCATAGCATAAATGATCAACAACCTCAAACACATAAAATGTAAATCTAGGGAGCATGCTAAGACCTTAGCCCCTTCCTTATCAATGGAATCCAAGACTAATCATCAAAAGACTAGTACAATCAAATATTTCACAAAAGTTCTTAATGATTCTCATATTTCATGTAGATTGAGCTAGAAGTAAGTTATTTTAGTGTTTGTTGTGCCTAAAATGTGCTATTTTTCATGATAAACACAATGTTAAAGTAAAAATAAACTTTCAATATTTTTACCCCTATGACAAGAAAATCATGATTCTAAAGGATTCACACAATCATGAAGAAAGAGTATTTTAATTGATTAATTGAGCTTAGAAGGTAGAAGTGGACTCATAGATGCATGAAACACTCAAAGAGCTACTGATCACAAGATAAATCCATGAAAAATACTCCGAATGTCCACTTGAAATCACTGTTAAATCTTGATGATGAGATTTAGAAGAAGGAAGAGCTCTCAAGTTCTCATTAATTGCTAAATATACAAGATCTCTTTACAAATGATTCATAATTGACTTATATACCTTTTTAAGTGTCCTTTTTCACGCTTAAAATAGGTCCTCCAAAGTTTCTACTAAAATAATCTACTAACTTGAGCTCTAAAAATTCTACAAAAAATATATAACTTACAACTACATATGAGGAAGATTCTTCCTCATTTTTGCAAAATTTGTGATATCCTATTCTATCATAATACAAGGTTTTCCATTTTTTTCCTTTACAAAAAGGTACTTTCAAACACATGGGACATACATTGGTCATGTGATCACCTCCATGTGTACCAATGCTTTGCTATGTCCACTGTCGGTGCTTGTCTATTTTGAACTTCTAAATTTTGAGCTACTTGCTCTACCAATTCATCTATTGGCATTGTAGGTTTGGATTTGATACTAGAGGAACACTATGAATCCTTGCCGAGTTTAGAATGTTATAGCAAATCACCCAAATTGTCCTTGATATCAATACACATTCTTAAACATTGGTCTAAAGTATGAGGCTCCTCCAAGTAAACATATGACCTTAACTCTCTGCTCAATAATCCATCTAAGAAAAAGGAAACCTATTTGGCCTGAGTAGGTAACTCTAGGATGGGGCATCGTTTGATGTATTGCCTAAATCTATATCCTACTAATCTAATATTTTCGTGTGTTGTCTTTTTGAAGCTACGAATCAACAAGGAAGTTTTGTATCTAATTCCCCTCTTGGATAATTTTCCAATGAACGTGTTGAACAACTACATGATATTCCTAAATTGGTTCTGACACAAGGTTTGAACCTATGTTAGGGTTATATTCTTCAAGATCATCTGATAAGCCTCATATTGAGTGAACAAATCCTCGAGTTGATCTAGCCTCAATACTTGCTTAAACACAGCTACGTGATCATAGGGATCTCCCATGCTATCAAAATAATTTTTCATGGCCTTCACTACTTGAGTGGGTCTCAAGATTCTACGATGCTTCTTGGTCTTGGTAGGGGAAAGTCATCCATACTTCTTTGATTCATAGGTCCTCAAGTCTTTCTCATTCTATTCTATTTGTGTCAGCCCTGATCTTTCTCTTCCTATAGTGTGCACAAAACTTACTTCGGGTTGTTCCTTGGATCTTCCTTTCTACGTTCCTAAGAAATGTGATGATCTTGCTCTATTCTGACTATGAGGGTTAGTATACTTGTGAGAGGGGAAAATTTGTTCACCATCCCAAGTGTATGCACGTCTACTATGCTCCATAAGTCACTCTTTTTGAAGTGTTGTTCAAGTATGTGATGTTTCCTAGAACATCAGTGTCTTTGAATTCGTGTACGATGACTCCATCTACATTGCTAAGTTTGTGTGGTTTGAATCTCCAAAATGCTTCATGAGTCTCTCTACTAATGAAGAGCTCTATACTAATGTTGTCTAGAGGGATCCAATTGGGTGTTCTAATCCTTGTCAAGGCTGGATACCTCTAGGAGTTCTAGCTTCTCGCTCTTTTCCCGCATGATAAAGATCTATTTTAGGCTCAAGTATAAACGGTCCAAATCCATCTATCCTATCATGTAAGTTGGTTGACACATACATGGTTCTTCACTTATCTATGTAGGACCCTTCCTCGAATTTGAGCACGGTGTGATCATTTCCAAAGGGGTGCTCTAGATTTTTTTAGTTGGACCACCGATCGCCTTAAAGCATCCCAATAGACGTAGGCACCTAAGCAGTGTTATCGTAAGTGTCCATGTGAAAGGACAAATGGCCATTGGACACTTTTGTATATGTTCTTAGGTCACACAAATGTGGTATGGTCAACCACATTTGTGTGACCTAAGAAATTTGTGTTTGTGGTTTGTGTACTATGTGTTTTTATTGTATATTTTGCACCAACTATGTAGAATAGTGTGTGTGGCTCCCGAGTTTGAGTTATTATAGCAAGGGTATCATTACAGAGCTCTCGAGAAGGAGATTCCACCATTGGGCATCGTCAAAGAAATACTTCACTGGTTACAAATCATTTGGACACCCACCTAGGGCTTTCAACTAAGGTGGTGACCAAGGCATAGACCTTGGCATACCTTGTCATTGGAGTCACCAAAGTCATCATTGTCCCCCCTATAGCTCGCTTAACCAACATAGCTCTTGCAACTAAGCTACACTTTTGTGGTGCTTGAGGAAGGGGAAAGACTACGGTTCACATTACCTTGAACATGGTTTGGGCCCCCAAAACTTCCTCCTTTGTTTTCAAAGCCTATTTTGAAGCGTTTTGATATGATTTTTGGAGCCATTTTGGAGTACTTTCACGTATAGTTCTCTTTACATAGGTTAAAGAACATTAAGAAGAGTGTTCTTTGTACTTCTACGACAACAAATATTTAGATTTGGGGCTGTGTTTTTGACAACACCAATAAATACATAGGTTTCTTGAAAGGTTTTCCATTGTGGTGGGAGTAGCCATTGCAAGTTTATGCAGGTTTTTTGAGCCTAAAGAACAAAGACAAACACTTGTAGGTATTTTTGGATAGTGTTTAGGCTATGAATTCAGCCTTTCAGTGCCATTTTACTACATATATTGAGCACATAAACACTATATATGCTTCTATGGATACTACTTATGTATGTCCATGTCGTCATTTATATACGAGTTACGTTTTTGCATAAAGCCTTTTACGTTTGATAAAGAGGCTCATGGTGAAGTTTTCTTAACTAGGAGACACCCAAATTTGGGGTCTCTTCGGTGATGCAGGTGCAAGACTTAGCCAGTCTCTCCATAAGAGATGCATGCTAGTTGTTCATAGGTGCTTGATAAGCCTCGTTGGCTTCTTTTGGGTAACTAATTATATGCAATGGAGTCAATAATTCACCATGCAAGTTTCTATGTTAGCACTTGCAGTTTTATGAGATTTTGACACTGGTCATATGCTCTTTTCTGAGAGGAGACTCTAGCAAAATTTTTCTAGGTTTTTGGTTTTGCCAACTATATAGTGGTCGATTTACTCCTTGATACACTTATTGATGTGAGCACATTCACTCAAACATAATCCTTTTGGTTGGTCATTACTATTCATTAATCCATTTTTTTGGGAAGACTATTGATTTTTTCCCAGAATGTGAAATTGGGTCATCCTTTCTTGAGCCTTAGTGGTGCTTGGGCTATTCTAGCTCCATTTTCATTCTAGTCAGTTCTCTATCATCATGGGATCTAAAATCTCAAGCACATCTGATGGATGTGGGTCTAATGCTAGTGTTCCCAAGAGGATCTATAACTTGCAAGGCAAAGACCGTTTTGAGATCCTGATGACACAAGCTTTGCTTTATGGAAGAATCAGATAAAAGATGTGCTGATTCAGAGGAGACAGTGGAAGCCAATAAATGGAATCTCAAAGAATCCTATTGATATGGATGATCATGATTGAGATGAGTTGGATGAAATGGCCAAGTCTACCATTTGATTGCACCTAGTAGATAATGTTTACTTTATAGTATTGGAATGTCAAAGTGCAAAGGAGCTTTAGAAGAAGTTATGCAATACGTATGAAAAAGAAATGGCATCAAATAAAGTGTATTTATGACCTTTGTATGGAGAACACATATAATGTTGCATCTCATCTAAATGCATTTTGATGCTATATTCTCCCAATTATAGGCTCAAAAAATGGAGATGGATAATAAAATGAAAGCAATATTGTTGTTATTCACCTTTCCATCATCATGGGATACGTTTTGCACAGTTATTAGCAATCGTGCACCTGGTGGTAATTTGGTATATGATGACATATGTGGAGCAATCTTGAGTGAGGAGATTTGTAGAAAATCTATGGTTCGCACTCAAAGTGGAGATGATTCTTATGAAGCAAAGAATCAGCAACATGGCAGGAGCAAGAACAAGGAAAAGAATGGTCAATGAAATAAGAATACGAGTAAATCAAGGAAGAGGGATATCGAATAACATTATCATCATAACAAAAGACACATGAAGAAAGACTGCTATGCATTAAAGAATGTTAAAGGTAAAGGATAGAATGTTGATGGGCACGTTAAATAACTACTTGCACCATCTCCTTTGATTGTGAAAATTGAAGAAATCAATCTTATTTTTTATGATGTTGATGTGTTGACACTTGAGAGTACTGTCAATATGGAAAGAAAACTAGGAATGTGCATAAAATGCACATTGACTCTTCAATTTAGCCTTTAGATCTAGTTCATAGACATGTGTGTGATCCTATGCCCACAAGCTCATTACGTATTTCTGTTTACTTTGTCACCTTCATAGATTATGCAACTAGAAAAGTCTAGGTATATCCTATCAAATTGAAGGATGACGTATTCCCTATTTTCAGAAAATGGCTTGCTAGCTTTCATTGAGACTGAAAAATGAACTAAGCTTAAGGGTATACTTTTAGAGAATGGGGGTGAGTATACCTCACATGGATTCTACTTTTCTATCAGTCTAGAGGAATTTGTAGAGAGTTTATAGCTTCTTATAACCCAGTATAGAATGGTGTAGTTGAAAGGATGAATAGAACTATTCAAGATAAAGTAATTTCTATGCTGCATCATGCAAACCATTCACAAGGCTTTTGGATAGAAGCAGTATTGATTGTAGTTCATTTGGTTCGCCTTTCACCTAGTACTACCAAAGGTCTGAAAGTGGCACAAGATTTATGGAGTGGGAAGCAACCATATTATGATCATCTTCGAGTTTTTGGGTGTGACGCATATGTTCATATACCCAAGAATCTTAGACAAAAGCTAGAACATAAGTCAATAAAATGCATTTTTCTTGGATATGGTCAAGAAGGCTAATTTGGATATCGCTTATGGGATGCTGAATCATGGTCAATGATCAAAAGTAGTGATTTCATTTTCAATGAGTCTAAGATGCATAAACAACCCATTAAGGAGGTTGAAGTGAGAAGAGTGGTGTTTCAGGATACTAGTCCTCTAGTTTGCATGCATAAACATGTTACACATATGGATTATGAAGAAAATATCCAATCAAATTAGTTTGCAAAGGATCCTGTCCAGTAGTCATTGAGACGCTCTGCACATGTCTCACATCTGCTTGATATATATGTTCTAGGTTTGGACTTTTTTATGATAATAGATGTTTGTGATCCTTCTTGCTACAAAGAGGCTATGCAGATAGAATATCATGTCAAGTGGGAGTGTGCCATGAGGAGTTAATAGGATTCTATTCACAAGAATGGTACTTGGGATTTAGCACCTTTCCAAAGGGCAGCAAATATTTACCATGTAAATGGTTATATAAGTTGAAATTCACATCAGATAGTGCTTCTCCAAAGTATAAAGCACGACTTGTTGCAAAGATCTTTAAGCAACAACATGGCATTGGTTTTGAGGAAATCTTCTCTCCAATAGTCAATATGACTACCCTATGCATGTTGCTTGGATTTGTTGCAATGGAGGACTTAGAGCTAGTCCAAATGGATGTGAAAACTATTTTCTTGCATGGAGATATTACAAATGAGATCTATATGGAAGAACCAGAGGGTTATGCAGCTTGTGGCAAGGAAATTCTAGTTTGTAAGCTCAAGAGGAGCTTATACAGAATTAAACAGTCCCCTAGACAATGGTACCAAAAGTTTGATGCTTTTATGAAGTCGCAAGGCTATTCTCAAAGCAATGAGGATCATTGTCTCTACATAAAGAGATGCTTGGATAGCATCTTGATATGTTTGATACTTTATGTTGATGATATGTTGATTGTTGGGAAGTCCTCTTATGAATTGTCAATTCTAAAAAAGAAGTTGAGTGAGACATTTGATATGAAGGATTTGGGGGGTGCCAAACATATTCTTGGCATGCACATTACTCGTGATAGGAGTAAAAGATCCATATACTTGTCTCAAAGTGAGTACATATCCAAGGTATTTCACAGGATCAATATGCAGGGTAAAAAGGCATTGAATACACCTTTACCCATATGTGAAATTGAGCAAGGATGATTGCCCAAAAAATCAGATGAGGAAAAGGAATTCATGACCAAAATTCCTTATCAGTCTATTGTTGGTAGTCTCATGTATGCTATGGTAGATACGAGACCAGACATTGCATTTGTAGTGGGAGTTGTGAGCAGACATATGTCTAATCTTGGAAAGAAGCATTGGGAAGTGATCAAGATGATTTGGAGATATGTGAGTGACACCAAGGACGAGTGCTTATACTTAGGTAGAGGGAAAGCATCCATTATTGGTCACACAGATTCTCATTATGTTGGTTGTGTAGACAATCGTAAGTCTACATCAGGGTAGATTTTTCATTTTGTTGGAGGTGCTATCTCATGGAGATCTCATGTTCAAGAATGTATAGTTGTTTTCGCCACAAAAGCAGAGTATGTTGCAACAAGGGAGGCATGTAAGGAAGCATTGTGGCTTTTTTATCTTGCTTGTGATATGGGTCAACCTCAACATGTACCTTGTTTTCTTAGTGATAGTCAGAGTGCCATTGCATTGGCTAAGAATCCGGTCTATCATGCAAAGACCAAGCACATTAAGATGTGGTATCACTTCATCAGAGATTGTTTATCCACTGAGTGCATTATTCTTGAGAAGGTTCATACTAGAGATAATGCTACAGATGCTTTGACTAAAGCTCTACCACATGATAGCCTTTGACACTATTGTCACTTGATGGGGGTTACTTGATTCATGATCTTACATAGTTACTTGTATATGGTGTAACATGCCCATCAGGTGGGATGCATAGTTTGTACACTTACACTCAGGTATTCTTTATCTTTCTTTATTTTTCTCCCAAAGTCACTTTGGCAATATTGGCCTTTAGTTGGAGATTGTTATTGTTAGTGTCCACGTGAAAGGCCAAATGGCTACTCAAAACTTTTGTATATGTTCTTTAATAAAACATATAGTGGATTGGTCAACAACATACTCAAAGTTCCACTTCATTTGTGTGACCTAAGAAATATGTGTTTGTGGTTTGTATATTGTGTGTTTTTCTTGTGTATTTTGCATCCCAGACTATGTGCGGCACTGGAGTTTGGGTTTCTACAACAAGGGTATTGTTGTGGAGCTCTCGAGAAGGAGATTCCACCATCAAGCATCACTAAAGAAATACTTCAAGCAGTTGGTTTGAATGTATTCAAGCTGAGTATTATAGGGTCCTTCTAGGGTCTCTAGGTAAGCCAACCTTGAATTATCTTCAAGTCTTTCCATGTTGAAAGAAATCTCCAAGTCATTAGTTTTTTAGCTTACTATGTAGGAATAGTCGCTCAACTTTTGAGCCCAAGATCTAGTATTGATATTGACACTAGCTTCAAATGACCTAAGGCTTTTTCAATCATCCTTTCCTATGTGTCTACCTGATCTAAGATTCATTAATTTGATTCACTCACTTTCCCTATAAGTTTAGAGTACACACATGTTGAAATGTTCTTTTATATATTAATTACTTGTTCTTTTAATCTTTTTTGGATCTGAGGCTTGTCTTTAAAGTCACATTGTCAAGAGTAACTTCAGTTCATTGTTATTTTTTGTTTGATCACTTGAATATGTTTGTTTTGTTAGGGTTATTGTAGTTTTCTCTATTTGTCGACCTTGACTTGAGTTAATTGGGGTATCTTGGACTTGATTCATTCCTATCATCACCTTAATTAATCTATTTCACCTATGCACTCTTATCCTAAGCTAGAATTGACTAAGGGTTGAGTAACTTTCCATTCTCAACTCTTGTGCTCTAAATTTGTTCTTGTGCTCAGGACACTCACCCGAGCCCCGTTCTCCAATTTCACCTTGCTTTGTCTTGTGTACACACTTAGTTAGCTCCAATAGCCCTGAAAAGATCCCAAAATTAGTCTCAAATTCACAAAATAATTTACTTGAGAAGTTAGAAAAGAATTTTTTGGTTAATGGTAAAAAGACATTCCTTTTGAAAAATCATAATCTGTTTTGTTTTGCAGGAACACAAGAGTGGAGGAGTATCCTTGGATTCAAGACAAGACATCACATCAAGAAAAGTGATAAACAATGTAAAAACAAGGGTAAATGAAAAAAACATGTTTCTTTGCAAAGAATCGCAATTCTCTATGGAAGGTAAGGTCATCAAAACTTTGTGCAATTTGCAAAGATTTGTTGGAAAATGAGAAATGAGACAATACTAAGGCTTAAATCCAAGGAGTACTTCAAAATTTCCTGAAAAAAAGTGAAAATCATGATTGTGAGAAGGTAGAACATAGAAAGAATTGTGGTCATTGTGTGAGAGAGCAACAGAGAGAGAGTGTTTAGAATCACAACTGTGTGAGCAAAACCAAAAGCAACCTTTTTTTAATATTTTTAGCCAGCAATGCCAAGGTATATCCTTTTCACATTTAATCAATATTGTTCTGAGAAACGTTTTGCAAAAAAGTGAAAAAAACCAAGTACTAATAGAATCACGATTTTAAGATTTTGATGTTTGAATAGGATAAATTTCTTTTTTGTTGAAAATCTTTTATTGCATGTTAATAATGTGATAAGGCACATCTTATCTAGGTCAAAAAATAAAAAAATCAATCAATAAAATTTTCACTAAAAAGTACATAGAATCACGATTCTCTTTGTAAAAAATGATTCTCTAAAATTACAATTTTCTATCAAAATTGTGATTTTCATGATTGTGACATAGAATCGTGATTTTGAGGCTCAAAATTTCACAATTTTGACTTCAAAATCACAAAAAAATCATGATTGTGTGAAAACATGATTATAAACAAAAGCACAATTTTGAAGCTCAAAACTTCACAATTTTGACCCCAGGATTGCAAAAAAAAATAATGATTGTGTGAAAACATGATTGTGAACAAAAGCACGATTTTGAGCCTCAAAATTTCATGATTTTGATCTCAGAATCACAAAAAAAATCACAATTGTGAAAACATGATTTTGAGAAGAACATTTTGATCACTTGAAAATTTTGATTTTCTCCTCATGGGGAAAGCATGATTTTCAGCACAAAACCGGCATTGTCATCTCAGAATCGTGATTTTTCAAAATCGCAATTGTGAGAAAAAAAAATGCAATTTTTTGCATAAATCCTAATTTTCAAAACTAAACCAAAAATAGGATTTTTGTTATATTTCACAATATTAAAAATATCAAAAAAGTCTAAATAATATAAAAACTAAAAAATAAGGAAAACCATCATACACATTGAAAATCATAGTTTTTGAGAAAAACACGATTCTAAGCACATAATCGTGATTTTTCAAGAAGAATTGGAAACTTGAAAATTTTGATATACATGCAAAAAAATGCATTCGCTAACAATAAGAGACTAATTTGGCTAGAAAATACCAAAACAAAGGTAAAAAAATCCCTAACCCTAGTTCTATCAAGGATTTAGGGTTTTCTAAGAAATCTCATAAAATTTGATGAGATTGAGATCAAGATTAGTTACAAAACATAGTCAGAGATCTAAAGAGTCTTGGGTACAACATAGTCAAAGATCTAAAGAGTCTTGGGTATCAAGGATTTAGGGTTTTCTAAGAAATCTCATAAAATTTGACGAGATTGAGATCAAGATTAGTTACAAAAACATAGTCAGAGATCTAAAGAGTCTTGGGTACCAGTGGTAGGGATCGAAGTACATACTTATGACATAGCAACATGGAAAACCCTCATGGAGAAGTAGAAACATTTGATAATGGGGACTATAAAAACATCTTGAATTACTTGTATACAAATAGGTTTTGAGCCAATGTGTATCAAGATGGACTGCATAAGGATCCCATTACACTAAGAAACTTAGAAATTCCTTTAAATGTGATGCTAGTGACTCAGTTTAAAGATGGCAAATATGAAGATAGTCAAGGGTGTATATATTTCTTCACAAATACCAGATGACACAAATGACTTGGTTCAATGCTCAAAGAAAGGAGCTTAGTATCAAAATCTAGAACAACCTAACATTCCAAGGCATAGCAGACATCACACTCCTATAGAGATGCAAAGAGAGAGGAGACATCAAACTTCACCTAATCCTTTTCTAAGGGAAGGAGAAGCTATAGAAAGCTAATGGTAGTTAAGGATAAGAAAGAAATGAAAAGTAATACTTCATGGAAAGAAAGGAGAGCTAAAAAAAGGCTAAGTGGGAGAAGAAAGTAGAAGAACTGGAAAAAGAAATGCAGACCAAAATTTAAAGGGAATCGCAGGAACAAAATCCAAAACAAAAACAATAGTGCAGTCATATGAAAAACTTATCAAAACAATCAGACGCTTTGAAAAAAGCATAGAAAGCAAGGATATAGGAAGGACCTATCCTAGTAGATCAAGAAAAGGTATATCCAATGCATGAGTTGGAAGTAGAAAGAATGAAGTTATGTAAAGAAGTTATACAAAAGACTCGACAATTAATGGAAGAAAAGCATTTAGAAAACCAATCCAAAAATCTAGGAAATACACAAGAAAGAGTTTGGGAAGAAGTTTTGGAAAACAAATTGAAGAAGCAACAAAATATACACAAGGTTTAACAAAAGGTGGAAGAAGGCAACAATCCAAGTGATAATGAGGAACTATTTCTCAAAATGGAGGTAAAACTAACTGATCAATGTAAGATAATGTGTCAATGGACTTTAAAAGAAATAGTTAGTGAAAACCATCATCTTCAAGACTACTTGAAAAAATCATTAAAAAACCCTGATACCAACACAGATAGAGAATAAATCATGGAGGTACCTATAGATAAAATTGGAGAATAGTGTGAGGGTGAAGAAGGTAATACCATACTTTCAATTCACTATGGAAATAAACAGACAAATTTTATTTTAGACAGTGGAGTTGTTGTTGCCATAATGACAAGAAAAACTTGGGAAGAATGGGGGGCTTAACCACTTAAACCTACTAAAATGAAACTTCAACTTGCAGATGGACATATAGAAACACCATTAGGAATTCAAGAAAAGGTAATCATAGTAATTTATGGAATTGAGGTTGATCACACTTTTTTAAGAGTGGAGTTTCCTCAGCTCACCTCATATGATATCATCTTAAGAAGACCTTTTATGAGACAATTAGAAGTGGTTCAAGATTGGGAACATATTGTCTTTATCTTCAAAACCTAGGAATTTGATTAAAGTCAATCTAAGAAGAGGAAGTTACTATAATATATCTCCAAGAGAATGGAACAAAATTCACCATGAACATGGAAGCATAGATGAATCAAAAGAAGACTCAAATGATGAAAGTAAAATTGAAGTACCACTTTGGACAATGGCTTCAACAAACAAGAAATTACCCAAAATAATTCTTCTAAGAAAAGAAGATTGCATAAATGAGAGAAAAGTAGATGATGGAATATATATACCACATAAATTTAATGATGAAGATTTTTAACCCTATGAATGGAGTCAAATTTTCTCTACCCTAGATGTCGCAAATGAAGAGCATGTGGGGATAAATTTCCTAAATGAATAAGGGTATGATATCTTTGACATAGGGTTCATAACAATAAGTGTTAAAGAAGAGAATTTTGCATCCAAAACAAAAGAACAAAAATAGGAATTAAACAAGAAAATTTCATATACAAGCCAATGATGCAATTAAGGATAAAATCTCAAGAAAATACACTAAAATAAAAAACAAAGAAGAAACATATAAACAAAATCCACAAAAGAAATCAAAAAATAAAGATCAAAATACTCAAGAACAACAAGAAGAAAAATTTAATGTTCCATCAAATTTCAAAAAATAAGAAATTGAAGAAAGACTACTACTTAACTTGGAACCTAAAAGAGAGACGAAAAATGGAGATTCCTATGATAATCAAGAAGAGACAAAAAAGATTGTAATAAATTGGGAAGGTGGAGAAGACAAACACATAGTAATTGCGGATGACATGGAAAAGGAAGAAGAAGAAGATTTAATCCACTTGGTCTAAAAATTTAGAGATGTATTTGCCTATAGTTACAAAGATCTAAAAGGCATAGATCCTAAAATTTGTGTGCATAAAATACCTATTGAACCAAATGCAGAACCTAGTAAGCAAAGGTGTTCTACATACAATGATAATTAATATGCAAAGAACAGAATGGACATCTCCAATAGTTGTGGTTCCAAAAAAGAATGGCAAACTTAACAACTATTAGAGATAGTTATCCATTACCAATAACAGATCATCTATTGGAGAGAGTTGTTGAAAAAGAAATCTATAGTTTTTTAGATGGTTTCTCAAGCTATAATCAGGTGCCTAGTGCATTAGAAGATTAGCATAAGATTTCCTTTACAATAGAATGGGGCATATATGCATTTAGAGTTATGCCATTTGGTCTAACAAATGCAACAGCCACGTTTCAAAGGTTAATGTGTCATGTGTTAAAATATTTTCTAAGGAACATAATGGAAATTTATGTATGTTATTTATGTTCAAATTAGAGAGTAGATCATCGAAAAGTCCTAGAGAATATATTAAAAAAAATGTAGAACTTATAGAGTTTGTCTAAACACAAAAAAAATGTGTCTGTTTTGTTAGACAAGGAAGAATGTTAGGACACATAGTCTCCAAGAATGGAATATCAATTGATGAAGAAAAAATTAGAGCCATATCAAGTTGCCTAAGCCAAAAAAAAATAAAGGAATTATAAACATTCATGGGACACTATGAGTATTAAAGGAAATTTGTATATGAGTTTGCAAATATTGCCAAACCCCTGTATGCATTGATCACTAAATTCGAGTGGACTAGTGAATGTTAGAAAGCTTTTTAAACACTAAAAACCTGTCTAGTCACAAACCTATGTTGAAAACACCACAATGGTGTGTACTACTTCATGTACATGTGGATGCTCAAACTTTGCTTTAGAATGTGTTTTGGCACAACCTATAGTAGGAAGGAACTTAGATTTTCCCATTGCCTATGCAAGTAGACAATTGAATTAGGTTGAAAAAAATTACAACACAACTAAGAGAAAGGGATTGGGAATGGCGTTCGCAATAAAGAAATATAGACATTATCTCTTGGCTAACAAGTTCAATTTTTTTGTGGACCATCAAGCTTTATTATACTCGATAAATAAACCTTGTCAAACAAGAAGGATAGTGAGGTGGTTCTTACTCCTTATGGAGTTTGAATTGAGATTGTAGTAAGACAAGGAAAAACACATTTGAGAGTAGATCATTTATCTAGAATTCTTACTAGAGACAAACCACATCTCATGGATGATGAGTTGCCTGATGCATATCCATTCAATATAGAGAGTATTCTAGGATGGGAAACTGAATGTTACCAATACTATCAGTTGGGCCAAACAAATCAGAACTAAGTCCTAGACACTTAATCTTGCAAAGTAGAAACTTTATTCTTTTATGAGGACATTTGTAACATGTGAATAATATTGGAATTTTGGAATTTTGTGTTCCTAAAGAAGAAAAGAACTAGTTATTTAGAGAAGGCACATCTTTGGAATCCATGTCTTCATGCTTCAAAGCTTGTTATTCTAAATAATTTGGCAAGAATGGGAGTTCATTAGCCAACTAAAGAAAAAGATGTGAAATCATATATAGCTCAATGTGAAAAAGACAGGACAAATCATCAAGGTGAATTAATATCTTTGTTTTGGTTTCAAGAAAATTCTAAGTTGAGTAACCATATTGTGGAACAATATGAATTGAAACAAGATATTCTCAAAGAACCAATGAAGGAAGACATAGAAACAAGAAACATGCAAGAGATGAGTAAGGACTTTGTGCTAATCAATGATCAATTATACAAAAAAGGTATGGATGGATATCTAAGGATTTGTGTTCCTGAGGAAGAATACTTAGAAATGTTGAATTTACTCCATTGAGTGTGGTAGGAGGTCACTTTTCAGGTGAGAGAATAGCTAAGTTAATCCTATATTCAAGATTCTAGTGGCCTACCTTATTCTCAGATGCAAAATTGTTTGCACAAAGGTGTGAAATTTTCCAAAGAACAAAACCACCTTTTAGGAAAGATGAAATGCCTCTTAATCCTTTGACGTCTACTAGAGTATTTAGCAAATGGGGATTAGATTTCATTAGACCTACACATCCACCAGCTAAAAGATCTCATATGGAATACATAATAGTGGCAACAAACTATTTGACTAAATGGGCTGAAGCAAAACCCATTATGAAAAATGATGCTCAAACTACCGCTTA
Organism: Ceratopteris richardii; assembly: GCA_020310875.1. NCBI lineage: Eukaryota > Viridiplantae > Streptophyta > Polypodiopsida > Polypodiales > Pteridaceae > Ceratopteris > Ceratopteris richardii. The sequence continues at coordinate 2,144,637 of CM035415.1, read as the reverse complement.
TTTCTTGTATGAACATGTGATCACTAGATATGGAATAGCAATTGAATTGGTAAGTCATAGAGGTGCTCATTTCTTGAATCAAGTAATTGAAACATTGATAGACCAATACATGATTATACACAGGAAATCTACACCCTATCATCCCCAAGCCAATGGTTTTGGAAAAAGTCCCAACAAAGATTTATGCACTGTACTTTCTAAACTAGTGAATACAAAAAGAAAAGACTGAGATATGCAACTATATCATGTTCTTTGGCCACATAGAGTAGCATACAAAACTTCAATTGGAACCAATCCATTTAATTTAGTCTATGGAGTAAATGCAGTCCTACCCATGTAATTTCTTCTACCTACTCTAAGGATAGGAAATCAATTACAATGGACAGGACATGAGCTATGTGATACGATTTGGAGTTCGAACAATTGGCAACTTCTAGATACAAACTTCTATGAGCATCTATACAGATAAGAAAAGAAAAAAGGCATATCATGACATACACATTAAAGAAAAGGATTTACAAGAAGGAGGCCTCATCTTAGCATATACACTTAAGGAACATAACAGGAAATTAGAAAAAAGAGGACATGGTCCCTACATCCTTGATAAGACTAGCCCTTGTGGAGCTATCCAATTGGAAAATATAGATGGAGAACTAATGCCAAACTATGTAAGTTAATGCAGGATAAAGAGATACATGGAACCCTTAATAACTCAAATATGGAGAAGATTACAACAATCACAAAGAAGGAAACGAAAAGAGGAATTGATAAGTTAAGAAGCTCAAGAAGAAGCAAGAGAAAGAATTAGGAGACACAAAGATATAATAAATGTAATAATTTTTAAGAAGGAACCAAAGACAAATAGAAATCATCTGCAAGTAATTGCAATGCAATACAAAGGAACTCAAGTAAGGGTTTTACTAGAAACAGGATCACAAGTAAACCTAGTTAGTTCTACAATTCTAAATCAGCTTCAAAGAAGGAAACAAGAAACTAATACCTTGATCATAACCATAAATGGACAAATACTTCCAACATTATCAATAGAAAAAATTGTTCTCAAAATAGGACAAGAAGAATATGGACTTGAATGTGAAGAATGGCTTGATAAATTGATGCTTGAAAGTTTAGTTTTAGGACAAGCTTGGCTAAAAAAACATAGAATGTCTATTGATTTTGATAAGCAAGTGGTTAATGTGAAGATGAAAGAGAAAAAATGAGAATTTTGTTCGTAAGAGATGATGTGCAGGAACCAAAAGAAGACAGACACGAATTGGAAACGAAAACCTTCAAATTTCCAATAGAAGAAAACCTAACATGGCTAGAGCCATCTGTGATGAAGGTGTAGGAGACAATAAGTCATCAATTCCAACATATTATATGTTTTTTATAACTCCCCCTTCAAGAAAAGTGTGGTGACATGTTGGATAAGGCATAATACTCTCGAAAAAATTGTCTAGGATCGAAGCTCAATGGGCACAACAAAACGGCAAACAAGTTCTTAAGAAGCGAATCTTCAGCAGAATCGCAAAGATTCTTTTGGAGAAGTTTTTTTTCTGAAAAGTGGCACCAATTTGATATTGCGAACCTAGTAGTTTTTAAGCTTTTAGCTTGCTTTTCAAGAAGCACACAAGGCTATATAAGAAGAGGCCATTAAATTTGTTTATCATCTTCTCAGGGAATTCAAGATTAAGGTGAGGAGATCTTGGAGGCCCTCTTGGAGGAAGTGTTCTCACACACTTGGAGGAGGTGTGCTCTACATTTTGAGACATCTAGAGAGTTCGTTTCAGCAACATATTGTGAGTAACAAGTCTAGATCTATCCCCACTCGTTCATTCACTAGTTTTTGATTTAGATAGTCAAAATTTAGGTTTGTTGTAAAACAATTCTAAATTGCCCATATTCTCCCTATTCTCACACATACTTTTCATACTTCTTAGGCACAAAATTTCTTGTATCTAGGTCTTATTTTTGCCTAGATTCAAATATTGTCAGTTTGTATCATATTCTCACATTGTAATTTGACATTATAATATAAGATGGTGTGTCTGAGCATCCTAGCTTACTGTACACTTTTGAAAACTTATCTATTCTCTCTTTATCTCTCACTCGTCATCTTTTTTATTTTTAAGGTGTGCATGCTAAGGTTCATGTGTTGTTCTTGTAATCCTCTGATTATTGTTATTGATGTCCACCCACTTTCAACATTTGGTATCAGAGCATAGTTGACATACACCCTTAACAAGATGAGTGACTATAGACTTGAGAATGGAGACAAGCTTGATGGCATATCTAATTATCCAATGTGGATTTTTATGTTAGTATCTAAGGACTTATGGAATATTGTCAATGGAACTTATCCAAGGCCAAGAAAAGTTGGAGAAGAGGATACTTCATCTTCTAGAAGAACCCCTGTTCCTATTTCTACTCAACAGGAGGTTAGTGAAGAAGAAGAAACCACTTCATTATCAGGAGTTAGTGGTACTACTACCAGATTACTTCCTACAGAAGAGTAGTCCATATGGGATTCAAGGGATGCACTAGCACTTTCATATATTGCCATGGGATTCAAGAGGCATATTATACCTCAAATCAAGTCTTGTAGAACCTCTTGTATTGCTTGGTTGGAGTTAGAGAATCTCTATCAAAGTAGAAACCCTACTAAGAAAGCTCATCTTACGAGACAGCTAGCCAACACAAGGATGAAAGTTGGTGAATCATTTTATTTACTCAATGTTGGAGTCAATATTTCAAATTAAGAGATGGTAAACACACTTCTAAACCCACTTCCATCTACATATCATGCTTCTGTTACTTCTTTATCTCTCTCTATAAGAGACAAATAACTTTCTTTTGAAGAGTTACAATTCATGTTACTTCAAGATGAAGATCAACAAAAGGGTATTGGAAGAGAATGATGAAGCCATCTTATCATCGTCAAAAGGAAAGAAGAAGAAGGAGACAAAGAAGGAGAAGAAGAGTCAAAAATCTAAGAAGGAAAGTAAGTAATCTAATCCAATGTCTTCCATTCCTTTCCTTAATGCTTCCTCTATACCCAAAGAAGAGTCTTTGAATACATCTAATTCAAAAAAAGAAGTATGCCATTACTATAAGAAACTGAGTCATTTCATAGCAAAATGCAAAATAAGGATTTTCAATGAAAAGAAGAAACCATTGTGTAATAGTATTGAAGATGATCCAAAGCCTAAATCTTCAAAGGTAGATTCATATGCATGTGCTACTATTGAAGAAATAGCTTTTGATCAGGTAGCATTAAATGCAATCTCAAATAATCCTTGCATTTTTATTCTGGAGCTACTAAGCATATGAAAGGTTGCAAAAAGGTATTTTCTTCCCTTTCTAACTCCTCAAGTAGAAGAATGACCATTGCAGATGGTCATGATTTGGATTTTGTTGGTGTTGGAGAAGTAAACTTTAAGTCAAGAACAGGTGGAAATTTCACAATTTCTAATGTTCTTTATGTTCCAGACATGAAGAAAAATTTGCTCTCTATCTCTATTTTCTTGTCAGATGGTTATAAATTTATTTTTAATAAAGATTCATGTCAGATCCTCTCACTTGATGATGAGCATTGTCTGCTTCAAGGTGAAAATAGAAGTGGAATGTTTGTGTTATCCAAAATTAGTCCTGCTAATCTTTCTAGGCCTACTATACCTACGGAGAACATGAAGTTATGGCATGCTAGATTTGTTCATATCAATTATAAAGCTTTGAAGCACATCAACGATCAAGGTATGATCAAGAGTTTTCCTACTTTTGCTTCACCATACGATGCAAAGTCATGTGAAGGATGTCTTGAAGGAAAGCTTCACAAACTACCTTTCAAGAATCATGGATACATCACGGCCACAAGTTGCACATCATACATTTAGATGTGAATGATCTGATGAGAATAGGTACTTTGTTATGTTTATTGATGATTTCTCAAGATATTCGTGGATTTACGGTCTTAAAGTGAAGTCAGAGGTTTTTCCTACTTATAAAAAGTTCTTAGTTATGGTTGAAAATGAAATTAATTCAAAGATCTAGATTTTGAGAAGTGATCGAGGAGGAGAGTACATGTCAAAAGACTTTAACTCTTTCCTTGAAGACAAAGGTATTTCTCATCAGCTCACTATTGCTCATCTCCAAAACAAAATGGTGTTCCAGAGAGAAAGAATATGATACTTGTTGAGATTATGTGTAGTATGATGTCATCCAAAAAGCTTTCTCCCAAGTTTTGGTTGAATGCAGTACATACAACTAATCACATTATGAATAGGTCTTCCATAAAAGCTTTGAAGGTCATCACACCTTATGAAGCGTATTATGGGAAGAAACACAATGTGAGTTACTTCATAGTTTTTGGTTCCCGAGCTTATGTTCACATCGAGAAGAAAGATCATGATAACCTTGATGTAAAAGCCACTAAAGCCATCTTTATTGGTTATGCAGTTGAATGAAAAGGATACATATTCTATGTTCCAAATACAAGTGATATCCTACTCTCACGCAATGCCTATATTGCAGAAAGTCATATTTATGATAAAAAGGAAGAGATTACAAAAATCATAAAAGCAGATGACTATGCATTTTTTAGAAGGAATTTGGATTCTTACATTAAACCATACAAGGGGGGTGATGAACCTATTCAAATCCTAAGAGATATAGGTGAAGAAAAAATTTTATTACCTACATCAATACCTAGTCCATCTACAATACCTCTTGATGTTTTGACTTATGAAGTTGGAGAAGGTTCCAAAGTTCTAGAAGAAAGAGATACTGAAGAACAAGAAAGGATTCCACCACTTTTCAAGGATATTCCAAAGTGGTTATATCAAACCTAGAAGGACAGTGGTATAAAGGAATACACTAGAAGAACTAGAAGTCAAACAAGGAGACAACGAGGAGACTAGGTAAATTATGCAGAACATTTTGAGATTCATAATATTTTAGCTCTTACTTTAGATGATAATGGACAATCTAGTGTTCAAGATGCACTACAAAGTGATATGATTATCACAGGTCCCAAAGATTCAGATCTTCAATTGTTTAAAGGACAACTTACGCATACATTTGATGTAAACTACTTAGACACAGACCTTGTTTAAGTTCTATGAATGATTTTTCATGCTCTTCATTCCACTTGAAATTGGTGAGAAGATTGTACAAGGGCTTAGCTACGATTGCATACATATGTAAGAATCATCTATAGTAACCATAATGGCCCATGATGGCTTGTACTCCCTTTAGAGTTCTAGGTCAAGGTAACTCTGTGGGTTCTCCAAGTGACTTTGGACCCTCAAAATCCATGTATTTCTCTACTTGGACCCATAGTTATACAACATTCTTCCCCCCTTTAATATCTTTATCATTAAAAATGTGGCTAAGTTGTCACTATTCATTGAAGGACTGAATAATGCATAATTAAGGCCAATGGTCTATTGCAAGAGATGTTTAGATCTACATTCTCACATCAAAGAAGCCATTGATTAGAAGAAAATAGAGGAGCTAATCTTCTAATATATGATCAACAAGTTAGTGGGGAGAGTGATATACCACCCACATAATAATTAGCACAAGTCATAGCAAAAGCTTTGAGAGTTACAACCAAAACAAACACAGTCAAACCGAGATAGCACAAGTCAAGAAATGTTTGGGGAAAACCATCCTACTCACATGTGCAATTATGAAAAAACATCTCACCTATAGGATAAAAGAACACTCAAACATTGTAATCTAGAAAAGAAATGGTGAATTTACATTAGGGATGAGTGTTTCTATAATAAACAACCAATGAGAGAAAGAGAGTACCAAAACCAACCAATGCAACTAAAGGAAAAAGATTTTTTGGACCAACCTAGATGTGTCTTATAGTAAAAATCACATGTACCAACAAATGTTGTTCCAATGAAGTATACACGACTTGTAGAAGAAAATTTTGAAAGTTCCTTAGTACGTACTAGAGAATCCTCTGATGGTTATAATAGCCATTCAAGTGATCCTTCTAAGGATACAAATTGGGAATATGCATAAAGAAGAACCTAATCTCCAAGCCTTGGATTTGGGAAAGTGGGAAAGTTGAAATGAATGTAGCCACATTGATGTACATAAAAAATACTTACATGTCAAACCCAAAACTTCAATTCAAGAACATACAAAAGGTAACTTGTTATAGGTATGGTGGAGACCACTTTGTGAGAGATTGTCCTCAACGACCCACTCATAGAGTAGAAGGAGCACATTGTAAGGATTGTGGAAGAGAACACTTGATTAGGCATTGTCCAAAGAATCCAAATAGGCAAAGCACAAACAGTCACATACCTTTGAAAGCACTAGAAATTCTAACAACCTCTAGAAGTGATCAAGATGAGATAACACCTGTCCAAGTAATAACTAGAGCTCAAACAAAACACCAACAAACAAGTATTGACAAGGAGAAGAAAAATGTCAAAAATAATCGCTCATGGAAAGAGAGAAGATCAAAGCAAAAATCAAAATGGGAAAAGAAGGTAGAAGAATTGGAGAAAACATTACAAGAGAAAATGCAAAAGAAATCAAAAGAAAATAATTCTAAACAGAAAGGTGAGTGCAAGAAAATACAAGATTTGTCAAGATAGTTAGACATTTTGATCAAATCACATAGGGCAAGGATAGAGGAGGGACCCATACCACCCGATCAAGGAAAAATATATCCAATGCCAGAACTAGAAGCATAGAGAATGCAACTATGCAAGGAAATCATAGAAAGACTCAAAAGTTGCTAGAGGATGATTCTCTAGAAAGTAACCCTAAAAACATAGAGAATTTGCAAGAGAAATTATGGAAGGAAGTATTAGAGAATAAATTGCAAATGTATAAAAACGATCAATCGCCCTATTCAAAAACTCAAGAAGAGAAATAATAAATCATGGAAACAAACACAAGTGATGAGATACCATTGAAAATGGAAGTTAGGTCCAATGATCACTACAAGATTTGTGTCAATTGAATTTAAGAGAAATAATGAAACATAACTCTCATATACAAGGATAACTTAATAAGGAGAGAAAGAGTTCAGTTGAAAATTCTTCCAACTCAAATAGAGAATCATTGATGCAAGTGCCAATAAACAAAAATGGAGGATACTGTGAGGGAGAAGAGGGTAACACAATACTCTCAATCCACTATGGAGATAAACAAACAAATGCCATCTTGGATAGTGGAGCTAGAGTAACCATTATGACAAGAAGAACTTGGGAAGAATGGGGAGCTTAGCAACTCAAACCCACTAGAATGAGACTTCAACTTGAAGGTGGACATATAGAAAAACCTTTAGCTATCTACAAAAAGGTAATAATAAACACATGTGGAATTGAAATTTAACTTACCTTTGCAATAGTGGAATTTTCCTTCTTACCTCATATGAGATCATATTAGGAAGACCTTTCATGAGACAACTACAAGTATTTCAATATTGGGGAAAGGATTGTTGTTACAAGTGTCAACAGACAAGATGGCTAGAGAAAGGAGTTAGAAGGGAGCAAGGAGATGGAAATAGTATGCAGATCTAGCAAAGAATAGGCCGAATATTTTTTTCATAAATTATTTTCAACCAAAAGTGATTTTTATCACTATACCAACATTATAAATACCATTTGTGATAGTTCAAACTCCATTTTGTACAAGCCAAGAGTCCTCAAGCTCGAGGAGTATTAGAAGTATGTATCAATTTTCATAATTTTTAGATTGTGTTTGAGCCCCTCAAATAAGGCATGGAACCTAATTTTTAACTAGGTTGGACACAAGGTCTAGACAGAGCCAAAGCTAGTCAAAAACTTTAAAAGGACCTAGAGAGCCCATTTTTGACGTTAGCTTGTTAGAGATTAAAGCCTTTGTAAAGGAGATCTTTGATAATTAAAAGCACTCCACTGTTCCTCTCTTTGTTCTTGCCTTATGTGTGCGTGTGTGTGCATGCTAGTGTGTTTCTCACTCACACACTTGTGCCATCACTTGCTCATGGTCATCATACCAATTCTCATGCCTCCACATATTGACATTTATGAGGTGGATCTCCTCACATTGGTACTCACCATTGTGCTAGAATGAAAAAAAAATTGGCACCATTGTCGAGGAGCGAGCTTCGAGGATGAGCTTGTGATGGTAAGACGTATAGTTGTGATGTTGGAGTCATAGGTAATTTCTTTAGTTTTCACTTTTTTTAACTTTCTTCATCATCACCATCATCATCCTCACCATCTCCCACCTCCATATCCCTATTTGTTGAATTTTCAATTTTTGGATCATATTTCCTTCCCCACCTCATTCCCCTCATTTCATTTGAGAGAGAGAGAGAGCAAGAGAGATCTATTGTGCATTCTGTTTTCATGTGTTTTGGAGCATTTCTTGCAGGTTTTGATTGTACCATCACCTCCAACAGCTTTCATAGGTACGACAGGCCTCTGCATAGGTCTTGAGACGATGACCTTTGTCTGTCCAACAGACAGAGAAAGCTTGCATTTCCTGTTTTTATGCATGGCATGATAAACTGCACCACTAGAGCATTCCAAATCACTAGAAACATCACAAAATTTTGTGTTTTTTTTGGTCTATCACGACATACCAAAACCACGATAGACACCATCTATCACGATAAACATCATCTATCGTGATAGACACCCATCTATCATGACAGACACTTGTCTATCGTGACAGACACCGATCTATCGTGATAGACCAAAACCATGATAGACACCGTCTATCGCGACAGATATCTATCTATGGCGACAGACATCTGTCTATCATGATAGACCAAAATACGTGAGAAGATAGATGATAGATGATAGACATTGTCTATCGCAATAGACACCTGTCTATCATGACAGACACTTGTCTATCACGACAGACACTCGTCTATCATGATAGATCGAAATCCATGATAGATGATTATATGACAAATGACAGATGATAGATGATAGACATTGGCTATCATGACAAACACCCATCTATCATGAGAGACACCCGTCTAATGCAACAGATCAAAATTTGTGATAGACAATCGGCGACCGACGACAGACGATAGACACTATCTATCATGACAAATAGCTATCTATTTTGACAGACATCCATGCATGATAGAGATCGTCTATCGCAACAAACATACATCTATCGCTACATACATTTCTATCATGATAGACACCATCTATCACGATAGACAAACAATTTTGACAAAAATTAAGGTGTTAATTTTTTGAAAATTAGGGCAATAAATTGGCATTTTTTAAGGGATTTTACCTATGCCATTACGAAGGCCTTAGGCAAATACACAAATATACTGAGAGATTCTCTTTGCCTGTTTGAACCCCTAGAACCTTCAACTGACATAACTTTTTCATATGAAATTTGTTTTTTGAGCTCTAGAGTGCATTGATTTCTAGATAGGGTAGTTTGAAGTTGATCCTCAGTGGGATTAGGACGCTCTAGAGAGTTCTTTATCAATACAAAGGGTGGAAAAGGGTCTTGAAAAATGTCTGAATCAAATTGCCTGTCAATTGATGTTAAAAGCTTGAGCTAAACTTGGAATTTTCACAGAATCATTAAGAGCTCTTAGAGAGACCAAAGCGAGGTGCTAGTGTGTGCAACCTTGGAAACGCATGTCCTAGGCATACAAATGCAAACAAGGAGAAGCGACTTGAGGTTGGAAGTTATCTCAACCATCTAGTCAATTTTTAGCATAGGCTAATTGCGATTAGTGGTTTTGATTGTTTTGCTCATCTATTCTTGTTTTAAGCCCGCAAATATGCAACAAGGGATTCACTTTTCTGATTTTTGAGGTACTTCCACCATTTGAAGATTTTGGTAACAACTTTGCATCTCATATGTCACGACATGAATCGACATAGAGAGCATTTGTAGGAATGTATAATATACAAAGAAATCGTCATTGAGTTAAGCGAAAGATTTACACATGTGAGACATTTTTGTTTTTCCTAAGTCCAAAAGATGGACCAAGGTGTAGTTCTCTTACTCATTCACATCTGTGACCCCGTTGTTTTTTCAACTCTCTTTTTTGGTTCCTTGCAAAAATATTAAAAAACAAGGAAAAAAAATCTTCTACAATACCTTGCTACAACAGACAAACAAAATTTTGTGCTTTGGGTAAAGTGAAGAATATGGAACAAATATATCATCAATGTTATAATGTCTCAATCAACATCAACTAGGAAATGTTTAGGTTCTTCACACGGATATCAATACTCCTCATCATTGTTTTGAATTACAACATGTTCTACCACATACCATGCTTACCATGCATTAAAGCACGACATCATCTGAAATTAACGTGATTCTCTCACTTGGTGTTTTTACCTTCAATCTCTATCTCTCCACACACAAGCTACTTATTACTTTCTAGCCTCCAAATAGTATGAATTGTCACACATATCAGAATAGCATTATTCGACCATTATGAGGTTAAATTATTACAACAGAGCATCACATAGTAGAAAATGTATGTATAATGAAAAACATGAAAAGAAATGAGCACTTGTACGATTATGAACTGAAGTCCTCAGTTGGCAAGCTTTGTCTTTTCATCCTCCATTTCTCTGCAAGTTGCATGCATTCCTTCACTTTATGGTAATCCTTTGCATCACTCTTCATGGCAATCAACAATGATGAAGACCTAGATTTCCCCCCTTCAATCCGGTGTCGTCACTATTGGTGTTGAACATGAACCTTGTTTAAGTTCATTAAATGATTTCTCACATTCATCCGTCCACTCGAACTTAGTTAGAAGGGCATACTGGGGCTTTGCAGTGATTGTGTACATATGTATAAAGCATTGATAGTAACCACAATGCCCCATGAAAGCTTATACTTGACATTCTTCGGCCTAGGTAGTTCTGCAATCACTCTAACTTTCTCTTCATCTGTAGAGAATTCATTTTTTGACATAATGTGTCTTAGAATTTTGCCTTGCGTGACCATGGAAACACACTTTTTTTGGGTTCAAACACACCTGATATTCTCGACATTTGTCAAAGACTTGTTTCAATTCAAGAATGTGTGTTTGCCTAATGTTGGAATGAGCACATAAATCATCAACATAGACTTCCAAGTTCTTTGGTAAGAACTCCTTAGAGACATGACAATCAACTATTGAAAAGTAGTAGGTGCATTTGTAAGCCCAAATGGCATCACACGAAATGCAAGTATGCCCCATTCTGTGGCCAACGCTATCTTATGCTGATCGTCAGAAGCAATGGCTACTTGGTTGTGTTGCATATTAATTTGTGTGAATATGGTGATTTACTAATGTGATTTTGATGCAGGGAACCAAGAAATAGTGTCCCATATGAGGATGATTGAGTGGTTTTGCATTAATAGATATGTGTGCCTTATCTACCAAAGGACTCTCAATTCTTCTCTGGGGGCATCCTCACAGGCAGGTGGCTGTGGGACAGATCTGGATCATGCCATGCTCTATGCATCTGGTGATCGAGTGGAAGGAGAAAATAATTGGTTACTTTATGAAAGGATGTATGCTACTATTTAGAGATTCTTGGTTCATTATGTACATGTTTTGATGCTCAACAAAATGGGACATTGATGATGGTAGACCTTGAAAATAAATATTATGCTGAAGAAATAAAGAAACTGGAAAATGGTGTGAAGGTTTTAGGATTGGGCTTGATAGTGTTTGGGGATTGGTATCATGTGGAAACGATGGTCAAAATGAGGTTTTTTTATGATAATATTTGGAGTTGGATTCCACTAACAGGCGGAGCAAATGTTCCTGCGTTAAACGAGTTACTCATGCTTTTTGGTATTGCATTTCGTGGTAATATCCTTAGTGGGCCTTAGTGTATAGATGGAGAGAGAGGACTTTTCGCATATGGGATAGATATTGTGAAGTTCCCACAGGGTGGGTTTGTGCATCATGAAACAAACCCATCCTCATTGCAAGCCTCCGTTCAGCCTCAAGTGGAGGCTCATGGGGATTCTAATTGTCTAGACAGCAACCATATGGTGACTGATTGTTATTGGTTGCTTAAGAAGTTATTGGAATTCACAAGTCATCACGTGAAGGATTCTATGTTGTTTGCGCCATCAAAGCAGATAGTGTATCCTTTGGGTGGCTCGTTGAAGACACATGCAGGAGTTCAAATAGCAAAAAGGGGGGTTATGCCCCCTAAATACACACGCATGGGGAGGACGGCAAAGGGGTTATGAATCCTAATGGCACACGGGGGAAGGTAGTCCTGGGGGGGCTTTGGTCTGTGTGTTTTGGGAGGAAAATAAAGCGGTGTCGAGGGAAGCAGAACACTAGGAGGGGGAGAATAGGAAGTATATCAGGCACAATAAGGGATAGCTGCAAGAAGGGGATTCCTTAACTTCCTCGGCATTTTTTGCCATTCTATTTGGTGCTTCAGGTAGAGGCCCACCTGCTGGCCATATTCTTGATGTACGACAAGTTAATTAGGCAAATGGGGGATCTCTGCTAGGAGTGGCGTACTCATTTCGGATGAGTGTTTGTGAATAGGGAGTTTGTAGCTATCTCCGTTAGTTCTTGCCTAGAAGCAACTACAAGCATGACAAAGAAAGGAACGAGAATTTTCCTTTTTCGACATCGGCCACTTCACTATTCTATGGCATTCAGACCTTCACGGGTGCCTAGAACCACTTATCAGATGTTTCTGGGAGTACTAGTACTGAACGACTCGACTTGAAAGGGAATGTCTCGGCCAAATGGACAACTTAATAATCTTGAAGTGGACAGGTGCACATTCCCATGATGGAAGCCCAGACAACATTATCTACAGCAGACATGTAATTTTGATTACGGTGTCTATCATAGAAGTTTGGCTATTTGGGAACAATCAATGTACCCGGATCCTATGTTGTTGGGTGTGTGTGAAAGAGGGGAAAAAAAGGGACAGCGTGTGTGTCAATATATGTGTGTGAGTGTGCACAAGAGTGTGTGTGAATGTATAAGTAAATGTGTGTGTGTGTGTGTCTGTTTGGGTATGTAAGTGTGATGATGTCTGTGAGCATCTATGTGTGAAGGTATGTATATGTAAGGGAAGAAGGAGTAGGTGGTTGGAGTGGAAGAAGTAAATAGGGAAGAGGAGAAGAAAGGAAGGGGTTAGCTCAGGGCTGAAGTGGAACATCGAGAGTAGAGAGAAGGGGAAAAGAAGGTAGGTAAAAGTGTGTGTGAATGTACATGTGAAAGAAAGAGAAAGAGAGAGGTAAGGAGATTTAGGGGATGACAATGGGATTGGATGTGTGAGTGGGAAAGAGAGTGAAAGCATGTGGGTGGATAGATGTGTGCAATTGTGTATGTGCCATAGTTGTGAGTGTATACAGGTGTTGACAATCAAGGTCATTCACAAGCATGGAAGCGCATCAATGAAGTGGAGACACAAGAAGAAGGAGCATGTAGAGAGCTCCAAGAAGTACATGTCAAATTTTCATAAGAAATCCCTATAAAAATAGTGATTTTTATCACTAAAAACCATCGTAAATACCATTTTCTATTTTTACAACTCCATTTTGTTCAAGCCAAGGAGTCCTTCAACTTGAGGATTATTAGAAGTATCATCCTACCAATTTTCATAATTTTTGGACTCCATTTGAGCCCCCAAATAAGCCCTAGAACCTAATTTTTAATTAGGCTGAACACTATGTCTGGACAGGGCCAAAACTACTCAAAAAACAGTAAAAAGAACTGGAGAGCTCATTTTTTAGGTGAGCTTGTTGTAGATTTCAGCTTTGTAAGAGAGTTCTTTTGTAATCGAAGTCCTTCCATTGTTCCACTCTTTGCTCTTACTTTGTGGGCGTGTGTGTGTATGTGTGTGCATGCTTGTGTGCTTTCACTCACGCACTTATGCCATCACTTGCTCACGGTCTTCATACCGGTCCTCACGTCTCCTTGAGGTGAAGCTCCTCACATTGGTACTTGCCATTGTGCTAGAGTGACACCAAATTTGGCGCCGTTGCCGGGGAGAGAGCTTGGAGGATGAGTGTGTGACGGTAAGACGTAGAATAGCGATGTTGGAAGGTAAAGAAATCTCCATTTTTTGTTTACTGAGTTTTGCTCTCCATCATCATCATCACCACCATCTCCTCTCATCTTCACCTTCTCTGATTTTTTCGCTTTTTTGACTGTATATCCCCTATTTTCGCCTCTTCTTCTTCATTTTTGGCTGTGCAAGGAGTTTAGAGAGAGTTCAGAGCTTAAGCGTGGTTGAAATACAGAGAATCGTGTCGTTAAAACGTAAAAAAACTGAGTGACAATATCGCAGAGTGACAAGGTCTGTGCCTGGTATTGCAAGTGTTGTATTGTGACTTTGAAGAGAGACTTTGCATCTACATGCACACAAGAGTGACAAGGAGAACCTACGGTACACATATTTGCAAAAACTTTTGGATTTGGGTGTCAAAAACTCCAAGTATCATGTCCGATTAAGATTTGGTATCGCGATACCAGAACTCCCGTGTATCGCGATACTTGTTGAGGTATCGTATCGTGCATACTCACTTTAGGTATCGCGATACCATTCTGGTATCGTATCGTCAAGTGTTGGTATCATGATTGCAGTCGCCCCGGTGGTATCGTATCACGGTCCACCTGGTATCGTATCGCGTCGGTCACGGTATCGTATCGCGTCGGTCATGGTATCGTATCGTTGACCAAGCGGTATCGTATTGTGTGCATGGTTGGTATCGTATCACCAACTCGATATTGTATTGCGTGCATGGTTGGTATCATATCGCCAACTCGGTATTGTATTGTGCCTATTCTAGTATCGTATTGTGCAAAAAAGTGGTATCATATCGTTCGATCCTTTGGTATCGTATCGTCCATAGAACCAGTATCGTATCATGAGAGTTCCTGTATCGTATCGTGGAAATTTTTGGTATCTATTGCCTGTCACCTTGGTATTGTATTGTGATCAATCTGGCATCGTATCATGTAGTGGTCAGGTATCGTATCGTCCACTAACTTGGTATCGTATCGTCAAATGCAGAGGTATCGTATCGTGTAAATTCTGGTATCGTATCGTGACCAGTTTCAGTATCGTATCGTCTGGATAGCAGTATCATATCGTTTGAGGTGGTATCGTCCAAAGACAGTATCATATCGTAACCGTCCAATATCGTATCGTCATACCCAGTATCGCCTATTTTGGACTTGTAGACAAGGCTTATGAACCTAAGATCAAGTAGACACTTAGGAAGAGATAGATAAAGTACCAAATCATCAGAGGCTAGTGTCAACCACACAACCAAGTCGGGGACTCACAACTTAGTGGTTATCACTACGTGCTGAGTTCATAGACAAGTCAGTCAGGAATATCTTTCAACATGGAGAGACTCATGGCTTCTCAAGACATGCATAGTTCAGTACCTAGGGAAGGTTGTATGTCTGTAGTGGAAGGGGAATATCATATGTCTCTTCAATACATATCCACTAACTTGCAAGGAATATCCATCTACCTTGACGATCTACATAGGTCAGTAGCGAGGACGTTAAACACTACAAACATAGAAATAGTTCCGTGACCAGCTATCAAGTGCGAAGATGGAGTTTACATGGACAAAATGGGCTAGATCTATGTAGTAACTGAAAACCCTGATCAAATTACTGATAGAGGAGAATTAGAGGGACAAGGAACTTCCAAGAGAACTAACAGTGAAGATACGATGACTACCCCTAGGGGAAAGTCAGTAATAACTCAAGTATTGCAAGCGGATAGGATATCCCAAGATGACTATCTGATGGATGTGTACTTGGTCCATGGGTCATACCTACTCCTCCAAACTGATTCATTAACACAGGGAGAAGGCATCAGCCCAACAACTATATACGAATTGAGGGATCCAAAAAATCCATCTAGGATTACATGCCTAAGGCAAAATCAAAGGAAATATTGTCCTGTAGATGAAGTGAATGGGTCGATATTAAAGTACATGGGTCTACCTATATTCTCTTCTCAAGATCAGGCAACCACCCCACAAACCCCATTCCAGACCCATCAAAGAACGAAAAATGTGATATCAGGACAAACGAGCCAATGTGGTATACCCAACAGACCACGGGTACAATTCACCATGCCAGGGATTAACCCCCATAGCCAAACTACCCAAGAAATGGGAAATATGAATAGAACCACATTTAGGGCAGAATCACCCCAAGGTGTAGGAGCTGGAATACACCCCATAAAACCCTCTATTCCCATCATAATTCGATCCCCAAAGCCAGGCAGAAGATTGAAACCAATCCAATTGGCCAAATGTATGCAAAATCATTATGATGGCATAGGAGAGTCCTATGAACACATTGTAGAATACAAGCAGGTGTTGCGAGCAGAGCAAGTGGATGAATTTTTTGTGCAATATGATTCCTTTAGGCTAACCCTCATGGGAATAGCCTTAACTTGGTTTCACTCCTTGGATCCAAATTGTTTTGGCCATATCGAACAATTCTTCCAAGAATTTATTTGGTAATTCACTAAGCGAGGGATCAATCACAATTCATCATCCTTACTACATAGTTTTAAACAGAAATCAATATGTAAATCGATGCCCTGTGACAGAGAGACCTTCTCAACAGAAAATGATATCCCTGTTTTTAGAAGGTCTAACCAATGGAACATACAGAATCTTAGTATACATAAAATGATTGCAAACTCTGAGTGAGTGTCTTCAAGAATGCATAGATTTGGAAGACAACTTAGTTGAGGATCTCAAAATCACACAAGATCCTACCAAAACAGAGGATACAAGGAGCAATGAGACTTCTAGTTCGAGTTATGTGGAGGAAGTGGTAGCGTTGGTGGCCAAGAAATTAGGAGTACAAGGAGAAAGAAACTACCAGATGTCCTCCTTGAGAGTGCCAATGTTACGAAGTTGCACACTTTGCAGTGGAGATCATCCATCTCATGTCTGCACCAGAGAAGGATTAGGGTTATCACAAGCTTACCCTTACAATAGACAACCATATCAGGGGCCTAACATGTACTCTTATAGTGAGCAGAAGTACACAAACCACAGCACAAAAAACCATCTATTTAATAGACAGCCACGATCGTTTTCACCACCCCAATATGGGCCATACAGATACCCTCCTAGGGAACAAGGCACAGAAGTTCCTAGGTATAACCCATATCCTGGACCACAAGGAGCAACTAGACCATATGAACTCGATAGATTAGAGCAATTGGTAAATAAACCGCAAGTTTCTTTACCTCCACAGGATCAACCAACTATTGAAAGAGAAAGCTCATCATCAAAGAAAGTCTATGTTCCTGACTCCATAGAAGAGAAATGGAGAACCTCTTTCAATTCAACAACACTCTCAAAAGTTCTTGCGGGAAATATAAGAAGAGAAATGGGCCAAGGAGAAGGATGTTCCCCCTCCTATTCTTGAGATTGATGACCTTCACGATCGATTTCCACAAGACGTTCCATCTATTTATGGAGACCAAGTGGAGCAACAAGAGGAAGAAAGTTTAGGATTTGAATCCAATTCTTTACAAGAGTTGCCACAATTCACAGGCCCATGGGAAACTGAATCTCTCTAGATCAGAGCTCCCACAATATTGATCAGAAATGAAGACTCGGTGGTTCCAAGAAACATGGAGGACATGAAGAACGCTAAGGTTCAGTGTCATCTCACTTTAGAAGAGTTGCTCAAAGTAAAACCTGAGTTATGGAAACATGTGGTGAATCAAGTTCCAGAACTTGATTCTAGAACGCCAAAAGCAGGCTTTAAATAGAAAATACTAGAGATACCTCTAGACAAAATAGGGGACATGAGTGAAGGCGAAGAAGGTAATACTTATCTTTCAATCACCTACCAAAGTTACAAAACCAAAGCGATCATAGATTCAGGTGCTGGTGTTGCTATTGCGGCCACCACCTTGTGGAAGCAATGGGGTAAACCGCATTAAGACCAACTAGAATGAAGCTTCAGATGGCTGATGGCCATGTTGAAAGACCTCTAGGATTGCTAGAAGGGATAATTCTAACCACTTGTGGTGTAGAGTTTGAGCACACCTTTGCTATATGTGACTTTGGTAAAACTAATACCTATGAAATGATCCTAGGAAAACCCTTCCTACGACAACTCCTTATACCTGCAGTGCTTAGGGGTCACAACCAAGGTCAATTTGAAGGATTACACCTTCAGAGATGTACCATCCCTATAGTGGAATCCTATCCACAAGGAGCAAAAGATTCAATCTCTGTGCATTCTAAAAGTTCATCTGATACATCCTGTATGGATGAAGATACTCATTTGTGGATATGCAAGGTCGTGAAGGAAGAGGAAAAATGCTTAAATGCAAGATAAAAACGAACTTCTCAAGGAGATAGACTAGTTAGAGACCCAGCCTATACGCTGATGATCTTTCCAGATGAGGAATTTGAGCCTCATGGTTGGGCATAAATCTTGGCCACCATGGACATTGCGGTCAATGAAGAACAATGGACACCTCATTATGATGAGGAGGGTTATGATATTTCAGTGTTCATGTGTCAGCCCTTGCTAGAAGCATGTGACCCTAGTGACTTCATTGAAGAAGAAGAGAATGATGACAATTGTTGGAGTTAGACGTCTGCGGAAGCACGCGAACAGCACAAGGAAGAAGAAGAAGCTTGAAGCACAACACACAAGACTGAATGTATTACTAGAGAATGTACAAAGATAAGTAGCCCATTAGGGCAATAGGCGTATATACAAGCCGGGGGAAAAAAACCTCCTAAAGAGGGAAAAAAGTGCCCCGGCGGTCCTAGAGTGTTCACACACATCACTACCTAAATATATCAACAAATCCCCCCTGGGAGTGATGCGGTGAACAAGGAGCTGGCACTCATGTATAAGGAAGTGCCGAGCTATGTGGAAATCACTCCACAAAAGGAAGTAAGCCCAAAGCTTTGCGGAAAGCTTCAAACTTCTCCCTAGGCAGAGCCTTCGTGAAAAGGTCTGCAATGTTTTCCTGCGTGGGCACATATGCCAAGCTGATCTCCCCAGCAGAGAACCTCTCCCTGACATAGTGATAATGCACCTCGATGTGCTTAGTGCGAGCATGGAACACAGGGTTCCTCGCAACTGCCAATGCGCTCTGACTGTCAGTGAAGATGGTGGTGGCAGAAGACTGGCCAACACCCAAATCAGCCATAAGGCGTCTGAGCCACACACACTCAAAAGTCGCTGTGAAAGCTGCCCTATACTCAGCCTCACAACTGGAAGTGGCCACAGTAGGCTGCTTCTTGCTCAACCAAGATATACATGAGCTACCAAGCATGAAGCAAAAACCACTGGTGGACACACGAGTGTCATAGCAACCAGCCCAATCTGAGTCAGAAAAAGCATGCAAATCTGGCGGTGGTGGTCCCCCCTTGGGATAAAACAACCCAAGTAGCCGAGTACCACTCAAGTAGCGAAAGATGCGCTTAACCGCTTTCCAATGCGTGACTCCTGGGCAATGCATAAACCTGCTCATCTGTGAGACAGCAAACTGAATATCTGGCCGAGTAATGCATAAGTAAATCAAGCATCCAACAGCCTGCTGATAGAGAACAGCATCAAATGCATCTCCAGCATCATGAAGACTCAATCGTAAACCTGTCTCCATAGGAGTGGCAATAGGCTTACAGTCTTCAAGGCCAAAACGCTGCAATAATGTGTCAATATATTTCGTTTGACACAAAGCCATTCCACCATCAACTTGCATAAACTGAATGCCCAAATAGTGATGCAAATGCCCCAAATCAGACATCTCAAATGAGGCATGCAAATCAGCCTTGAAATCAGCAATATGCTTCTCAAGAGGACCAGTGAGCAGCATGTCGTCTACATAGACAACAATGATCAGAAGCACATCATTAGCACGATTAACATATAAGGTGCTTTCAGTTGGACTGTTCTCAAAACCATGTGCAATCAGATAGGCATGTATCTTCTCATACCAAGCACGTGGTGCTTGCTTTAAACCATATAACGCCTTCTTTAACCTGCACACCTGGTTTTCATGCCCTTTCTGCACAAAGCCACGGGGCTGAAAAACATACACTTCTTCATGCAAGTCACCATTCAGAAATGCTGTTTTAATGTCCAACTGATGTACATTCCAACCATGATGGGCTGCAAGTGCACAAATGCTCCGAACAGTAGTCATACGGCATGTAGGTGCAAAGGTCTCATCAAAATCAATGCCTCTTTCCTGCGCATAACCCTTTGCAACAAGCCTAGCCTTATACCTGTCAACTCTACCATCAAGTTTACGCTTCAGCTTGTATACCCACTTAGTGCCAATGGCCTTCTTGCCAGGAGGCAAGTCACATAAAGACCATGTACCATTCTTCATTATAGCATCATATTCAGATTGCATAGCAGCCATCCAATTTTCTGAATTTTGTGCTTCATCAAAAGAAACAGGCTCATTCTCATCACAGAGACTAGATGCAGCCATAGCATAGCAATCTGATGCAAAGGAGGTACTATGAGAGCCTGAACGAGTACGATATGACAAAGGTGCATCTAATTTGCTGTCACGCAAAGTCTGCACCAGCCATTTTGGCATAGTTTTTGCCTGTTCAATATCAGCTCTCTCATCAACAAGTGCATCATGTAAATCTGCATCAGAAATGGAATGATCTGCATCATCATATGAAACCTGCAAAGGCTGAGAAGTTGCCTCATTAGGACCAGCACTAGCCTGTCCACCTGTAAAAAGAGGCATCAAAGTATCATACATGTCTTTGGAGCTAACAGATGTCTCCTTAGTACATGAAAGCAATGGCTGAATAGCATCTTCCACAAAGACAACATCACGGCTAACCAGAATGCGTTTAGTCTGTGGATGATACAGACGATAGCCTTTACTTTCAGAACTGTACCCAACAAAAATACATTTTACTGCCTTATCATCCAATTTTCTGCGATGTTGTTTAGGCACTAATGCATATGCCAAACAACCAAAAACACGCAGATGAGCAACAGATGGCTTGCGGTCATGCCAAGCCTCATATGGAGTGATAGACTGCAACGCTTTGGTGGGACACCTGTTCAGTACATATGCTGCACACATGACAGCCTCAAGCCAGAAACTATGTGGTAAAGCCTGACTTTTGACCATGCACCTCGCCATCTCCATGAGTGACCTGTTCTTTCGTTCAGCAACTCCATTCTGTTGAGGTGTATACGGCACTGTACACTGGTGTTTTATCCCACGTTCAGCCAGAAATGCATTAAAATCTGAAGACATATATTCCCCCCCTCGATCAGAACGGAGGGTGCCCATTTTACATGCTGACAGATTTTCAGCCAAAACCAAAAACTGTTTGAAGCACATGAACACTTCGGACTTTGCTTTGAGTGGGTATACCCATGCATGCCTGGAAAAATCATCAATGAAAGTCACGAAGTAAAGGTGATTTCCAAAAGAGGGTGTCTGCATAGGACCACAGACATCACTATGTACAAGCTGCAATTTCTGCATAGCCCGAACTGAACCATCTTTTGGAAAGGAAGAACGCTGCATTTTGCCCAAAATACAGCCTTCACAAACATGTTTTCCAGGTGCCTCAAGTTTGGGCAAAGAAGACACCATTTCAGATTTCTGCAGGCGTAACAAACTAGCAAAATTCAGATGACCAAAGCGTGCATGCCAAAGCTTTGCATCTGACATAGCCTGAGAATCATGAACTGCACATGCCGAATCATTCACAGATCTTTCATAGTCTATGAGCTTATACAGCCCACGACATAAAATGCCAGAAGCAATAATCACATCGCCATTTGAGAGATCATGGACTGTACACCTGTCATCAACGAATTTCACAACCAAGCCAATCTTGGCTAATGCAGAAACTGATAACAGGTTCTTTTTGATCCCTGGCACAAATAAAGCATCTGACAAAGTGAAAGAACTACCATCAGCAGTAGTCAAAATGATCTTACCAACTCCCATAACAGGATAAGAGGAGTTATTGGCGCATGTGACAGTATTCCGTGTAGGGGCAGGCTGGAGTGAAGAGAAGAAACTGCGCTGCGAGGTAATATGTTTGGTCGCCCCACTGTCAAAGTACCAAACATCTGAGTCTACTGCAGACATGCACTGATCATGAGAAGATGGGTCAAAACTGCAGACAGTAGTAAACGCCCATTCTTCTTCCTGCACAAGATTTGCAGACTCTGTTTTTGGTGTTGAGGCCTCTGCAACAACCATTCCAGCCTCTTTCTTCTTTGCCTCTTTAGCAGCCAGTTTTGGACAGTTCTTTATAATATGATCATTTCCTTTACAGTACTTGCAGAACAATTTCTGCTTTTCTGATTTCTTCTCATCTTTATCTTGGTTCTTCGATTGTGCAGCATTTGCAGATTTCTGCTTACTAGTAGAAGAGCTCCATTTTCCTTTGCCCTTCTGACTAGCCAGGAAAGCTTGATCTGCAACACGCATAATGGACCTGTTCTGCCTGGACTGATCTTCCTGCAACAGAACAGAGACTAATTCCTCAAATGACAAGGCATTCGGATTGCCTTTCATCATCAATCGAAGAGTAGAGGCAAAACTCTGATATGAATCAAGAAGGCCATTCAGAACGGTCTGCACAAGTGAGCTATCTGGTATAACCTCATCAGCAGAAATCAATTGTTCCTTCAGGTCTTTTATCTTTGTAAGAAAACTGTCCATAGAATCACCTTCATTCATGTGCTCACTCTCCAACTGTTTTCGGAGGTAAGCAACACGAGCCTCATTCCTAGCCTGGTACAAAGTGGTAAGTGTATCCCAAGCATCCTTTGCTGTTCTGCAAGAGCGAATGTGAGGGATAATGGCACGTTTGACAGACAAAGCTATCAATGCATGTGCCTGGGCATCTCTGCCATCCCAACGAATCTGCTCTGCAGTAGGTGCAACAGAAACAGCAGCACGAACAGGAATCTGCGGAATATCATCTTCGACACCATCTTCATCAGCTCCAACACCTGTATTTGCAGTACCTGTCGTTACAGGTGTAACAGGACGTCTTTCAACACCCTGCACAATGTTCCACAATCCTTTTGCAACCAGTACATGTCGCATCATATAAGCCCATAATGGGTAGTTGGTACCATCCAACTTATCCTCAACAGCCAACATACGGAATACATCACTGCTTTCAGCCATGGCCGGTGACTAAAATACCTTGATGCAGAAAATTGACTGTATCTCAAAAAGTTGAACGGAACTGCCCAGACGAGTTCTGCTAGACCTGTAGCAGACTTCGAGACGCTTAAACTGGCGAACAGAAACTGGTATATACCTTTGGCACAAAAGGACGAAATAGCCTGCACAAGCACTGCGATAGTGCGTTCGGAGGCCGAAATGAGCTCAGATCGCGATTTCGGCACCACAGAGCGAAGCGGTTTTGATCTAGGAAACACCCTGAGTATGCTCACCAAATTTCATGCGAATCTGAGACTGCAAACGGAGGAGTGTCGACGGCGCCCTAGAAGAAGCAACGACCTGCTCTGATACCAATTGTTGGAGTTAGACGTCTGCGGAAGCACGCGAACAGCACAAGGAAGAAGAAGAAGCTTGAAGCACAACACACAAGACTGAATGTATTACTAGAGAATGTACAAAGATAAGTAGCCCATTAGGGCAATAGGCGTATATACAAGCCGGGGGAAAAAAACCTCCTAAAGAGGGAAAAAAGTGCCCCGGCGGTCCTAGAGTGTTCACACACATCACTACCTAAATATATCAACAACAATCTAGAGTCCATTGTGATGGATAGTTGCTTTATTTCAGAGGAGCAATTTCCAAAAGGCATAGGAGTATTTACACAAAAAGAAGAAGAACCTCTCACAAGCATCAAAACGGTAAATTCAAAGGATGGGAGTGAAGGTAGTCAAAAGAAAAAGAAAAGAAAAGTAATGAAACAAGAAGAGGAGGAGCAATGGTTTGAAGTACCAGAGAATTTCAAGAAATACAAAGTTGAGGACCGAAAAATTTTGGTATGAATGCCTAAGAGAGAGGCCGCCACAAGAGAAGCATATGATAATAAACAAAAGACCAAAAAAATCATAGTCACCATTGAAGAGAATGAAGAGAGATGTACATACATAGGAGATGACCTAAGCAAAGAAGAGGAAGCAGAGTTGGTAGCTTTGTTAAGGGAATATAAGGACGTGTTTGCATGGCACTATAGAGACTTGAAGGGAGTAGATCCAAAAATTTGTTCTCATATGATCCCCATGATAGCAGATGCCAAGCCCACCAAACACAAGCCCTACACATATAATGACACTTGTGCAGCCAAAATAAAAGAAGAAATTGATAGATTGATTGAAGCTAGATTTATCTATGAGATTGAACATACGGAATGGGTGTCCCCCATCGTTGTGGTGCCCAAGAAGAATGGAAAGTTGTGTGTATGTATTAATCTTAAAGAAGTTAATGCCGCCATAATACGGGATAGCTATCCGCTTCCAATCACTGAACATTTATTGGAGCGTGTTGCAAGCAAGGAAGTTTATAGCTTCCTTGATGGATTTTTAGGTTACAACCAAGTAGGCATTGCCTTAGAAGATCAACATAAAACGGCCTTTGCCAAAGAGTGAGGAGTCTTTGCATTTCGTGTGATGCCATTTGGGCTCACCAATGTACCTGCAACATTCCAAAGGCTCATGTGTCATGTCTTCAAAGAGTTCTTGTGAAAGAGCTTAGAAGTATATGTGGATGATTTATGTGCACATTCCCAACAAAGAAAATACCACATCCATGAGCTCAGACAGATCTTCAACAAGTGTAGAGAATATTGAGTGTGTCTAAACCCAGAAAAGTGTGTGTTCATGGTATGACAAGGTAAAATCTTAGGTCATATTGTTTCTAAGAATGGAATATCAATAGATGAGGACAAAGTAAAAACCATAACGAAGCTGCCAAGACCTAGGAATGTTAAAGAGTTACAAGCCTTTATGGGCCATTGTGGATATTCTTGTAGGTTTATTCACATGTATGCAATTATAGCTAAACCTCTTTATGCCTTGCTGATAAATTTTGAGTGGAACGACGAATGCAAAAAGTCCTTCAATGAGCTAAAGAGACGCTTGTGCACAACACCAATATTGACCACTCCTAATTGGACTAAACCATTCCATGTCCATGTAGATGCATCCAATCATGCAATAGGATGTGTGCTAGCACAACCCACAGGTGAAGGCAATCTAGATTTGCCTATAGCATATGTGAGCAGACAACTAAACATAGCAGAACGAAATTATACAACAACTGAGAGAGAAGGCTTAGGCATGGTATATGCCGTAAAGAAGTTTAGACACTATCTATTGGCCAACAAGTTTACGTTTTTCACTAATCATCAAGCCTTATTATATTTGGTCAATAAACCTTGCAATACCAGATGCTTAGTAAGATGGTTCCTCTTACTAATGGAATATGACTTTGAAGTGGTTGTTAGGAAAGGTAAGAAACCCACCTTAGAGCGGATCACCTTTCTCGCATCACTTTAGGAGAGCCACCATAGGGAGTGTCTGATGAATTGCCCGACACTTATCTGTTCAATCTAGAAGTTGTTCCTAAATGGGCAAATTAGTACCAGTCCTAACCTTCGGACCCGCAAATAAGAGTGTGAAAACAAATAAAGAGGAAATTATGTAATGTATTGACAAAATTGGTAAATAATAAGCACTCTGATTGGGATAAACAACTTCATCATGTTGTTTGGGCTTACCGAGTTGCCTATAAAACAGTACTCAATGCCACCCCTATTCAAATGGTCTTCGGACAAAATGTTGTGCTACCAGACTCAACACTGCTAAGAAGAGGAAAGAAGAAGAGTTAAGGGTTAGAGAAGAAGCATAGGCAGAAGCTAGAGAACACATTAGGAGAAATAAGTTAAGACGCCTAGGCCTAGATCTCAATCTTGAGGCCCCAAGATACCACATGGCCATATGTAAAACATCCAGTGCAATTGCTTCTCAAATAATCGATCGACGTCCGTTTCTGACCATAGCGGTAGGAAAAGGGAAGAATGCAAGGACTGTGAGAGCATTGATTGACTCGGGTGCAGCTTCTAGTGCGGTTAGACTTTCATATTGCCAAGATCTACAATTGAACATCAATTCCATTGAAGCATATATCATAGGATTGGGAGGTGTGGAAACCCCTTGTTTGGGCGAGGTAGAGCTTCCTATCTATCTTCAAGATGTTCCAATGAGAGTCAAAATGCTAGTGTGTGAAGATGAGGACCTTACAGAACCACTTGTCCTCGGTCAAGACTGGATCTATGACCATGCGGTCAACTTAAACCTTAAAAGCCAACTTCTTCAAGTTTGGGTACATGAACAATGTATGACATTAGAATTAGACAATTGCATGTGCACAAATCCAACGGTCACACATTCTCTTAGTTCTTCTAGGACTAATCTTAGAAAAAAAGATGTTGTATGTGTCAAAGGCTCTATGTTCCAGACAAACTCAGTCACGGAAGAGCAGACTCAAAGGCAAGCTGAATCCTCCTCTAGTGCAAAGACTAATGCCGTCACAACAACTCAACCAAACAGTCCAGCAAGACAGTACATGACAACCGCTATATCAAATGGACACAGAGATTTCGAGATGAAAGTAGTTCCGGGCATGAAGCAGATCTGGGTACGAAAAGGGGAGCAACCACCAGCCTCGCCAACACAATCTCCACTCAGGCAGGCAAACCATGCAATGAGAAGAACCAAGCAACGAGGATAAGCTCCACCACAAGAAATCCGAAAAATTTGGGTGCCTCAGAAATTAGTTGCATTTCAACAAGGACAATCACATATGTGGGTACCGAAGGCACTCTCACACGCACATAGGCCTATGCTCTCCACCATGCAAAAGGTCTCAACAAAGAAGTGAACGAGAAAAAAGAGTAAGAACCAAGCACAGATACCAAAAAAAGGTAAACTCACCTCTTCGGCACAAATAACCAGGCACTCATCAAGGATATGGCTTTGGAAGTCAAAAGTGCCAGTAGCATCCACAGGACCAAAGAACGACCCACACCGGATACAAAATTTCAGAAACCCTCTCAAGATGAAGAGACCAGAGGTGATCTCTACAGGGCCAACTACTCTTCTAAAATGGATCCCTATAATGAGGATCACATCATTTCAAGATCCAATCGACACCTCCAAACAAAGATTGCATCAAGTTTGCAAGTAACATCAGAAGCCTTGACGTACAACAACCATGTGCCTTTGGCATAATCTTGTCTTTTGCACCATTTAGGTCATGCATTTCCAAAGTATGCATCAATATAGGGCCACATTACACGGCCGTGCATAGACATGATTGAGAATCCCAGGCACATGAGATACACTTGACATATGTAAAATATTTTATTGATACTAACATCTTTCTTCTTGTTTTGTGCCATTGTTCCAAAAAAAAAAAAGGGAGAAGGGAGAGAGAATAAAAAGAGAAAGGACATGACTGTGTGCTTGAAGCATCTCCGACGTGAACCATCAACAAGGACATCCATCAACAATGGAACATAAGTCGATGGGCAATCACCATGCTGGAGCACACCACGAAGAGATGAATATCGATGGACATTTGACCATGATATGAACTGCCTACTTTGACAACACGATAACCATGATAGAGTAGGAAACCTCTTCGTCAACATACCCTTGAGCACTTCGCTCAAGACCCAAATTCTTGCACCATACTTCTTCCAATGCATTCCCCACATATGCATGCATAGGGTCACATTACAAGGCCATGCACAAGGCACATATCTTGTTCAACCCATGCACTAATGCACTTACCCATCATCCATTATGGGTTACAAGTACTTGGCACGAAAACGATGAAAGCCATCTTTAGAAAACCAAAGGATGTCACGGTGACAACAACAAGAGCACGGAAGCCATCCACCATGAGAGTGGCTCATAACCAACATTGACAAGCTCTTTTGAGTAGCTCACAATTTTTGCAAGATCACAAAGACACCATCAAGCTGGAATACACGAAAGAAGTACATAAAAAGGTAGCAATGACAAAATGAAGAACCAGACAACTTCCCAAGCTACAATTGGAAGATGGACTGCTCTTGTGGATACATGATGGACACTATCTCTCCAAACACTACATGGAACAACCACTACAACAAGGGTCTGTCATGGATGATAGACTCTAGAGGGGGGAGCGTTGACAGTCAAGGTCATGCACAAGCATGGAAGCGCATCAATGAAGTGGACACACAAGAAGAAGGAGCATGTAGGGAGCTCCAAGAAGCACATGTCAAATTTTCATAAGAAATCCCTATAAAAATAGTGATTTTTATCACTAAAAACCATTGTTAATACCATTTTCTATTTTTACAACTCCTTTTTGTTCTTGAGGAGTATTAGAAGCATCATCCTACCAGTTTTCATAATTTTTAGACTCTGTTTGAGCCCCCAAATAAGCCCTAGGACCTAATTCTTAACTAGGTCGAACACTAGGTCTAGACAGGGCCAAAACTACTCAAAAAACTATAAAAAGTGCTGGAGAGCTCATTTTTGAGGTGAGCTTGTTGTAGATTTCAGGGTAAGAGAGTTATTTTGTAATCGAAGTCCCTCCATTGTTCCACTCTTTGCTCTTACTTTGTGTGCGTGTGTGTATGTGTGTGCATGCTTGTGTGCTTTCACTCACGCACTTGTGCCATCACTTGCTCACGCTCTTCATACCGGTCCTCACGTCTCCACGGATTGACATTTATGAGGTGAAGCTCCTCACGTTGGTACTTGCCATTGTGCTAGAGTGACACAGGTATAAGAGAGTGTGTGTGTGTGTGTGAGAGAGAGAGAGAGAGTAAGCGGGGGTGGTGTGAGTGTATGCCTGCATGAGTGTATGTGTGGGTAGAGTGTACAAGGGATAGGTCGGAAGTGCGAGAGTATAGGTGTGCTCGTGGGATGTGTGAGTGTATGTGTGTGAGACCAAGAGAGAAAGAGAGAGGGAGGGTTGTGTGAGAGAGTTAAAAGAGAATAGAGGTGTGTGTGGGGGTGAAAGAAAGCAAATGAGAGAGCGAGGGTCAACCTTGGGAGTGGGCATCGGTTTGCATATGTATTCGGGTCTTCTCTCCGTTCTCTTCTACAGTTACATTTGAGTATGATTGTGGACTTAGAGGAGTACAAATAGGCCAATTCTGAGTGATTTAGGGGCAAATCACAAGTGTATTTTTGCATTATTTCCTTGATCTTAGGACCTCAATAGGTTGTAGCCAAAGAATCCATCCAGGAAGCTATATACTCCCTTGCCCGCTACTCGTTCTAGTAGGTGTTCAGTGATGGGAAGTGGATAACTATCTCTAATAGTGGTTGCATTGACTTTTTTCAAGTTGATGCACACACATAGCTTTTCGTTCTTTTTGGGTACTATCACAATGGGTGAGACCCATTCGATGTGCTCAATCTCATAGATGAATCCCGATTCTATCAAACAATCTATCTCTTCCTTAACCTTGATAGCATAATTATCATTATAGGTGTATGGTTTCTTTTTTGAAGACTTGGCTTCTTGATTCATGGGAATTCTATGAGAGCATATGTCAAGTTCTACTTGTTTCAAATCCTTATAGCTCCATGCAAACATGTCTCTATATTCTCTCAATAGCGCAATCAAATCTTCTTCTTCTTCTTCTTCTTCTTCTTCTTCTTCTTCTTCTTCTATCAAGTCATGCCTGATATATGTGCATTTTTTCTCTCCTTCCTCAATTGTAACTACAATCTTCTTAGTGTTCTCTCGATTGTCGTATGCTTCTCCTACACTTGTTTCTCTCTTGGGCATTCTCACCATTATTCTTCTATCTTCAATTTTGTATTTCTTAAAGTTTTATGGTACTTCCAATAGGGGTTCTTCTTCTTACACAGAAGATTTCTTTCTTTCCTTCTTCTACTTCTTCAATCTCTGGGAGTGATGTGAGCTACTTATTTTGGTTACCCTCCCTTACATCGAGTGTGGTGGCTTCTACAAAATAAAGGTATTCTTCTTCTGAAGAACAGAAGGTTTCCATGATGATGGACTCTAGATCTTCATTGCTTGTCTCGGTTGGCTCTAGGGTCATCTCTATACAGTGTTCTAAAAGAGGATCATCTTCCATGGGTTCTATCATGAAGGATAGATCATAGCCATCCTCGTCATAGTGAGGATTCCACTGTTCTTCGTTCACCGTTATGTTCATGGTGGCTAAGATCTCTACCCATCCATGAGGCTTGAATTCCTCGTCTAAAAATATTATAGGTGCATAGGCAGGATCTTGAAGGGTACCTGGGTGTCATTGAGATCCTAAGCTGCTGGCTTTTAATCGCTCTTCCTCTTGTTTCACAACTATACACATCCATAAATGAGTGTCCTCATGCAACCATGAAGTGTCTGATCTTAAGGATTTTGCTGACTCAATTTCTTTTGATGCTTTATGGATGGTACTCCATTGTAGTGGGGGTACGTTGCAATGGGAATAGTCTTTGAGATTGACTTTGGTAGTCACTCCCAGGTGTTGAAGGTACAAAGGAGTTGGTTCCCCAATCTTGTATGATTTGTAATTGCTGCATGAAAGGACGTCGCAAAATCATCTTGTAAGCATGGTTCCTTCCAAAATCACAAATGGTTAAGGTGTGCTCAAGCTCCACACCATATGTGGTGAGAGTGATTCCTTCTAGTAAGCCTAAGGGTTTCTAGATATGACCATCAACCATTTGCAACTTCATTCTTGTAGGTCTTAGGGTTGGCTTACCCCATCATTTCCATAGGGAAGTGGTGGCAATGGCCACTCCAATGTCAGAGTCTAGGATTGCTTTGGTGATGTAGCCTTGATAGGAGATAGGTAAATAATTAATTCCCTCTTCTCCTTCACTCATATCCCCAATCCTTTCAATGGGAATTTCTAACACTTTCTTGTGTGAATCTTCCTGAGAGTGGGTAGTAGCCATCTCTAGTAATTGGTTTGCTACATGCTTCCATAGCTCAGGTTTAACCTTCAACAAATCTTCTAAAGTGAGTTGACACTACATCCGTGTTCCTAGGAATTACTGATTCTCATTTCTCACTAGTATGGTGGGTGCTCTCATACTAATCGACTTTGCTTCCCAAGTACCAGTAAAGTGAGGTAATTCTTGCAAAGAATTAGACTCAAAATTTGTCTATTCACTAGGATGCTACTCCTCTTGTTCACCATATATAGAGGGTATGTCCTGTGGGACTTGTTCTTGGAGATCTTCTATCTCTTGAATGGATGGATGCGTTTCTTGCTCCAACTTCCATTTTTTTTCTTGAATTTCTCTAAAAAATCCTTGAGTACTTATGTATCGAAGACAGACTCTCCCAATTCATAGTATTAGGCACTTGTGACATTAGAGATGGAGTATCTTCTTGTGTCTTCAAGATAGTATAGGTCCCCTTAGGATCAACCTTCTCATTGTTAGAAATCAAGTGTTCTAGTCTCTCTAGGAGTCCTTGAAAGTGTAGCTTTGGCTTCACTAGGTTGCTCCAATCGACATACTGAGATGCGTCAAACATGGTTTGGGCCACTTCTACCATTTTCATGCAGAGCTTAGTTCTCTCGATTTCTAAGTTTGTTCTGGCATAGTTCTTACTTAATTCTCCCACTTGGGGCCCTTCTCTTAGTCTTGCTTAGCATGCTTTAAACATTGTATCTAGATCCTTAGGTATAGATTCTGGTAGAACATATCCTAGTCTCGGTGTTTGGTTTACCTTATTTGACTCTTGTGATGTTAATTCTAAAATCTTGGTTCTCATCTCCTTTAAGATTCCTTATAGTTCATTTATTCTCTTACTCCATTTTCTTTTAAATCTTTCTTGTGAATTCTTCCAAGATCTGGTTTTCCTTCTGTTTGACTCTCCAACTTCACTACTCTCAGCTATCTTCTCAGGGTTTGTTCATTGATATCGTAGTAAAGCCTTGGATCTAGTCGCAACTTTAATAGCTACATAGTTTGGTGTGGATCCATTTGAAGTATGCACAATGCCTATCACACTAATGGGGGTTACCTTAGAGGCATTGGCTTACTTTTGAGGACATTCTCATATGACATGTTCCTTACCATAATCAGAACAAAAACCTTGAAAGTTATATTATTGTGGTTGTCCGGCTAGTGGAGGAAGTGGGCATTCCCCTATATAATGGTCTCCTTGGCACCTAAAACATGGTCCTTTAGTGCCCTATGGTCTTATCTATCTCAATTGGGGTTGTCAGACATTGATCCACAGGAATCATTCCATGTGTGTGTGGGACAAGGGTCAGTCATAGCCAAGCTCCCAAGCTTGGGGGATATCCTAAGTTATTCAATATTAATGGGGATGAGTGTTGCATAATGGCCACATGGGGGCACTAGACCATTCTAGATCATTGCTATTTTTAGAATACAAGAGGGTATATATGGATGGGAGGAGAGTTGCACACACATCATTCGCAAGCCTTATACTTGAGAATACCCTTCTCATAGGGGTCGTGGGTTGGGATTGGCATACATGATGTTAGTATAGTATGGCTCCCAACTAGGTGCCATCGGTGGACTCTCATACTGATAAGTTTCCAAATGTTCAGGTGACCCGATGTAGTATGCAGGGGGGCTATCTACATGGGTGGAATCAAAACTATTGGAGTTAGGATCATTTTCTGTGACTAATGGGGATGAGGGTACTAATGCCCTACTAAGATTCTCTTCTCCAACGACATATTTGATAGAGATTACATTGGTTGGGGGTGGTGGCTATTGACCTAGTACAAGTTAGGGTCTAGGTTGTGTCTGGTATGGTACCTAGTAGTTCTTTTGGGGCTGATAATAATGAGGCTGAGGGTTATATTGGCCAAGATATCTATTAGGTTGTTGACATGCCTTTGGGTAGTTTTGTATAACCACTAGCTTGTTGTAGGAACGATCTTGTGTAGTGTGATTAGTGGATCACCTTTATATTGTGAAGTACTGGTTGTTAGGGTTGCCTTGAGGTTGTGTCATGTCCAAACAAGCATTTGCCATATGGTCACCTCTGCAAGTGTAACAACACTTGACTGAGGTTATCCTGGGTGTCTATTTTCTTGACTCCTAGCTTGTAGGCTACCTTTTCTATCGGTTCCTTTATGAAACTAGAGTGTTTCGAGGAAAAATGAGTAGAACTATATGTGTCCTTGTAGACCTTGGAGAGTTCCAACTCGTCTCATCAGTTGTCCTCAATGTCTATACATATCCTCATGCATTGCTCTAGTATTCGGGGTTCTTTCAAGTATACATATGATCATAGCTTAGAGCTCAATAACCCATCCAAAAATAGAGGTACTTGCTTAGCTTGAGTGGGCAACTCCAGCATAGAACATCTCTCGATGTATTGTCTAAACCTACATCTAGCTAGACTGATTGTCTCTTGAGGGGTTTGTTTAAAATTGTGAATCAAAGAAGAAGTATTGTGCCTGATGCCACTTTTAGAGAACTTGATGATAAATGATTCTAATAGGTGGTGTATGTCTCTAAATTTTGTCTTTGCTCTAAAGGTTGGAACCAGGTTAAGGTAATGTTTTTCAAGGTGAGTCCAAATGCATTATATTGGGTGAACATGTCATCCACCTGTTCAGCTCATAACACTTGCTTGAACTCGACCACGTGGTCGTAGGGATCTCCTGTTCGATCAAAAATTTTCATGCATTTCACCAATTGGGTGGGTCTCAATATTCTTGGGTGATCTTTGGGTCTAGGTAGAGGAAAGTCTTCTCTACCCCAATTGGGGTCTCGGTTCTCTTGGTCTCTCCATCATATCTGTTTCTACTGCTCATCTGTCTCTTCCTATCGTGTTAGCAAGGCTCACTTCAGGTCTCTCTTTGCCTTTTTCTCTTTGGGAACCATGATCTAGGGATGTTCCTACTCCTTGGTAAACAAAAGGAATATTACCTTGAGGTGGGGGAAGAACCAATTCACCCCTCCATGTATAGGTGTGCCTCCCGTTCTCAGATACCACACATACTCGTTCTCATGTGTTATCTAGGTACACCAATTTCTAGGTGTCTCTAGATCCTTGAACTCATAGATGGTGATTGTTCTTGCTTCACTTGGTTGCTTAGATCTATACCTCTAGAATGCCTCATCCATATCCTTATTTAAGGATAAATCAATACTCTTGTTATCTTGAGGAATCCATTCTAGGTTGAGCACTCAAGTCAACACAGATTTACCTCTCAGTGTTATAGGTTCACCATCTAACTCTTCATGTTCTAAGTCACCCCTTTTCGACTCAAGAATTATTAATCCAAATTCGTTGGTACTGCTAGATTGATTGGAGATTATGTATATCGTTCCCTCCTTATCGATATATGCATCTCTCTTGAATTTGACCATTGGATGTTCCAATCAAATGAGTTGATCAAGGTTTCTCAATTGAATGATAGGCCTCCTCAAACCATCCTCATAGATGCCATCACCTAATTGGTTGGTTTGAATGTACTCTAGTTGAGTTTTGTATGGCCCTTCATGTCGTTCTAAGTATGCTACTCGTGAACCACCTTCTGGTCTCTCCATGATGTTGGACATTTCTCACTCACTTGTTTCTGAGCTTAGTTCTAACGTTAGCTTTAGATGACCTAATGCTACATCGATCGACCTTTCCTATGTGCCTTCCTGATCTGAGGTTCATTAATTGTAGCTCCTTCAAGCACTCAACTAGTCCAAAATCTAGTTCTCACTAAATCCCTTTGAGTTAGTTACTTGGTTTGTTGATTTGCTCTTAAGTTCTTGCCTTTAAATGTTTGATCGTTAGGTATCGTTTTTTCATGATCTGTTAAGTTGTTGCAACATAAAAATTAAGTTCTTTGTTTGGGTACACTTACACTCTCAACACTCAAGACTCCTTCCTTTAAAATCTCTCATTAGCACTTTAATCCCACTTGTCCCTATCCAATCTAGGGTTTTTTTCCCTTGCTTTCACTCCTAAGAGTCCTTGAATAGCCCTGTTACAAGTATCACTATTGCACCGCTAATGCCCTACTTAGGTTGCCTTCTATCACTGTATACTTAACTGAGATTACATTGGAAGGGGGTGGTGGTTTTTATCCTAGCATTGGTTGTGGTCTATGTGCTTGATACTATGGTTGGTAATATTGCTATGGTCCATAGTATGGCTGTTGGTGATATTGATTTTCATATCTACTTGGTTACTGGTAAGGCTGCTGGTATTTTGCCTAACTACTTGTTTATTGTAGGGGCAATCTTGAGCCTCCTGATTCTTGTATTTTCTCTCAATTGTGCAATACTAAGCATTAAGATTTCCTAAGTTGTGGGCATGCATGGTGTTTGTTGTACTTTGGAATTGTCCTCTCCAATCTTCATAGCATAAAGGATCAACAACCTCAAACACTTAAATTAACACTATGAGGAGCATGCTAAGATCCGAGCCCCTTCCTTATCAATGGAATCCAAGACTTATCATCAAAAGATTAGTACAATCAAATATTTCACAAAAGTTCTTGATGATTCTCACATTTTATGTACATTGAGTTAGAAGTAAGCTTTTTTAGTGTTTCTTATGCCTAAAGTGTGCTATTTTTCATGACAAAGATAATGATAAAGTAAAATTAAAATTTTGATACTTGTACCCTTATGACGAAAGAATTGGGGGATTTTGATGGATTCACACAATCATGAAGAAACAATACTTTGATTCATTAATGGAGCTTAGAAGGTAGAAGTGGAATCATAGAAGCATGAAACACTCAAAGAACTATTGATCACAAAGATCAATCCATGAAAAATACTTAGAAAATTCACATGAAATCCCCATTAAATATTGATGACAAGATTTAGAAGAATTAAGAGCTCCCAAGTTCTCATTACTTGCCAAAAATAAAAGATCTCTTGACGAATGAGTCATAATTGACTTATATTTAAGTCTCCCTTTTCACGCTTAAAATAGGCCCTCCAAAGTTTCTACTGAAAAAATGTACTATTTTGAGAGATCTAAAAATTCTTTAAAAAATATATAAGCTACAAATACATATGAGGAAGATTCTTCCCCATTTTACAAAAATTTGGATATCCTATTCTACAATAATAAAAGGTTTTCCATTTTTTTCCTTTACAAAAAAGTACTTTCCAACATTCTCCCTCTCCTTTCCTTTTGTCATCCTTGACAAAACTAGTTGATGGGATTCATTACTGTTTCTTCTTTGTTGTTGCTAGGGAGAGAGCTTTGAGGATGAGCATTGTGATGGTAAGGTCGTGGATTTGCGACATTGGAAGGTAAAAAATAGTCATTTTCTATTATTTTTCTGGTTTTCTTCTCCATCTTCATCATCAGCATCTTCATCTTGAGAAATTTTTTATTTTTGAGTGCATTTTCACCATTTTCACATCATTTCTCGGGTGTGGGAGTGCAAGAAAGAGCCAGGAAGTCCTTAGCAGTGCATGCGCTTGTGTTTTTCATGAGTTTCTGCACATTTGGGGCTCGACACAAAAATTCAAAATTCTCGCCAAGATTCTCTGGAAGAAATTCGTGATTCTTTAGACTTGGGAAAATTGAGAAAATCGCGATTCTCTGGAAGAAATTCACAATTCCTTGAACTTGGGCATTTTGAGAAATTCGCGATTCTGGAAGAAATTTGTGATTCTCTAGACTTGAGGAAATTTGAGAAATTCGCGATTCTCTGCTAGAAATTCGCGATGCTCTGGACTTGAGGAAATTTGAGAAATTTGTGATTCTTTGTTAGAAATTTGCGATTCTTTGGACTTCAAAGAAATTGAGAAATTCGCGATTCTCTACTAGAACTTCAAAATTCTCTGCTAGAAATTTGCGATTCTAAAGATAAGTGTCTAAAGGTTCTTCTGGCACACCAATTGGAGATTCCCCATGACTCATTCTAGATAAATGGTCAACATGTATGTGGGTATTGTTTTTCTTCACTACTACTTCAAAATCAAATTCCGTCAACGATAGGAACCATCTGACTAGCCTTCCTATGTTGTAAGGTTTGTTGACTAAGTAGAGCTTGTTCGTCTACAACGAACTTGAAATTTTCAGATAATAGGTAATGCCTAAATTTTCTTAATAGCATATACCATTCCTAGTCCATCTCTTTGTTGGAGATAGATGTCTGCGGAAGCACGCGAACAACACAAGGAAGAAGAAGAAGCTTGGAGCACAAACACACAATACTGAATGTATTACTAGAGAATGTACAAAGATAAGTAGCCCATTAGGGAAATAGGCGTATGTATAAGCCGGGGGAAAAAACCTCCTAAAGAGGGAAAAAAGTGCCCCGACGGTCCTAGTGTGATCACACACATCACTACCTAAATATATCAACAAATCCCCCCTGGGAGTGATGCGGTGAACAAGGAGCTGGCACTCATGTATAAGGAAGTGCCAAGCTATGTGGAAATCACTCCACAAAAGGAAGTAAGCCCAAAGCTTTGCGGAAAGCTTCAAACTTCTCCCTAGGCAGAGCCTTCGTGAAAAGGTCTGCAATGTTCTTCTGCGTGGGCACATATGCTAAGCTGATCTCCCCAGCAGAGAACCTCTCCTTGACATAGTGATAATGCACCTCAATGTGCTTAGTGCGAGCATGGAACACAGGGTTCCTCGCAACTGCCAATGCGCTCTGACTGTCAGTGAAGATGGTGGTGGTAGAAGACTGGCCAACACCCAAATCAGCCATAAGGCATCTGAGCCACACACACTCAACAGCCGCTGTGAAAGCTGCCCTATACTCAGCCTCACAACTGGAAGTGGCCACAGTAGGCTGCTTCTTGCTCAACCAAGATATACATGAGCTACCAAGCATGAAGCAAAAACCACTCGTGGACACACTAGTGTCATAGCAACCAGCCCAATTTGAGTCAGAAAAAACGTGCAAATCTGGCAGCAGTGATCCCCCCTTGGGATAAAACAACCCAAGTAGTCGAGTAGCACTCAAGTAGCAAAAGATGCGCTTAACCGCCTTCCAATGCATGACTCCTGGGCAATGCATAAACCTGCTCATCTGTGAGACAGCAAAGTGAATATCTGGCCGAGTAATGCATAAGTAAACCAAGCATCCAACAGCCTGCTGATAGAGAACAACATCAAATGCATCTCCAACATCATGTAAACCTGTCTCCATAGGAGTGGCAATAGGCTTACAGTCTTCAAGGCCAAAATGCTGCAATAATGTGTCAATATATTTTGTTTGACACAAAGTCATTTCCACCATCAACTTGCATAAACTGAATGCCCAAATAGTGATGCAAATGCCCCAAATCAGACATCTCAAATGAGGCATGCAAATCAGCCTTGAAATCAACAATATGCTTCTCAATAGGACCAGTGAGCAACATGTCGTCAACATAGACAACAATGATCAGAAGCACATCATTAGCATGCTTAACACATAAGGTGCTTTCATATTGGACTATTCTCAAAACCATGTACAACCAGATAGGCATGTATCTTCTCATACCAAGCACGTGGTGCTTGCTTTAAACCATATAATGCCTTCTTTAACCTGCACACCTGGTTTTCATGCCCTTTCTGCACAAAGCCACGGGGCTGAAAAACATACACTTCTTCATGCAAGTCACCATTCAGAAATACTATTTCAATGTCCAACTGATGTACATTCCAACCATGATGAGTTGCAAGTGCATAAATGCTTCGAACAGTAGTCATACGACATGTAGGTGCAAAGGTCTCATCAAAATCAATGCCTCTTTCCTGCGCATAACCCTTTGCAACAAGCCTAGCCTTATACCTGTCAACTGTACCATCAGGTTTACGCTTCAGCTTGTATACCCACTTAGTGCCAATGGCCTTCTTTCCAGGAGGCAAGTCACATAACGACCATGTACCATTCTTCATTATAGCATCATATTCAGATTGCATAGCAGCCATCCAATTTTCTGAATTTTGTGCTTCATCAAAAGAAATAGACTCATTCTCATCACAGAGACCAGAAGCAGCCATAACATAGCAATCCGATGCGAAGGAGGCACTATGAGAGCCTGAACAAGTACGATATGACAAAGTTGCATCTAATTTGCTATCACGCAAAGTGTGCACCAGCCATTTTGGCATAGTTTTTGCCTGCTCAATATCAGCTCTCTCATCAACAAGTGCATCGTGTAAATCTGCATCAAAAATGGAATGATCTGCATCAGCATATGAAACCTGCAAAGGCTGAGAAGTTGTCTCATTGGGACCAGCACTAGACTGTCCACCTGTAAAAAGAGGCATCAAAGTATCATACATGTCTTTGGAGCTAACAGATGTCTCCTTATAACATGAAAGCAATGGCTGAATAGCATCTTCCACAACGATAACATCACGGCTAACCAAAATGTGTTTAGTCTATGGATGATACAGACGATAGCCTTTACTTTCAGAACTATACCCAACAAAAATACATTTTACTGCCTTATCATCCAATTTTCTGCGATGTTGTTCAGGCATTAGTGTATATGCCAAACAACCAAAAACATGCAGATGAGCAACAGATGGCTTGCCGTCATGCCAAGCCTTATATGGAGTGATGGACTGTAGTGCTTTAGTGGGACACCTGTTCAGTACATATGCTGCACACATGACGGCTTCAAGCCAAAAACTATGTGGTAAAGCCTGACTCTTGACCATGCATCTCGCCATCTCCATGAGTGACCTGTTCTCTCGTTCAGCAACTCCATTCTGTTGAGGTGTATATGGCATTGTACACTGGTGTTTTATCCCACGTTCAGCCAGAAATGCATTAAAATCAGAA
Source organism: Ceratopteris richardii (assembly GCA_020310875.1). Taxonomy (NCBI): domain Eukaryota; kingdom Viridiplantae; phylum Streptophyta; class Polypodiopsida; order Polypodiales; family Pteridaceae; genus Ceratopteris; species Ceratopteris richardii. Next base: position 2,104,893 of record CM035415.1, on the reverse strand, counting down.
GACATATATTCCCCCCCTCGATTAGAACGGAGGGTGCCCATTTTACATCCTGACAGATTTTTAGCCAAAACCAAAAACTATTTGAAGCACAAAAACACTTCGAACTTTGCCTTCAATGGATATACCCATGCATGCCTGGAAAAATCATCAATGAAAGTCACGAAGTAAAGATAGTTTCCAAAAGAAGGTGTCTACATAGGACCACAGACATCACTATGTACAAGCTGCAATTTCTGCGTAGCTTGAACTGAACCATCTTTTGGAAAGGAGGAACATTGCATTTTGCCCAAAATACAGCCTTCACATACATGTTTTCTAGGTGTGTCAAGCTTGGGCAAAGAAGACACCATATGAGATTTCTGCAGGCGTAGCAAACTAGCAAAATTCAGATGACCAAAGCGTGCATACCAAAGCTTTGCATCTGACATAGCCTGAGAATCATGAACTGCACATGCCGAATCATTCACAGATCTTTCATAGTCTATGAGCTTATACAACCCACGACATAAAATGCCAGAAGCAATAATAACATCGCCATTTGACAGATCATGAACTGTACATCTGTCATCAACAAATTTCACAACCAAGCCAATCTTGACTAATGCAGAAACTGATTACAGATTCTTCTTGATCCCTGGCACAAATAAAGCATCTGACAAGCTAAAAGAACTACCATCAGTAGTAGTCAGAATGATCTTACCAACTCCCATAACAGGATAAGAGGAGTTGTTGGTGCATGTGACAGTATTCCCTGTAGGGGCAGGCTAGAGTGAAGAGAAGAAACTACGCTTCGAGGTAATATGTTTGGTCACCACACTATCAAAGTACCAAACATCTGAGTCCACTGCAGACATGCACTGCTCATGAGAAGATGGGTCAAAACTGCAAACAGTAGTAAATGCCCATTCTTCTTCCTGCACAAGATTAGCAGACTCTATTTTTGGTGTAGAGGCTTCTGCAAAAACCATTCCAGCCTCCTTTTTCTTTGCCTCTTTTGCAGCCAATTTTGGATAGTTCTTTATGATATGATCATTCCCTTTACAATACTTGCAAAACAATTTCTGCTTTTCTAATTTCTTCTCATCTTTATCCTGGTTCTTCGAATGTGCAGCATTTGCAGATTTCTGCTTACTAGTAGAAGAGCTCCATTTTCCTTTGCCATTCTGACTAGCCAGGAAAGCTTGATCTGCAACACGCATAATGGACCTAGTCTGCCTGGACTGATCTTCCTGCAACAGAACAGAGACTAACTCCTCAAATGACAAGGCATTTGAATTGACTTTCATCATCAACCGAAGAGTAGAAGCAAAACTCTGATATGAATCAGGAAGACCATTCAGAACGGTCTGCACAAGTGAGCTATCTGGTATAACCTCATCAGCAGAAATCAAATGTTCCTTCAAGTCTTTGATCTTTGTTAGGAAATTGTCCATACAAGCACCTTCATTCATGTGCTCACTCTCCAACTGTTTTCGGAGGTAAGCAACACGAGCCTCATTCCTAGCTTGGTACAATGTGGTAAGTGTATCCCAAGCATCCTTAGCTGTTCTGCAAGAGCGAATATGAGGAATAATGGCACGTTTGACAGACAAAGCTATCAATGCATGTGCCTGGGCGTCTCTGCCATCCCAACGAATCTGCTTTGCAGTAGGTGCAACAAAAACAGCAGCACGAATAGGAATCTGCGGAATATCATCTTTGACACCATCTTCATCAGCTCAAGTACCTGTATTTGCAGTCCCTATAGTCAGAGGTGTAACAGGACGTCTTTCAACACCCTGCACAATGTTCCACAATCCTTTTGCAACCAATACATGTCGCATCATATAATCCCATAATGGGTAGTTGGTACCATCCAACTTATCCTCAACAGCCAACATACAGAATACATCACTGCTTTCAGCCATGGCCGGTGACTAAAATACCTTGATGCAGAAAATTGACTATAACTCAAAAAGTTGAATAGAACTACCCCAACGAATTCTGCTAGATCTGTAGGAGACTTTGAGACGCTTATACTGGCGAACAGAAACTGGTATATACCTTTGGCACAAAAAGACAAAATAGCCTACACAAGCGCTGCGATAATGCGTTCGGAGGCCGAATCGAGCTCAGATCGCGATTTCGGCACCACAAAGCAAAGTTGTTTTGATCTCTGAAACACCCTGAGTATGCTCACCAAATTTGGTGCGAATCTGAGATTGCAAACGGAGGAGTGTCGATGGCACCCTAGATGAAGTGACGACCTGCTCTGATACCAATTGTTGGAGATAGATGTCTGCCGAAGCACGCGAACAGCACAAGGAAGAAGAAGAAGCTTGGAGCATAAACACACGATACTGAATGTATTACTAGAGAATGTACAAAGATAAGTAGCCCATTAGGTCAATAGGCGTATGTATAAGCCGGGGGAAAAAAACCTCCCAAAGAGGGAAAAAAGCCCCCGGCAGTCCTAGTGTGTTCACACACATCACTACCTAAATATATCAACACTCTTTGCATTTTCATATAGAGCTTTTTTGCTTGGTTCAATTGCCTATTTGGATAAACAATTGGGTGATCAAGTTTTCCTTCATCTATTGATTGTGCTAGTATGCATCGGATCACAAAATTAGAAGCATCCACATGAATGTGGAAAGGCTTGTTCCAATTAGGCACCTTAAGTATGGAGCTGAGCTCAATCTTTTCTTTAATTTGTTGAATGCATGTTCACAATCCTTAGTCCACTCGAAGTGGGTTGCTAAACAATATAATGGTTTAGTAATAATAGCATACATGTGGATAAATTTACAATAGTATCCAAAATGAACCATAAAGGCTTGTACTTCCTTGACATTCTTTGGTATCGACAAGTCTAAGATTACTTTTATCTTGTCTTCATCAGTTGAAATTCCATTTTTAGAGATTATGTGCCTAGAGTCTTACCTTTTCTTACCATAAATACCTATTTCTCTAGGTTCATGCAAATTTATATTATGTGCACTTATGAAATATGTGTTCGAGTTCAATAATATGATTTGTTCTTTGAAATGACTAAGTACATAGGCCATCCACATAAATTTCCATATTCCTTCTCAAGAACTCCTTGAATACATAGCACATTAATCGTTGGAAATTTTCAGGTGCATTGGTGAAACCAAATGGCATAACCTTGAAAGCATAGGCACCCCACTCAGTAGCAAAGGCTATTTTGTGTTGATCCTCAAGAGCAATAGACACCTGATTATAACCTTAAACACCATCAAGGAAGCTATACACTTCCTAACTTTCCTCTCTTTTAGTGGGTAATTGATCATTTTTGTATTGATTTTATTTATGTTGATGAAAACCCTATGTTGTTTGTTATTTTTTGGTACTACCACTATGAGAGATATCCACTCAGTGTTCTCATCTTGTTTATTTTTCTACTGACAACAACTTGTCTATCTACTCTTTTATCTTGGTGGAATATACATCATTATATGTATAGGTTCTTTGCTTGTATGGGTTTGCTTCGAGAGAGATTAATATCCTATGTCAACATAAATCTAGATCAACTCCTTTTAGATTCTTATATGTCCATGCAAAAGCATCCCTATATTCTTGCATTAATTCAACCAATTGATGATTACCCTCTAGTGACATGTCCTTCTCAATGAAGGTACATCTTGTTGGTGCATGAGACAAGCCCAAAAGCTTGATGATTGTAGTTGGAATTCATTAGAGAGCAGAATTGGAGCTGATCATCACACTCATCTTGAGTGAACTTAGTCTTATCTCAAAGCTAGAGAAGTCCCTCATGCTCTCTTCATATCCTATATCAATTAGAAATACTTTTTATACTTTATGCTCATTGGTATTTGGATCTCTATTAAGTGATTATAGTACATTGAGCAACTCTATCAAGTTCTTTGAGTCATTTCTCAGTGTGTGCGAGTATTCAAAGTCCAATCCATTGATTGGAATACTAAGCTAAGACTATAGTGAACATTTCCTACAAAGTTTTATAACCATTGGATGCATAGATCTTGAGTTATGATGAAATTTGTGTGATAAGTTCTATGCATCATCTTCTTCCTTAAAAGTTGGGAAAACCCCCCAACTTCTTATGCACATTGCTCTTGAGTATGATCATCCTAAATTCATGAAAAGGATATAACACGATCCCTTCTTTTCTCACCATTGTAACTATAAAAAAAAAAGTATTAAACTTATCGATCTCATTCTAGCACTCTTGGAATAAAGTTAACGAAGATGTTTCTATTAAGAGAAAGTGTACATTTTTTGGGTACAAATGAGATAAGGAGACTCGATCTTGATACCTTTGAATGGAATTCAAATTTTGCAAATATATGAATTTAATGGATTAAACTATGGAAAATAGATTGAAATGAGTGGAACCTTGATGAATTTAATGTAGTACATAAATAGAGAGCATATTTAAGAGGAGAGAGAGATACAAAGGAGTTCAATGGACAAGGACACCTATTTCAAGTTTTGTACTATCTTACAAATATTTGTTGAGTATTTTGTTGCCTACAAATTTGACTAGAGGAGACAATAGAAATTTGACTAAAGGAGAAGCCTCAAGCAGTGTGGGACCAAGTTACCAATAAAGAGATAGACCAATATATCTTTTAGGTTTTCCATAGATTAAAATGAAATAAAAAATGTTTCCTTCTATTATGTCTCATTCCAACATTCGTGGAATAAAGATTCACTATCCAAAAAATAGTGTATATACTTGGATAGAATGAGACAAATAGAAACTCTAGTCATATTTTAATGGAATTTGAAATTTTGTAAATACGAGTTAAATATAGTAGAGAAAATCTAAAAGAACGGTTTGAAAGTAGGGATTGAACTATGGAGAAATCTAAAAGAAATAGGGATTGAACTATTGAAATAGATGGAAATGGTGGACTCTTATTGAGGATTATACTATAGCGTGAAATCATAATCCACCATGATACATGACATAGTGTGAGAGTAGTGAAAATTAAAAGTGGATTTTTATAGCCTACAAGACATTGGTCAACTTTTCTATTGTTGCTCTAGAGTTTTAGGGCTTGGAGGTGTAGGGAAGCTTCCCATGTTGAAAAAGGAAATAATTGGGGAGCTATCATTATTTATAAAAGCAATTGTATCTATAAAAGCAATTGGATTCTTGGAAAATCTCTACAACGTGTCAAGCTTAAAGAAGACATTGCCATCTCTTATTTTCTCATGTTCAAATGGGGAAAAGTTGTGGAATGTCATTAGTAGCATTCTCAAATTTAGTACGTGTTATCAATTATGGAATCTGTTGAATAAGGAATTGTTGGAGTGTTAATTTATTGAGTTATTAATGTGTTTTGGTGCTTTGATATAGCAATTGAAGGTTCATGAGGGCGTGAAAGGGTGCTGACATTTCATATGTGTCTGGACACAAATAATAGGACTTATATTTTACATATAGTTTGTAAATAAAGACCCATGTAGAGGGTTCTTTCTAGAAAAACTAGTAAAAATAATAGTTAGGATAAGGATCGTTGTAGATCGCAATTTATGTTAATAAAAGCAAAGGATCTCTATAAAAGAGAGTAAATTTTTACTTTCATTCTTGCTTTTCAAAGGCGCCCCCATTGTAACCGCTATTTTCAACATAATGGAAAATCTTATAAATACATGTACTCTATGGACCAGACAAAACAGAGTGCATGGGGGGATATTGCACCCAATCTTGTGTACTACCTCATCAATTTGCATATCTATTTTCTGTATGTTTTCAGTACCATATCCTTTGTGTGCGTGTGAATTAAGATCCTTGTAATAGTTATTTCTTGGTAGGAAGCACTTGTGGGGAGGCAATGGACTACTTGAAAACCCTATGGAACACAATACAAGAGGAGTCATTATGGAAAATCCCAACGTATTGTCTTAAAAAAAAAACCCTTAAATTCTCTAAGATGAAGAATCATGAACCATAAAACATGTCTCCTTTTGCGATATTTGATGATCTTTATATTGCAAGACAAAAAACTCAAAAGAGAATGGAGCCCCCCCACAAGAATGGGATGACATGCGTCTAAAGCTCCTTGTAATTTTCCTTCCTTAGCTCTTTTGTGTCTTACTTCTATTGATATGATTTTAATCCTTATTTTCAAAGAAAAAAGTTATAGAATCAGATTTCCACATGTACAGGCGCTCCTAGGTTTTAGAGTTTCTCATACCTTGTCATAGGATCAAACGTTACATATCAACAATCTCGACCATGTGATGATCCTTTTGTTGTAAGATAAGAAACTAGAGACATATGAGATCACTTAGTGCATTGGTGATATCTAAAGACATATGGGATCCTTAAAGATATGTTTGGATATATGGCATCTAAGTGTGTGGGGTTTAGGAACATGTGAAATCCCTAGACATATGCTTAAACAAATGGCTTAGTGATATATGAGATCCTTGGACAGACATGGGATTTACATCAGGGGGTGGGTAGTGCTTCTGAAAAGAAATATCATATACTTGTTGTGCATGGCTCTTTGTAATGTATTCTTCATTTTGCCTTATTTCTTTGTAGTTGTGGAGATCCATCAATGAGATCTTTGTAATCTAAGTCTTCTTCTCCCCTGCCCTTGATTGCTATTGTTGTAGTCTTGTTTGCTTCTTTCTCTTGGCATTGTAGCTCTCAATGAAGTTTAAGAACATTGTGTAGAGAGAGTGGACATGGGATATAGAAAATCCTTGAGATTTTTTTTTTTTACATGTATGTGCAGTTTTATGGATTTGAGAAGGTCCTACCATGTTTATAAATGCTGATCTCTAATCCCATACGAAGAGACATACATAAAAGTATTATTTTGCCATGATATCCCAAATACAAAAAAAAAAAGTCTCTCTTGCATGTACTTCAAATCATATTTTATTTTTATTTCAATGCATCATAAAAGAAACGGAAATGTTCTTCTTATTTTGAGAGATGAATGGCAAAAATATGACAGTGTGAAGCGTGGGTAGGTTGTCTGATTGGGCTCTTTGTCTCTTGAGATGGGGGAAAGGGTTCAGCCCCTCCCTACAATAATACAATTGTGGGCCAATGTATTGCCTTTGGACAGTCCTTTTCAAGTGTCATGTTTGGGCAGCCTAACCCCTTCTTTGTGAATATGGGGGCATCTACCAACAAAAATCATTAACCATTAAACAAGCCTCCTTTTCAACGTGCGATGATCTTTATAATGCGAAGGAGAGTGGATACCCCCACGAGTGGGATTACACGTACATGCAACGAGGTATGCACATTCCTTAGGCGATTTTTACATAAGGTGGAAGCCTCAAAAAACCAATCCTTTCTTTCAATAGAAATTTGACATGTGTACATAACTTGTCACAGAAGGGTAGAGGCACATCTATGTTCATGCTCCACCTCACGATATCAGAAAAACAAATCTTTTCTAAGCTTCCTATGAGAGATACCCACTTAGTGCTCTCAATCTTGTATATGATCCTACAAACAACAACTTGTATTTTTCCTCTTTTATCTTGGCGGAATATACATCATTATATCTATAAGGCCTTTACTTGGATGGTCTTGCTTCGAGAGTCATCGATATCTTGTGTCAATAGATCTTTGGATCAACTCCTTTTAGATCCTTATATGTCCGCACAAAGACACACCTATATTCTTGCATTAATTCAACCAATTGATGATCCTCCTCTAGTGACACTTCCTTCCCAATGAAGGTACATCTTGTTGGTGCATGAAACAAGCCTAAGAACTTGATAAATGTAGTTGGACTTCCTTGGAGAGCATACTAGAGCTGATCATCATACTCATCTTGAGTGAACTTAGTATTATCTCAAAGCTAGAAATGTCCCTCACATTCTCTTTGTATCATATATCATATGCTCATTGGTATTTGAATCTTTGTTCACTGATTACAATACATTGGGCAACTTTGTCAAGTTCTCTTAGTCATTTCTGTGTGTGTGAGTATTCATTGTCCAATCCATTGATTGGAATACTAAGCTAACACTATAGTAAGCATGTCTACAAAGTTTTATAACCATTGGATGCATAGATCTTGATTTATGAGTAAATCTATGTGATAAGGTCTGTGTATTATCTTCTTCTTTAAAAGTCAGGATTACGCCCCCCCCCTCGACTTCTTATGCACATTGCTCTGAGTATGATCATCCTGAATTCATGAAAAGAACATAACACTTGCTCCCTTCTCTTTTCACCATTGTACTTTAAAAGAAAAAGGATTCAACTTATCGATCTCATTCTAGCACTCTTGAAATAAAGTTAATGGAGATGTTTCTATTAAAAAAGAGTGTACATTTTTGGGTAGACTGAGATAAGGATATATGACTTGAATGGATTGAACTATGAATTGAATATGGCTTGAATGACTTGAATTGATTGAACTATGGAAAATAGATGGAAATGAGTGGCACCTTGATGAACTTAATGTAGTACATAAATAGAGAGAATACTTACGAGCAAAGAGAGAGAGAGAGAGAGAGAGAGAGAGAGAGAGAGGAGTTCAATGGACAAGGGGACCTATTTCAACTTTTGTACTATGTTACGAAGATTTGTTGAATATTTTGTTGCCTAGCAATTTGAGTAAAGGAGACAGTGGAAGAAGCTTCAAGCATTATGGGGTCAAATTATCAATAAAGAGTTAGACCAATATTTCTTTTAGGTTTTCCAAAGATGAAAATGACATAAAAAATACTTCCTTCTATTCTCACCATTACAAGTCTTTCAAAAGGATCAAACATATCTATCTCGTTCCAGCATTCGTGGAATAAAATTAAAGATTCACTATCCGGAAAAGAGTGTATATACTTGGATAGAATGAGACAAATAAAAAATGTAGTCATACTTTAATGGAATTGAAATCTTGGAAGTACAAGAGTTACATATAGTAGGGAAAATCTAAAAGAAAGGTTAGAAGGTAAGGATTGAACTATGGAGAAAATCTAAAAGAAAGGTTTCAAAGTAGGGATTGAACTATGGAAATAGATGGAAATGGTGGATTCTTCTTGAGGATAATACTATGGAGATAATCCACCATGATCATACTATGGACATAATCCACCAGGAGAGTAGTCAAAATTAAAAGTGGAGTTTCATAGCCTGCTTGATGAAAGTGAAGGCACAAGACCTGATCAACTTTTCTATTGTTGCTCTAGAGTTTTAGGGCTTGGAGGTGTAGGGAATCTCCCCACGTTGAAAAAGGAAATACTTGGGGAATTTTCGTTATTTATAAAAGCAATTGGATTCTTTGCAAAGTTCTACAACATGTCAAGGTTAAGACAGTGTCATCTTTTTTTTTCTCATGTTCAAATGGGGAAAAGTTGTGGAATGTCATTAGTAGGGTTCTCAAGTTTAGTAAGTCCATTTCTTCGTAGGAGGCACTTATGGGGAGGCAATGGGCTACTTGAAAAACCTATGGAACACAATACAAGAGGAGTCATTACGGAAAATCCCAAAGAATTGTCTATAAAAAAACCCTTAAATCATGAATCATAAAACATGTCTCCTTTTGCGACGTGTGATGATCTTTATTTTGCAAGAGACAAAAAGATCACAAGAGAATGGAAACCCCCCCCCGGGGGGCAAAAACAAAAAAGAATGGGATGACATGCGTCTAAACCTCCTTATAATTTTCCTTCCTTCGCTCTTTTGTGTCTTATTTCTATTTAATATAATTTTAATCTTCCTTCGCTCCTAGTCGTATGTTTGAACACATGGCTCCAACCATGTGGCATCTAGAGGCATAAAGAATCCCTAGATATATACTTGAACATATGGCATCCCTTGGTATGGGCATCTAGTGATATATGAGATCCCTCGACAGGCACAATGGCTTACATCACAAGGTAGATAGTGCTTCTAAAAAGAAATATCATACACTTGTTGTGCATGGGTCTCTGTAATGTATTCTTCATTTTTCCTTCTTTTTTTGAGTTGTGGAGATCCATCAATGAAATCCTTGGAATCTAAGTCTTCTCCTCCCCTGTCATTGATTGCTATTGTTGTAGCCTTGTTTGCTTCTTTCTCTTGGCATGGTAGCTCTCACCGAAGTTTAAGAACATTGTGTGTGGAGAGTGGAAATGAATATAGAAAATCCTTAATAATTTTTTTTACATGTAAGTGCACTTTTATGGATTTGAGAAGGTCCTACCATGTTTATATCTGGTGATCTCTAATCCCATACGAAGAGACTGTTAATCGTCTCTTCGTTACTCCTACTTCAGACTCAAGCACTTCAAGTTCAGCCGGCTCCGAATCGTCCTAACTGCAAATGTTCTCTTAGTCACGTGGGTCCTTGGGAGTGGTAGGGGTCTGTTAGACAGAGGCCCTGTACTATTTTCCCAAAGTAATACACAATCCTAATGTTATCCCGTTCTTAGCTCAGTGTCCATCCCTGAACAATGGAAGACTGTTCAGTGCATTGGAATTAGAACTTCAAGACTGGGTATAACAATCCAGTTACTTAATTTATGAGCCAAAATATAATCAGTAACAATGTCACCTACTTCGTACTTCGTCAGAGTAGATAGGTGTACCAACCAGACATTATACCTTAAAGTTACGAGGACTCGAACAATCAATCTCCCAGTAATAAACTGCTAACCATAAACTAACGATGTCCTACTCACATTCAGACCATTACAACTACTAGTCTCCCCGTAATCGGTATCAACAGTAAATATAGGCTACAATATCGAATTCGGTCACTTACAAGAACGCTAACAGACGATTAGTTTGGATTACTTTTCACGCTACCTACTTCGCCGAAGAACTGCCACATAATATACCGCACTTGATCACGCTCAGAGGCACATTCAATCATCACCGAACAGACTCGTAACACATTACAACTGATTCGCAAGTCTGTACTAAGGTGAGGATAATCGATTAGCCGGAGTTCAGACGGAACAGAACAAAGCAGAACCTACCTTTTCAACGTCATACACGCTCACACAAGGCGTTTACAGCACTCTCAAGCACGACTCAATAAAAAAACACACTGCAATTCCCACAAACGGGGCTGCTTCCGCTCTTTTTCTCATTGCCTTAAATAGAGGATTTTTTACAAGAGTGCGCACTTCTGCAGTTACCTGCGCGTTCCCTGAAAGATTCTTTTTTTTTCATTTAAGCTACCTGACCTCGTACTTTTGTCCTTGTTCGGCGGCCGTCCAACACTTTTACATTTAAGGCACCTGTCCGAGCTCATTTGTCCTTGTTCGGCGGCCCTCTAACACTGGCACGCACGGTGGACTCGAACCCGCAGGTGCATTATTATCTTCGACAGTCTTTTGCGTTGCCTGTAGGCCTATTCCAGAGTTCGGCTCCCGAATCATTTCTGACCGTACTTGTTCAAGTGGAGGAACAAGTATAGCCAGCCATCTCCTACGAAAAAGTGTCCAAATACTTTGAACACGATTATCCAATTGCTGTTTTAATAAATCTATGTCCGGGTCTACTCGGATACCTTGGGCAGATACAATATGACCAAGTAGTTTGCCACATGAAACTGCAAACACAGATTTGCTTGGGTTAAGGCAGAGTCTGTAGTCTTGACACTTTTGGAAGCAGCACCGTAGATGAAGCAAATGTGCCATCATCCTTCCAAAAATTGAGAAATCATCGAGATATACTTGCATAAACGAATTGAGATAAGGAGAGAAAATCTCCTGCATACATCGCTGAAAGGTGCTTGGTGTGTTTCTCAATCCAAACCACATTACTGTGCAAGCAAAGACACCCCAATTGGTAATGAAGGCAGTTTTTGGGATATCTGCTTCAACCATCCTAACCTGATTGTAACCGCTGTATCCGTCTAAGAATGAATACATTTCGTGGCCTGCTACCCTATCAAGCATAGTATCCAGAAAGGGGATCGGAAAAGGATCCGGTACTGTTGCTGCGTTTAATTTCCGGTAGTCTACACAGATTCGTAGTTGCTTATTTTTCTTTGGTACGATCACAATTGGCGAAATCCATTCAGCATGTTCTACTGGTACGATGAATCCAACTTTTAATAATCTATCAAGTTCGGCTTTTACCTGTGATGCATAATTGGGATTCATCCGATAGCTGGGCTGCTTATTCGGTTTAGCTTCAGGCTTCAGCATGACTCTGTGCTGATATATGCGCGGATCTAATCCTTTCATATCTTTGTAATCCCAGGCAAAGACGTCTGAGAATTCGCGAAGTAGTCGAATCAAATCAGACTTAAATATTTCCGGCAAGTTTTGCCTTATCTTTACAGGTCGTGGATGATCTTCGTCTCCTAGATTGTACGAGGTCAACTGGTCTTCAGAGACATAAAACTGTTGCGGTTTCTCTGTATCGTCTGTCGACCGGAATAGTGAATGTATTCCATTGTCATGTGTTGGCACCCTATCTTCTTGCTTAGTTTCTTGGGTGATTGGTGCAGCTGTACATACTGAAGTACTCCAGTTATCTATTACAGACTGTAGATCAACAGTCCCTAAGGTCATTAAGTCAGCGTTATTCTTCAGAAATTCCTCTTCTTCATCATCTGATAGTCCATCTAGCATGTGGACTGGTTCAGCAAAATAGGGTCTGGCGTGCAGTTCGCAAGGTTGTATAGCATCTAATTTTACTACATATCTACGGCTGGCATCTTTGAACGTAAGCTCTTGTGCAGACCAGTCCTGTATTACCTTCGCATGCTTCAGCCAAGGTCGACCAAAAAGAAGGTTGTAATCCAAAGTGGATTCCGGCAGATCTAGTATAACAAAATTCATTTTGAAGGTCGTACCTTGTAAAGTAATGGGTACATTTCGCACAAGTCCTACAGGATGGACTCTAGATTGGTCTGCCATTCTGACAAAAAATTAAACTGGTTCGATTTCGGTCCAACCTAACCTATTGCACAAGGCTGTAGTTGCAATGTTGACACCAGAGCCTCCATCAATCAATACCTGTGTAATTTTATGATTCTTATACCATACTGTAATCAAGGGGACTGAATGATCAACCGTAGAATCAGGTTCGGGTTGAACTACTGCTGTCGCCGGAATACAAGAAGCTACCGGACTAAACTGTTGCTGGAACTGTTGTCGAACCCCAGGTACTAATGCCAGTAGTTGGACGAGAGGCAGAGTGATAGATGCCTTGGATAAAATTTCCCAGGCCTGCTGAGATTGGTTATCCTGTTCTTTTGAACTTAAGGTCTCTGCTGATGCCGAAGTATCTGTTGTTATGTCTACTGTTGATGGTGTTTCCGCTGCTGCTTCCTTTTGTTGTGTTCCTTCCTTTGTCGATGAGGTCTGAGTCACCGGAATGGGTTCTGGGAACACTGGTGGTTCTGTGGCAGTCCAGTGGCTAGCTTTGCTATACATCCTATGTTGTTCTCGTATCCCTGGTTCAAATACTTCTGTTGCTGACTGCAGCTGTTTACCTGATCGGGTCTGGACTGTAGCAGTTTGCGTTTCTACCGGTGTAATTTGTACCATGTTGGCCATTGGGTTTTGCCGCTCCTTCTTCCTTTGATCATACTCAGCTGCGTCCTTGCAATATCTTCTAATGTGTCCGAATTCACCACAAAAATGACAGCGGGGTGGTGGTAAATTGGGATTTTCCGGTGGTGGTTCGTTATGCCAGCGGTTTGCATTATAGTTATTGTTCCTCTGTCCTCTGTAGTTTCGATATCCTTGCGGCTGATTGTTTCTCAGTTGCGGAGGTACATAGTGATTCGCTGCCTGTCCATGTTCTTGAATAAGAGCATTAACTGTTGCTGTTCCCTGTAATCTGGCATTGTAGACACAATTTCCGATGGTGTGTCCGGCAATGTTGCAGATAGCGCAGAACATTTGATTTAGCGCACAGTTGGCACTAGTATGACCTGAATTTTTGCATGTGATACAGTACACTTGTCTGGTTATATCTTCAGCCATAGTTTTGTTCGTTTTTAACCACTCTAGATCTTCTGTAAATCCACCGACTTTGGATTCCAGTTGCAGAGCCATGGCGATGACTGCATCCAACGTCATTGCTCCGACACATCTTATGATCATGATCTGCTTCAGTTGCGGGTTTAAACCATTGATAAACCACTGAGTGATGACATCATCCGGTAAGTTAGCGTGGGCCTGTGGTATCTGTCGCAAGTGTGTTCTAAAAAGTGTAGCATATTCCTGGACATTCTGATTTGCCTTCTGTTGGTTGTTCTGTAAATAATCAAAGATTTCGACGGGATTCTTCTTTAGTCTGAATCGTTGCAAAAAAGCATCTCGTACTGCATCATAGGTACCGAAATGATTAATGTCGTATTCCGTAAGCCATCTAGCCGCTTCATTGACCAGTGTGGATTGAAAAACAATGGCCTTGTATGCCTGATCCGGTGGATGGTTGAGGACTGCATAACTGATCTCGAAAGTGCGTACGTGAGCATCCGGGTCATCCCCTGGGAATCCACCAAATTTCGTGTATGTTACTCCTGTTGGAGGCGGCCTTGGTTGACATAACTGTTGTTGCTGTTGTTGTCCGTTCATTGTGGGTGTATCCGGTCCTTCTTCTGTATCTTGAGGTTGATTGGTTGAACTACCAGAACCTGGATCGCCGGATGGCATGCCTTCCGGTGTGCTGTTTTTGCGTAGGATACTTCGGACCTCTGCTTCGAATAGCTCTCCTTCCTTCTGGATGTCCAATATCCGAAATCTTTCTTCCAAGCACGCAGGTCGGGCTGAGGATTCCGCAAAAAATGCTAATCCTTGGCCGCCAGTTGGTGTTTCTATCACCGGAATATCACCGGAATGAACTGACAGTGTGCCAGACTGTAGTGTTTTTTCGCTTTTATCGATTTCTTTTCCTAGAATTTTTCTAATCGTGGATAACTCTGAATCCTTATCCAAGATTGTTAAGCTGGTTTCCAGCGGCGTCTTGGTAGATTCTGGAATTACTGTATTTTGGTTAGGCTTGGTCGAAGTGACACCAGAATGTACCAAAGGCGTTGATCGTTCCACCGGAATATGACCGGAATTAATTCTAACGTCCTTGACTTGCTTGACCACTGGGTCAGGCCGCGTTATACCTTCTTCTCCTAGGGTTGTCTTTAGTACTTTTCGTGTTCCAGTCGTATGGTTCCTAGGATACGTTTCGCCAGACCGAGTAACCGGCATGTATCATTGCTTAGTAGCACTATCTGAGCAGCTGGCAACAATCTGGCTCTGTTGCTACCGTCAGTCAATCGCACAATAAATGTAGTGTTTGATTCTGAAAAAAAAAACAGTTGGCACGCTACGGCCACTTTTCACAGATAACGGGCAACCTGATGCCACTTTCCCACAGACGGCACCAAATGTTAATCGTCTCTTCGTTACTCCTACTTCAGACTCAAGCACTTCAAGTTCAGCCGGCTCCGAATCGTCCTAACCGCAAATGTTCTCTTAGTCACGTGGGTCCTTGGGAGTGGTAGGGGTCTGTTAGACAGAGGCCCTGTACTATTTTCCCAAAGTAATACACAATCCTAATGTTATCCCGTTCTTAGCTCGGTGTCCATCCCTGAACAATGGAAGACTGTTCAGTGCATTGGAATTAGAACTTCAAGACTTGGTATAACAATCCAGTTACTTAATTTATGAGCCAAAATATAATCAGTAACATTGTCACCTACTTCGTACTTCGTCAGAGTAGATAGGTGTACCAACCAGACATTATACCTTAAAGTTACGAGGACTCGAACAATCAATCTCCCAGTAATAAACTGCTAACCATAAACTAACGATGTCCTACTCACATTCAGACCATTACAACTACTAGTCTCCCCGTAATCGGTATCAACAGTAAATATAGGCTACAATATCGAATTCGGTCACTTACAAGAACGCTAACAGACGATTAGTTCGGATTACTTTTCACGCTACCTACTTCGCCGAAGAACTGCCACATAATATACCGCACTTGATCACGCTCAGAGGCACATTCAATCATCACCGAACAGACTCGTAACACATTACAACTGATTCGCAACTCTGTACTAAGGTGAGGATAATCGATTAGCCGGAGTTCAGACGGAAGAGAACAAAGCAGAACCTACCTTTTCAACGTCATACACGCTCACACAAGGCGTTTACAACACTCTCAAGCACGACTCAATCAAACAACACACTGCAATTCCCACAAACGGGGCTGCTTCCGCTCTTTTTCTCATTGCCTTAAATAGAGGATTTTTTACAAGAGTGCGCACTTCTGCAGTTACCTGCGCGTTCCCTGAAAGATTCTTTTTTTTTCATTTAAGCTACCTGACCTCGTACTTTTGTCCTTGCTCAGCGGCCGTCCAACACTTTTACATTTAAGGTACCTGTCCGAGCTCATTTGTCCTTGTTCGGCGGCCCTCTAACAAGACATAGATGAAAGGTATGCACTTCCAAATACATATAAAAAATATTCTTTCTTGCATGTATTTCAAATCATATTCAAACATTGATTCTATTTTTATTTCAATGCACCATAAAAAAAATGGAAATTTCCTTCTTATTTTGAGAGATGAATGCCAAAAAAAATGGAAGTATGAAACGTGGTAGGAACCATTTCATTCTCTCTCACACGGAGTGATGATAACAACGATTCCAAAGCTCTACAACATGTCAAGATTAAAGAAGACATCGTCCATCTCCCTTTTTTTTTTCTCATGTTCAAATGGCGTGAAGGTGTGGAATGATGTTACTAGGCAATGGATTACTTACAATCCTATGGAAACATTGTCTGTGCATGTTCGGTTGTTTGATTGAACTCTTTGTCTCTTGAGACGGGGTTGAGGGTTCAACCTCTCTCTATAGTAACACAATTGTGGGCCCTAAGCCAATGCATTGCCTTCATGCATATTAAAACCATTTGCTTTTAGACATTCTTTTTCAAGTATCACCTTTGGGCAATCTAACCCCTTCTTTGTGGGATATGGGAGCCCCATGATTACTATGCCTTTTCACTTATACAATTGTTCTTTCACTCAATTCAAACAAAGGGAGATTAAGTTTCGATTGAACTTCCTTGTAAAAAAAAAAACCTATGGAAACACAATACAAGAAGAGGCATCTACCAACAAAGATCATTAGCCATTAAACAAGCCTCCTTTTCAACGTGCGATGATATTTATAGTGCAAGACAACAAATTCAAAGGAGAGCGAATCCCCCCACGAGTGGGATTACATGTACATGCATGAGGTATGTACACTCCTTAAAGGCTTTTCACATAAGGCGGAAGCCTCAAAAAAGCAATCCTTTCTTTCAAATAGAAATTTAACATGTGTACATAACTTTTCCCATAAGCGAGGGGGCACATCTATGTTCATACTTCACCTCAGGATACTGAAAGAACAAATCCATTCCGACTTGCAAAAGTTCCACCCTCCACATGAAGTAAAATCTGATTAAAAAAGTTAATTTTTTCAACAAAACATACATACTATGCTCTGATATACAAGTGTTTTGTTTTCTTACTGCGTTACATAGGGCAAACACACAAGAATTTAAATTCACTGTTTCGCACTCCTATGTGAATATTTACACAATGATACATATGTTTTATCAATTTTTTTAAGTGGAACAATTACATTATTCATATCGTTTCTGCCGGTACCATGTGAAATGGGGCTTGCTATGCAATGCGCATGGTAGACAATGTGAAGAAGCTCTATTTGTTTGAGAGATCAGGAATTTACTTTTTTTTTTTTTAAATAAAAGGAAGTTCGGCCTTAACCGGGACTAGTGCCATGGACCTCCCAATTTACTGTTTTTAGAGTTTCTTTGACCTCATCGTATCGAATGCTGCATAGAAATCTATAAAGAATGGGACTAGTGCCATGGACCCCCCAATGTTTTTAGAGTTTCTTTGACCTCATCGTATCGAATGCTGCATAGAAATCTATAAAGATTTCTTTCCGCCCATGCACTGTACGTACATTACGACAATCAATGCACAAATAACAAGTCTATGAATTCTCCTGGCTAAGATCGTCATCTTGCGTAGGCCCGAGAGAGAGAGAGGATTGCATTGGCCTGCATTACCGAAGCAGATTCGATTGAGAGTATTGTATTCTTTGCATTATTGAAGGAGGTTGTCGCAACGAAGTATTTGGATGCGAGTTGCAGTTGTTCTTGAGCTTTTGTGATCTTGCGCCTAGGTCTGAAGTTTACGAGAGGATGACACGTGGCAGTCAAGCTTATGGTGAAGCTTCATACTGGGACGAACGATACAAGCATGAATATGGATCTTTCGATTGGTACCAGAAGTATTCTGGCCTGTTATCTTTGCTTCAGAAATACGTCCCTAAGGACTCACACATTCTCATGGTTGGTTGTGGCAATGCTGGTTTGTACATCTTTCTTCTGTGGCCTTTTTGTGAGTGGGGTTATTTCGTTTCGCGAACAAACCTTCGTTAGGAAGATTTAGTATGAAATGACCTTGGAGAGGGGAGAGGTTCTCTGAAGTCATATCAACACATGATAAAAGTTGTGAATCAGTGAAAAATGGAAATAGATGCCTTACCTAAATGCAGAATCAGAGCGCATAGTACATGAAACGATTCACATTAGATAGTTGGTATGCTTGTTTGTGGTTATGAGTTTAGTTGTTGCCCGTTTTCATGTTTGTGGTGATAACTATTAGTTATTGTCATTCTCGATTAAAAGAAATGAGATCGAGGATACAAAAGGCAAGGGGAGATGCGTAATTCATAACAACGTACTATCCACACATCCAATGGATGGTTAGCAAGTGAGAGGTTTGAACAATTCACTATCGCTTTCAGTGTATTTTTACAAGTTGTTGTGTAGGACCACATATTGACATTTTTCGCCTATATTGGGTATTGATAATTTAGCTGTTGTATATTGCTTTAGGTCATCTAGCCTACACATGCAAGAGAATAGATTGCAGTGTACACATGAAGAGCTATGTGGACAATAAGAGGCTCTAGGATCTTCCCTACGAACTAGACAGGGTACAAGCTATAATCACAAACATTAGGAGGATGGGCATCAGATTTATCTCCCTGCCATAGGGGCAAATGGACTCACCCCTGAGCATGCGAGCTTGCGACTAACATGGATGGCCATCAGCACAAGGGCTAGTGTCTATACCACCACTCCTCCACAAGGTGGATGTATGACTGACTCTCCCAAAGGGGTCTTAAATCCAAGTACATACAAAAGGATGTGCATGAATGAGCACTGACCGATCCTTTCCCATTTGGCAAGGCATAGCTATAGATACCCATCTAGGATGTCCTAGGGAAGTGAGGGCATAACAAAAGACTTTAGGAACAAATAGTCTAAAATTTAGTTCAAGCGATGTGCATGCTAGGACTTTCAATCCGCATGGCACATGTAAATGTGTGATCAACCAAATGGAGTATTGAGCATTGAGAGCTTATTGAGTCATGGATAAACAAGTAAGGTTTTAATCCTTAGATATCTAGACCACATGTAGCATGAGGAAGCTTGATGATGGTGAATTATTTCTGATCATTCAAGAATCATAAGAGCCATTGTTTAAAAAACTACTCATAATACATACAAATTTAAGTATCATGTGGGGCAAGGTAATCACGTCCTGTCTCGTACGATGTGTCTTGTATAGTTCATGTACGGTTCTCGATCCTACTAAGTTTTCTGCATACGATGAGTACCATATGTACGATACATTATATATGTATATGTATATGTATATGTATATGTATATATGTGTGCGTGCGCGTGCACGTGCACGTGCCAATGTATATAAGATAGATTATAAATACACATTACATGCACATTACGTACTACATATGTCTTACGTACATATTACATAGTACATAGTATATACATAGTAGTTCATATAGAGTTATACATAGTACATATATACATTATTACATATGTGACATGTCATACATGTTACAATGTACATAATACATAGTACATACTACATAGATAGATGAAATAGATAAATATACCATTATTCATAAATCATAATGCATGGGGAAAATTGCAATAAGTGAAGCTTGGAAGTTGGCCTCTAGAGGTGTCTAGGAGCTAAGGTGGATGCCAATGTATGCTAAGTCTTTGTGAGGATGCTAAGTCTTTGTGAGGAGAAGTTTGAAAGTTCACAAGTTAGAGGGGGTGCCAAAAGCTTAAGGATATGAGCCCAAGGAAGTGTAGGATTGACTCATCAACTAATGAGATGTACTAACAAAAGATTTCACAACTAATGGAAATCTTTTCCAAATGGTGTGGCATTCTTTGAATTCAAGTAAATCCACTAGATGTACTTACTCTCATGAAATGGAACTCTAAAAACTTGGTCTTTACTATAGATCCAAGATCTTGATCTCTCTCTTACAAAAGGAATTCTGATCCAAATCTCTTATACAAAATGAAAACATGCTAACATGCTCACAAAATATAGCAACTAGTGCAACTATGATGTCCTTCTGTATGGTTAAGACTCAATTTTTTTCAAGTGAGCAAAACCCACTCTATGAATCATTCTAAAGTAGCAATGAGTTGTCTTGAGCAATACACATCCATAGTCTCTCGGCACTACTTGGCACTCTCAAAGGCGATAGAGACTCATGTGAGTTTGTTCGACATACTCAAACTAAGATGACTAGAGGAATGCACCACTGTATCCAACTAGGCTAATCATCTAGTTCACTTAGCAACAACTGCTTGAAACATTGCCTTATATAAGGCACATCTATTGAATTACGAAATCTCATATTTGCACCTTAATGAAATTCTTTTGAGCTCAAATGCTTATGTGCAAACCTTGCCTTTCTGCGTCTAGGGCCCTTGCCTAGAGACTTGCCTTGTTTGTAGACACACAGAGAGACCTCCTCAGCTTCCCCTCTGTTGTATAATAGTAGTCAAGTCATATGAATGACCTCCCTCCTCTGAATGACTTCTCTACCCTCTTTCCTACATGTAGGCACAATACAAAGTTTAATGTCCCATACCATCATTCTTTATATCCAACATAAATGTATGGGAAGAAGAAAAATAAAACTGATGAACTCATTACTCAAACTGAGTTCTAGATAACAAATAAGAGTGCCTCTCTCTCTCTCTCTCTCTCCTGATGAAAAGAAGTGAGTCATTCTTATGACTTACTGATCAAAAAGGAAAATGGAGAGCGTTGTGTTATCAATACTCAAAAAATTGCTTTCGTTTCCTTCTTGACTAATGGAAGGTAGTTAATGATTCCTTCTTGACTAATGGAAGGTAGTTAGTTAGCCTTCCGTTAACAATACTCAAAAAATTGCTTTCGTTTCCTTCTTGAGTAATGGAAGGTAGGTAGTGATTCCTATCAAAAAGGCAATACTGTTGATAAATGTGATTCCTATCAAGCTAAATCATTAAAACTAAAGCACACAGCCATATTGTCTTCCCCCCATAATAGGAAAATATGAGCATTATGCATTTCAGTCCAAGAAAACATAATAAGTTATCTTACTTATCCTTCTAGGTACATGATCTGAGCCATCTTACTCAATCTTTCAAAAAGTGATATATTTGTTGAAACATTCTGTGTAAGGAATGAATGGCACCTAATATGTATGATTACCCAAATGAGGTACATAGCTTTTTTTGAATAAATCGTAGGAATCAAAAAACTATTATGGTCTTTTAGTGATAAATGGCTACCTTCGAGGTCAATATAACATGGAGTCAATTTTAGAGAAAATATATGTTTCACTTCTTGTAAACATATATGTAGCGGAATACAAATGGAAATCTAAACTAAGTGAAAGTGTGCAATGTGTATAAATGGACAACTATTTCAGGCTACAAAATAAGCAAAAATAGAGCAATGATAGAATTTGTGCTCTCGTTTATGCAATCAAAACTAATAAATTTGCGGGACATTCAGCATCTGGATCCTTTTACATTAAATAAAACATATCCTCGCTCAACTTGAGCATCACATCGTTGATCAATATCCAAAGTCCCGTAAATAATTTACAACTATAGGAGAAGCATTCTCCCAAATCCTAAAATTAAATGGGAATGATAAGCGCAAAAACTGAACCACTTGTGATACATCCCGTGGGATAGCTTTAATATGCTTTTTCATCTCCTTACAACCAAAGCGCTAAGCTCAGTGCTACATAAACACTAACAAATGAAAACAAACTTCGTAATGCCTTAGCATCACTTTCTTATAAACCTATACAAAGACTAGAAAATTCAACATGGTTCCAATACACCAAATATTGTGAAATTTGGTGGAAACATAGGGCAGTAATAAATTAATGAACCTTTTATTGGTTAATTCATTTGGAGTTAGGACTTGCAAGATATAAAAGAAATAAGAACTTGGAAGTGGATATGTCCACCTTCTTTACCTTGGTTGAGTATCCAAATGATATGGAGATGACATGCTCTTTATACCGTTGGAATACGGTATCAAAAATCAATGCATTGGGATGAAAGAGCAATTCAAATTTTGCTCTCTGTCACAACTACACATCATGTATTGCAGAGAATATGAAACACATAGGTGGTCTCATCATTACACCCATGAGATGAATTCCTTTTAACATAAAATTTTGCACAATACTATTATTCTTAGTGTACTTTATTGTCAAGGAAAAATCATATTGGATGTCCTTTTAGAGAGAAATGGCCTAATTGTCAAGTCTGGATGTGTTTCTCTAGTGAGTTCTTGCAAGAGACAACAAAATACAAATGACTGCGTTTGAACCATGCATTCTAATCCAAATTTCATGAAAATTGAATAAGGGTTAAGAACTATATCATCTAGTGTATGTCCGAATTTCATACAATCTGGATACATAAATTGGGACTTAAGAATAAAACTCCTAGTAAGTGCAACTTGAATAGAGGATTATTATTTTGCAACATAGTTAAACCAAAATCAATTTTTGTCCAAAATTACAAATATCGTGGAATGAAAAATCTTATCTACTGTAGTCAGAGAGCACAATCTAGTGCTCCCCTGACATTTTGGCAAGACTACCTTCATCAAGACGAGGCACCATGGATTCCCTATGCAAGGAGATCCAATCTACCATAAAGGACTTGATCAAACATGTTCAAGAGATGAAAAGATTGCTACGAAAAGATGATCGATCAGTTTCAAGCTATGCCTTGAATATCAAGATTTGGAACTACATATGAAGAAGACTACATGGTTAATCGGTTTCGAAGTGGCCTCAATCCTGAAGTCAAATATCTCTTGCTATCCATGCCTCAAGCAAATACCTTGGAGGAGGTTATCAATCAAGCAATTCAATGTGAGAATCAGTTGTTAAAAGAAAGCCAAGTCCAAGAGTCAGAAGCCTTGAATAATGAAGGCACTATTCCTCAAGAATCTGAACCAGGAATCTTTGAAGCCCAAAAAGTCATTACAAATGATATGGAGTATGCATGTTATGAAGATATCAAGAAGGTAAAGGATAAGGAGGAGTTCATGTTCAATCAAGGAGGTGTGCTTACTCAACACTCTTCATCAAAAATCTTGGAAACACCACAACATTCCGCTAGAAGCTCAAAGGATCTATCGCATGAAGAACCCAAGGAAGCTCAAGAGAGAGCTAGTCCTTCGCCACTGATCAAGATTGAGGATCATGAAGAATTCAAGGTCGTCCATGTATAAGATTCAAGGATCTCTCGAGGAAGATTGGAATGCCTTATTCATTGGAAAGCATATGACATCATTGATCA
>CM035415.1:2006219-2071219 GCA_020310875.1 Ceratopteris richardii | reverse complement strand
TCATAATGTACGTAAAAGTTGCAAATTGGCATTACAAAAGACCACATGATGCAATTGCTCCACACTCAAATAATTGTGGAGCTTGGTGTGCACCAAGGAGAATGTACTCCAATTCCGCTCACATGGGCTGGAAGAGCAATCCTACAATTATCATTTTCATTAAACATTATTATCCATGAACATTGGAACATAATTATGTAATAAATCACAGATGATAAATCAAATTTCAATATACGATATACCTGTGACAAGACCCTTAGCGCGTATGGTGCAATAGTATATAAGCTTCAGAAATAGCTAATGCTTGGTGATTCTTACGTATGAAAGAAATCATCTTTCTTGCATCACTAACCATAGGAAATAGCCAAAGGAGCTTCCCTATATCCTGAATCAAAAAATCTAAGTAGTGTGGAGTGCATGGACTCTTCATAATGCTAGGAAACTCAGCCTCTACCAACTCTTCCATTCTCTTACAATTTGAGGCATTATTGGTGACAACTTGTACTATATTTTGCACACCGATTTCCTCAATGGCACCTTTAATGTGCTCAAATATAAACTCTCCAGTGATGCGTATGCAAGCACGACGACAATCATTGGCCCTAAGAAAATAAGTGCCCAAATAACTAGAGACCATTATGTTTATGATATAACGACTTGGAATGTCACTCCACCCATCGGATAGAATGGAGCATCCATAGTTATGCTACCCCAACTTAATGGGCTCTAGAAGATTCTTAACTCTCTCTCTCTCTCTCTCTCTCTCTCTCTCTTTTCTGTGAGCATGGAGGTACGCAATTTCTTGTACCATGCCAATCATCAGATGGGCCTACTTGAGCTATCACTTTTACCATTCTCTTCCATACATCTGTGTGGACAACATTGAAGGGAATGTTGCACTCAAGTATGCAATGCTTTATCTCTGTGTTAGCTACTCTCTGCCATTGCTTCTTCAAGCCAATGAATAAATAAGTGGAATGAAGAGAGGAATGTGATGCGTCTACAAGCCATACAATTGATTAGATCCCCTCGTGACCTCTAGCTTGGCATGTGGGTGAATCATCGGGCTCCAAGAGATTCAAGCTCGTGCACAAAGTTATGTTCCCGATATTGTGGTCTGTTTCATATCACAAGGAAGGTAACTTGTATATCTTACGAGTTGGTGTATCCTACGATTGGTATCTTCCTTGTGGAATCACTTCTCATCCTTTGTTCCATGTCAATCGCATGAAAGAGAGACTTGGGAAGGATGATTCGGTGATGCCTTTGGAGGAGATTCCTACTTTGGAGGATATCATTCGATACATTCCACTAGAGCTAGTCAATGTTAACTTGGTCATTTCATTTGAGTCTCTTGGCCTCGCATGAAGAGTCTTTTCACCTGTCATTAGGGGAGGGGGGCTGGTGATATGGGACACCAATCCTTTGGAGTGGCTGCTCGTCGCATGTTGCAAACTCTCAGTCTCGAGCGTTAGCCCGTATTGGCTCTATGGCTGAGAGGTGAGTTTGATGTCTTCCATTACAATGTTTATGGATTGTGTCTTGACTTGTCCACCAGGATCTTGGAGGATCTAACATTGGTATCAGGGAAGCTCCTCGAGCCGGGATGGATCAATGTGACATGGTTCTTATCCTCTCCCATAAGGAGGAAGGAGCAAGGGCTGGTGGTATGGGATACCAATTCTCTTGAGGTGGCTGCCCATTACATGCTTTAGGCTCCCAGTCTTGGTGTTGAGCCCATAACAGAGCTCATGGAGTCGGGATTGGCTCAGTGTGATATGCATCTCATCCTCTCCCGTACGCAAGGAGGAGCAAGGGCTTGTGGCATGGGTCAACAATCCTCTGGAGGTGGCTGCCCGTCACATGTTGGAGACTCGGAGTCTCAGGGTTGAGCTAGTATTGGCTGTATGGCTAGGAGGTGAGTTTGATGTCTTCCCTTACGATGTTTATGGATTGTGTCTTGACTTGTCCACTAGGGAGGATCTAACATTGGAAATAAGGAAACTCTTTGCTCGTACAGAGAAGCAAGTCGACGTGCAGAGAACGAACACAACTCATGAAGTCGGTATGGCTCAGCGTGATATGCTTCTCCTCCTCTCCTATACGGAGGATGGAGCAAGGGGAGTAAGTGTCATGGACACAAAGAGAACCATCTTGAACCTTATATTCTATGTCAATTTCTATATCTCATTATTGGTTCAGATTTTGGACAAACTAATGCTTCCATTGCGTCCGCAACGTGCCAAAACCCTAAGATAGACTGTTTACTCGCTCGATTCTGATATGCAGAGGTCCCATTTTGGATTGATGACATCATCATTTCGCAACCGCCCTTGAGAACCGCCCTTGAAATCCTATATAAGAAGGCTTGGGCCACATTCATTCTCAGTCTTGCCAATGCCAGTCTTGGGAGCTCAAGGAGTCGTGACCGCCAAGTAAGTACTTTCAAGTTCGAGTTCAAGTTCTAGTCTTGTCTCGTTCTAGTATTGTGCAGTCTAGTTCTTGGACATCCTGTCGTGTCCTCTTGTAATCTCGTAGTACGAGATCCTTTCTAGTTATTTCTTGTATCTAGTTCATATCCCTGAAGGGGTTTCTTGTAATCCAGATATCTTGTTTCCTACCTACGATCTCGGGTTGTGGGATCTCCTGTATCATCTCTAGTCGAGTTTTCCATACCTATCGGTCCCGGGTTGTGGGACGTCTTGTATCGATCACATATTCTTGTATCATTTTCCCTACGTGGGTGTTCTTGTAATCATAAGTGTATTTCGGAAATCTTGTCTACTGTAGTCAGAGAGCACAGTCTAGTGCTCCCCTGACATTTTGGCGAGACTATCTTCATCAAGACTATCTTCATCAAGACAAGGCACCATGGATTCCCTATGCAAGGAGATTCAATCTACCATAAAGGACATGATCGACCATGTCCAAAAGATGAAAAGATTGCTACGACAGGATGATCGATCAGTTTCAAGTTATGCGTTGAATATCAAGATGTTGTTTCATGGAACTACATATCAAGAAGACTACATGGTTAATCAATTTCGAAGTGGCCTCAATCCTGAAGTCAAGTATCTCTTGCAATCCATGCCTCAAGCAAATACCTTGAAGGATGTTATCAATCAGGCAGTTCAATGTGAGAACCAATTATTCAAAGAAAGTCAAGCCCAAGAGCTAGAAGGGTTGAATAATCAAGACAATGTTCTTCAAGAATCCGAATCAAGAACCTTTGAAGCCCAAGGAGTCATTACAAATGATATGGAGTATGCATGTTATGAAGATATCAAGAAGGTAAAGGATAAGGAGGAGTTCATGTTCAATCAAGGAGGTGGGCTTACTCAACACTCTTCATCAAAGATCTTGGAAACACCACACCATTACACTAAAAGCTCAAAGGACCTGTATTGTCATGAAGCTAAGGAAGCTCAAGGGAGACCCAATCCTTCACCACATTTCAAGATTAAGGATCATGAAGAATTCAAGGTTGATCGTGTCTTAAATTCAAGAATCTCTCGAGGAGGATTGGAATGCTTTAGTCATTGGAAAGCATATGACATCAGTGATCGTACTTGTGAATTTACAGAAAATCTTCAGAGAGCTAAAGTCAAGGTTCGAGAATTCCATAAGAAGAATCCAAGGAAACCCAAGCTAGTGAACATGGCCGCTCCTCGTGGAACTCGTCGCTTGAGGGGGAGGTGATGTCATGGACACAAAGAAAACCATCTTGAACCTTATATTCTATGTCAATTTCTATATCTCATGATTGGTTCAGATTTTGGACAAACTAATGCTTCCATTGCGTCCGCAACGTGCCAAAACCCTAAGATCGACTGTTTACTCGCTCGATTCTGATATTCAGAGGTCCCATTTTGGATTGATGACATCATGATGACATCATCATTTCGCAACCGCCCTTGAGAACCGCCCTTGAAATCCTATATAAGGAGGCTTGGGCCACATTCATTCTCAGTCTTGCCAATGCCGGTCTTGGGAGCTCAAGGAGTCGCGACCGCCAAGTAAGTACTTTCAAGTTCTAGCTCAAGTTCTAGTCTTGTCTCGTTCCAGTATTGTGCAGTCTAGTTCTTGGACATCTTGTCGTGTCCTCTTGTAATCTCGTAGTACGAGATCCTTTCTAGTTATTTCTTGTATCTAGTTCATATCCCTGAAGGGGTTTCTTGTAATCCAGATATCTTGTTTCCTACCAATGATCTCGGGTTGTGGGATCTCCTGGATCATCTCTAGTCGAGTTTTCCATACCTATCGGTCCCGGGTTGTGGGACGTCTTGTATCGATCACATATTCTTGTATCATTTTCCCTACGTGGGTGTTCTTGTAATCATAAGTGTATTTCGAAAATCTTGTCTACTGTAGTCAGAGAGCACAGTCTAGTGCTCCCCTGATAGCAAGTGCTGGTGGTATGGGACACCAATCCTCTGGAGGTGGCTTCCTGTCGCATGCCTGAGACTCCTAGTCTCAGGGTTGAGCCCGTATTGGCTCTATGGTAGGGAGGTGAGGCTGATGTCTTCCCTTACGATGTTTATGGATTGTGTCTTGACTTGCTCACTAGGGAGGATCTTGGAGGATGTAACATTGGCATCAGGGAAGCTCTCTACTCATATGGAGAAGGCAAGGTGATGTGCCCAAAAACAACAGAGTGTGGAGAGTTGAGAACGACCAGTATCGCAGATCGTGTATCGTCTAGAACGTGGAGTGTAGCAAGTATTTAGGAACAAAAATTTAAGGAAACACTCCTAGAGGTGAGCACTAATGGAAAAGCCAAAATTGTGTTTGATCACTCACACGGGGTAACAGGACACATGACGAGTATCGGAAGGTTCGTTTAGGGAGATTTTAAAGAGTTTGCTAGCTACAGGCACATAGAGATGACAAGGAGAGCACAAGGAGCACATACATACAAAAAAAAAAAAAAGTTTGGACTTAGAAAAGTCCCAAGTATCGTGGCCAGTTGAGTTTGGTATTGCGATACCAAATTCCCATGTGTCACGATACTTGGCGGGTATAGTGCATTGTCGATACCTTACTCCTAGCGTGTATCACGATACCCAAGCATCGTGTACCACGATACCCAAGCATCGTGTACCACGATACCCAAGCATCGTGTACCACGATACCCAAGCATCGTGTACCACGATACCCAAGCATCGTGTACCACGATACCCAAGCATCGTGTACCACGATACCCAAGCATCGTGTACCACGATACCCAAGCATCGTGTACCACGATACCCAAGTATCATGTATCCCCTAGTTGAGTATCGTCACTCCAAGTATCGTGTATCGTCGGTACCTCAAGTATCGTCGGTACCTCAAGTATCATGTGTCACCGATCTTGGACATGTATCGTGTATCGTCTTGTTGAGTACCGCGATCCCTGATATCGCGTATTGCTGATGCTCCCAAGTATCGTGTATCGTGAATCTGGCTTGTATCGTGTATCGTCTATGTTCATATTGTGTATCGTGTATCGTCATATCCGTGTATCGTGTGTCGTGACTCTAAGTGTCGTGTGTCATGGACTTATCGTGTATCGTGTATTGTCCTTAACTCAAGTATCGTATCATGAGAATCCAAGTATCGTGTATCATGGTCTCTCGAGTATCGTTTGTCATGACAAAACACAAGTATCGTATCGTTCAGGTTAGTATCATGTATCGTCAAACCACAAGTATCGTGTATCGTAGAAACTTGAAAACAAACCTTAATTGGATTGGAACTCAAAGTAACCTTAGACTCTGAATGAACCTCAGATCTGGAGGTGTCTTAGGAAGTGGACGAAGCGTAATATCTTTAGTAGGGAGTGTAACCCAAAAGAGTGTTCACTCCATTTACTCGGACACATCTAGTGAATGAGAGAGAGAGTCAATCATGGCTTCAGAAGATATGCATAGCTCCATCTACTCAACAAAGCTTATGTCAGCATTAGAAGGAGAGTATAGGACTTCCCTATAATACGTCTCTACTAACTTGCAAGGGTTTCCCTTATACTTGGGTGTACTCAATAGTTAAGTAGCAAGACTTAGAAAATCCATAGAATCGGAAGTTTTACTTAGGCTAGTTGTGAAGTTTGAGGGAGGATTGTATATGGACAAATGTGGACAATCATACCTAGTGGTTGAATATCCTGGAAGAATCAATGAAAGAGGAGAAATGGAAGACCCTAGTAACTCTTCTGGGATAGACAAGAGAGAAGCAGTATCTACCCCTACAAGAAGATCTAATGTAGTAAATATTTGGAGAGGGATAAAATTCCTCATGATGATTGCTTGACATACTTCTACTTAATAGCTGAAACTGACAAATTGTTGCAAGCCACTTCACCCTCAAAAGGAGAAGGCATTAATCCTTCCACTATTTTTGAATTGCAAGATCCTAAAGACTCTTCTAGAGTCACCTATTTGGATCACAACAAGAGAAGGTATTGGGAAGTCAGTGATCTGGAGAGATCTGGGCTACAATATTTAGGTTTATCAGTATTCCCTCCTAGGGACCAGGCAACCACTTCTAAAAACCCACATGGGCAGCAACATAGTAAGGAAAATCCTTTCAAAGGTCAATCAAGTCAACAAAGTGTGCCAATCTGGCCACATGTCCAATTCACCATGCCAAATACCAACACCATGCCTCTCACACATTCGGGAAGCGAGCCAATGAATCGACCACCCTTTCCTCTAAGACCCCTATAAGGCAGAGGACAAGGTGTGCAACTTGTGATTCCAATCATGCATATAAGAAGACTAAGACCTATTCAAGTAGCCAAGTGTGTAAGAAATCATTTTGATTGTTCAGGAGACCCATACATATGGAAGAGTTTAAGCAAGTATTACATGTTGAACAAGTGGAAGACTTTTTTGTCCAATATGAATCTTTCTGTCTCACACACTTGGTTCCAACCCTTGGATCCCAATCGCTTTGTGATTATAGAACAATTCTTCAAGGAATCCATAGGTGAATTCACAAAGAGGAGTATCAAACATAACTCTTCTTCCCTGCTACATAGCTTCAAACAAGCTCCAAATGAATCTGTGAGGTTAGTACCTAGGAGATTTAATCAATATGTTGATCGATGTCCTATGGCAGAGAGACCTACCAAGCAAAAAATGATATCTTTGTATCTGGATGGTCTAGCTAATGGAAATTTGAGAACCTTAGTTTATGTGAAACAATTACAAACATTGAGTGCATGTCTAAGGGAATGCATAGACTTGGAGGATAATCTTGGAGATGATTTGAAGATTCCCTTGACCCCCACCAAGTCTAAAGACACATCTAGTAATGCAACTTCACAAATCAATAATATAGAAGAACTGGTAGACTTAGTGGCCAAAAAGTTAGGTGTTCAAGGACAAAAGAACTATCAAAACCCTCCCATGAGAATGCCAATGCTAAGAAGATGTATACACTATGGAGGTAACCATCCATCTCATCCATGTGCAAGAGGAGGATGTTGGAAAACAATGTCACATCAGTCCAAAATCCATTTAGGGCAGAAACCCTAATTTTGGCACTTAGTCATTTTTGGCACAAAAATGGGTAAAATTTTTATGAACCTATCTTGTAGAGCTTGAAGAGAGCTTTCCAATGGTATATGACATTCAGTCATCAGAGATCAGATTTGGGAGAAAACCCTAACCTTAATTTTCAGCTGATTTAGGGTTTTGACCTCATATGATAGCTCTTGGCATGAGGATCATAAAAATGTTGTCAGATCATTCATCACGTAGTCAGAAGTGTGAAAAAGCAGGTTAAGAAGCTATTTTTGAAGTTGGCTAAAAGCAACTTTAAAATAACTCAAAAGCACTTTAAAATAAAGCAATAGCTCATTAAAAAAACAACGATAGCTTTATTTCAGCGATTCAGCTTTTGGGAAGTGATTTTTTCGCAAGAGCTTTGGAAAGCTATAAAAGAAGCCTCTTGGGTCACTTTTAGACAACACACACCAATTGGCAACGCCAGTTTTTGGTCCCTCATTAGAGGTGGTGCTCTAGCACACATGGGGCAGCCATGGTGCACTCTAGGAGCATGTTGAGGAGAAGCTATGGAGTACTTCTTGGAGAAGAGTGTGTTCACACTCTTGCTTATGGAGAGGACTTACCCATCACAAGCTTGGTGGTGTGGATCAGCCATCTACATAATGTATTTGAAGATTGTCTTCTACATGAAGATTTCGGTGTACTTCAAAGACATTGGGTGGAGGTTAACATAAGATTTGCATCTTATGTTAAGAATTCACGTACATATTCTCTTTATGCACACAGGTACTACTTGGAGTTTATGGAGGAAGTGGCATCCATATCAGGAGTCGTCCTATTCGGCATATTTAAAGGAGAATCAGTACATGCATGCTACATGCATTCGGATGAGGTGTTAGAGAAGGTGTGTTCACATGAGTATGAGGATTTCTGACAGCAACATGTTAGCATTCTTTGCTAATTTTGTAAGTATGTGATCTTTCACACACACATCTGATTTAGGGTCTTCCATAGCCTAAAATCAGATTAGGGTTTGCTGATTATCAGTTTCCAACTGATCTTTCCTCTTTCTGTCACTCATATGCACTCGTCTACAACCTATCAGGTCATACATCTCATACATATTCAGATTTTTGTCCCTACATCTGAATATTCTTGTAAATTTTGTACATTCACTCATCCATCTATTTCTGTTCACATAGAGTGGTTGAGAGTTTTGCTCCCACATTGTAAATTGACATTTGTATATATGATGATGCGAGTAAGCGGTGGCTTACGTAACACTTTACACATGTTGTCTAATCTTTCTCTATCTTTGTCTCATCATTTGTATGATTAAGTGTGGTATGTTCATGTTTTGTCAATATTGGAAGATTGCTGAAATTTGTGTTGTAAATCCCGGACCTATGGAACTTGGACTTGTGGTATTAGTTATGGCCTAGTAAATTCCCAACATTTGGTATCAGAGTATTCAGGCTCTCCGATTCCCAGGTTCCCAAACTTCTAGGTTTATAACATATGATTTAAGAGCATCTTCTAACAATTTGACATTTAACATACACACTTTATTTAGGCGAGTAGAGATTTGAGAATTAGACAATTCAGTCACATGTTTATTCATTACTGTGGAGTATGAAGTTGATCATCTGTTAGCAGCCGAATACTTTTAGAAGAGTATGAAAATACGCTACAGAAGTATTGTTTGAAGACCAAGACTTGATGAAGAGAAGGCTACTTCAAATTGAGGAAAAAACAATGGTTTGGAGAAGATGAAGGATCCAGATCAACATCAAATCAGAGGTATTAGTTTCTACTATCAGATTATCATTTGCAGGTCATATTTTAGAAGAGTAGTTATGAAGAGATTTGAAGGATTGCAGAAGTGCTTTCAAACACTTTCATTACTTTGAAAGTTAAAGCATTAGCTACATCAAAACTGTCAAGAATAAGGAGATTAGATGAGTTTTTGATAGATCTCTTTCATGGCAAGAAAGCTCATCGAAGAAGACAAATTTGGAGATGAGATGAGTTTTGTTTTCAGCCAACCTTGTGTTGTAAGTTGGTTGGATATCTAGGTACAGAATTCGATCTAGGTACTCTAGTTGATTCAGAGATATGAGGAGATGGTGGAAGAAAGATGCAGAAGAAGAAAGTCCAACATTTCCAAAGGGAAAGTAAGACTTCCTTTTCTCTTATATTTTCCATATACTTTTCTGACTTTTATCCTCTACACCCAAAGACAAGTCTACGAGAACATCTTGTGTGAAGAAGAAGCAGTTTCTTGGTTTGCATTATACTTGGTCATGTTTTAATAGATTTGACAAAGAATTGCATTGAGAGAAAGAAAGGAAGCTTATATGTTTTGACTCATATGTGTATGAGTTATGTATAAGTTGAAGATTTTGAGTAGGCAGCTATATGTTCCCTCAAAGAATTCTTGGAGTGTCAATTCAGAGCTACTTGGTATATGACAAGTTGTAGAGCTTCTTCTTGACCTAACTCTTGAGGTATAAGAGTATTTGTAGCATGTTGGAGACTTGAAGTGAGGTTAGGTACCTCATATTCTGAATATTCAGTATATTCAGAAAATTCAAAGTTTTTCAGGATAAAAATTCAGAAAAATCAGTTTTAGAAATTCAGTGTTTTCAGATAATTTCAGAATTTCTGAAATTTAGTATTTTCAGAAAATTCAGTATTTTCAGAAAACTCAGAAATTTCACTATTCTGAGAAAATTCGGAAAATTCAGGAAAATTCAGATTTTTTGATTAACCAGTCAGTTGAAGAATCTACTTTCTATGATTGTCGAGATTTTTGGATACATGCTTGTATTCAAAAAGGTGTTCCATCATATCATATCACTTGATTGAGAAGTGGAGTTAGCCAAAGAAAGTTAAGAAGATACTATCACATTTCACCCGGGAAGCATATGAAAAGATGAAGTATCAACTTGCAACTTTTGGAGTTCTCAAGGTGAGAGTTTGTCCACTTATGTTTCAAGTAGGAGTTGCAGATTCTTGGGAAGGATTTGGTTAAAGAAAAGTTTTACAACTTTATGTGAGAAGCATGGACACTTAGAGACATTCAGGTAGCAAATCAAACATTCACTCATGAAGGTTTGATGAGAGCAGATTCTACACAGGTATTTTGTTGCAGAGATCATAAATCTTGGATAGATCTTGTATGATCTTGATAGATCTAGACAAATCTTGTATTATCTTGAGTATTTATGAGTCAATCTATTCTTTGTTTGTAAAGTTCTTAGCATTGAAAGAAGTAAGTCAAAGATTCAGCTTCTATCAGATTTGTGTTGCAGAAAAATAGAAGAAGATACTTGTTATGTTGTAGAAGATTATGAATCTTAAAGTGCTTTCAGCAAGGTTTTTGTTATATAACCTTATTCTAGATTTTGGGAAGATGAGGAGTAAACAGTGAAAGCCATTAGCATCCGCAGTGCTAATAAAAAGGGTTCAGAAATTTTGTTTCAGATACAGGTATTGATCATTGAAGATCAGATTTATTGAAAGAAGGAAGACATTCCAGATTTCAAAGAGTTTGATATAAGTGAAGAATTCTGGATACTAGTGTTAAATCATCCAGAGGGGTGATGAAACATGAAGACTTATTTTCAGCCATATGTGAAAGAATGGAGTCATACCTACAGGTATTCCTATATCAGGTATTGCTATATTTCCTTTGTCAGTTTCTCTTTATATTCCAGCTTTGAAAGAAGAAGGAAGAAGGAGAATGTCTGGAGAAAGTTCTTGTTAGGTGTTCCTGTTCAGGAGAAAGTTCGAGAATTCTATTGAAGAGAAATTTGATATTTCAGAGAGGTATGTTTCAGAGGTGCGCACATATATATTTATACGAGACTCTGAAGGAAGGAAACAGGTATGAAAGAGGTATGAAGAACTTACAGAAAGAACAAGGATGAAGATAAGAAGACATCATAGATATGAAATTTTGAGACTCATGAGTGGAGTTGAGTTGAGTACAGTCAGAGATGAACCAGCTAGTGTTCATAATACACGAAGTTGTGAGTTGTCAGTCACAAGTCCGAGGATTCAGTTCCTGATTTTGCTTAGTGTATCTACATGACACAGTAGAAGTACATTGAGAAACCTTTTGTAAAGGTAAATGCAAAATATGTGGATCCTAGTGTATGCTTACAGGTTTGAGAAGACAGGAGATAGCAGATTCAAAATCAGTTCATGCTACATATGTTGTGAAGCAGTGATTGCTTGATGTATACACTATTGGATATTTAGTTTGCATATTTTCTCAGGCATTATGGTTCATATTTAGCAAATTCAGTTTTTTGAAGTTTGAAGAAAGTCAAATTCAGTTTTGAAGAAGACTTTTGAAGAAAAGGTTTGGAAGGTCAATTCGGGAGTACAAAGTTTTGCAGATGAATGAAGTTGTATATCCAATTCAGTTTGTACCAATATGACATTGCAGGGGGGATTGTTGGAAAACAATGTCACATCAGTCCAAAATCCATTTAGGGCAGAAACCTTAATTTTGGTATTTAGTCATTTTTGGCACAAAAATGGGTAAAATTTTTATGAACCTATCTTGTAGAGCTTGAAGAGAGCTTTCCAATGGTATATGACATTTAGTCATCAGAGATCAGATTTGGGAGAAAACCCTAGCCCTAATTCTCTGCTGATTTAGGGTTTTGACTTCATATGATAGCTCTTGGCATGAGGATCATAAAATGTTGTCAAATCATGCATCAGGTAGTCAGAAGTGTGAAAAAGAAGGTTAAGAAGCTATTTTTAAAGTTGGCTAAAAGCAACTTTAAAAATAACTCAAAAGCACTTTAAAATAAAGCAATAGCTCATTAAAAAAACAACGATAGCTTTATTTCAGCGATTCAGCTTTTGGGAAGTGATTTTTTCGCAAGAGCTTTGGAAGGCTATAAAAGAAGCCTCTTGGGTCACTTTTAGACAACACACACCAATTGGCAATGCCAATTTTTGGTCCCTCATTAGAGGTGGTGCTCTAGCACACATGGGGCAGCCATGGTGCACTCTAGGAGCATGTTGAGGAGCAGCTACGGAGTACTTCTTGGAGAAGAGTGTGCTCACACTCTTGCTTATGGAGAGGATTTACCCATCACCAGCTTGGTGGTGTGGATCAACCATCTACATAATGTATTTGAGGATTGTCTTCTACATGAAGATTTCGGTGTACTTCAAAGACATTGGATGGAGGTTAACATAAGATTTGCATCTTATGTTAAGAATTCAGGTACATATTCTCTTTATGCACACAGGTACTACTTGGAGTCTATGGAGGCAGTGGCATCCATATCAGGAGTCCTATTCGGCATATTTAAAGGAGAATCAGTACATGCATGCTACATGCATTCGGATGAGGTGTTAGAGAAGGTGTGTTCACATGAGTATGAGGATTTCTGACAGCAACATGTTAGCATTCTTTGCTAATTTTGTAAGTATGTGATCTTTCACACACACATCTGATTTAGGGTCTTCCATAGCCTAAAATCAGATTAGGGTTTGCTGATTATCAGTTTCCAACTGATCTTTCCTCTTTTGTGTCACTCATATACACTCTTCTACAACCTATCAGGTCATACATCTCATACATATTCAGATTTCTGTCCCGACATCTAAATATTCTTGTAAATTTTGTACATTCACTCATCCATCTATTTCTGTTCACATAGAGTGGTTGAGAGTTTTGCTCCCACATTGTAAATTGACATTTGTATATATGATAATGTGAGTAAGCAGTGGCTTACGTAACACTTTACACATGTTGTCTAATGTTTCTCTATCTTTGTCTCATCATTTGTATGATTAAGTGTGGTATGTTCATGTTTTGTCAATATTGGAAGATTGCTGAAATTTGTGTTGTAAATCCTGGACCTATGGAACTTGGACATGTGGTATTAGTTATGGGCCTACTAAATTTCCAACAGAGGACTAGTTCCCCCACAACCATACGAGTACAATAGGCAACAAACCCAAGGACCTAGTCTATACTGTAAGAGAAGTATACGAATCACAACACTGAAAATTGCCCTGAGAACTACCAATCAAGACCATTCCAACCACCTCAGTATAGACTGAATGGATATCCTCCAAGAGATCAAGCTAAAGAGGTTCCGAAATATGTGCCGGGGGCCCCATATCCACAGAATTGTACCTGTTAAATACGCATAGCCTAAAGAAAATCTGGACAGAGCCATAGTGCATGTGTCACCGTTGATGAGTACGGAAAACCTAAATCTAGGATATGACGAGAGCTATGGAGAGTATTACCCTTGTGACCTGAGCTCCATAGAGTATGAATCCTCTTATGACCAACAATACTATGAATAAGATGGTTACGGAAACTCGTATGGATCAAAATACGCCAACCTCATGTATACCGCTCCTAGAGCTCAAGCTCCAGGTAGACCTACAACAAGACCACATGCACTTAGGGACCTTGCTATAGATGTGGAGGAGATCACTTCATTAGGGAATGCATTAATGCCATACATCCATCACCCCCACAAGTATGGGAAGGGTATTGCAATGATTGTGGAAAGGAACACCTGCTTAGAGATTGCCCTAAAAACCCTAATAAAGCTTTATCTACTACCCAAATTAATGTGATCGAGGTAATCGAGTCCTCTAGAAGTGACAAAGAGTATAGTGTCCCATTGAAGGCCATTACTAGGGCTAAAGCAAAGGAAACCATAGAGAATTAGAAAATGGATTCTCTGAAGAGCAAGGAGATAGAATCTTCATCCCAAAGAGTAGAAGATTCGGAAGGGACAGTAGATACAACAAGAATGAAAAAAACTCAAAGATGGAAAGCAAGAAGATAAAAGATTAAAAACAAGTGGATGAAAAAAATTTGGCTTAAGAGAAGGAAAAAACAATTAAAGACCCTGAGCCTAAGCAAAGTAAGCCCACTAATCAAGATACGAAAGTGGTGAAGGAAAATCAAATGCAAGAACACGCAGGATCAATTCTAGCGGATCCCATGCCTGAAGATTTGAAAATGTGGTTACAAGCATATCAGTTTAGAATTAGAGATAGGAACTAGTCTAGAGCAATATGATCAAAGTTATTTCAAAGAGGAGACCTAGAGAAGGAAAGATTGGAAATATGCAAAAAATTGATTGAAATTGCTCAAGCCATGCTAGAACAACACCACCAAACCTCCCAAAAAAGAGAATCCCAAAAGGAATATTCCAAGGATGTCTAGAAAATCACAATTCCCAAGTGGAAGCAAATTGGCCACATGATTTGTGGACCAAAGTGCAAGAAGAGAGATGGAAGAAAAATGAGGAGGATGTCCCTCCCTTTGACGAACTAGATGCTTCTAGAAACTTGCCTAGGATGGAGCAGGAAGAAGATTATGAAGAATTATTCAATCCGGATCAGGAAAGAGAGGAAGCAATTAGTCTAACTATACTTCCTAATTATACAGGAGAGTATTAGCAAAAATCAGATTTCTTTCATGCCCCAACAATAAGATACGACGAGAAAAAAATGTCAGAGGAAGTGTCGACCACCTTATAAGATTTAAAGAAAGCAAAAGTGCAATGTTCTATACTTCTAGAACAACTTTTGTAGGTCAAGCCTCAGCTATGGAAGAAATTAGCTAATCAGTTGAATTGAATGAACAAAACATGAAAGCTAGAGAAAACAACAACTGGCAAGATACCCATCGATAAAGTTGGATCCTTTAGTGAAGAAGATGAAGGGAATACATGTCTTCCAATCAAATTCCGAGGATATATGACCAAAGCCATTCTAGATATGGGAGCTGGAGTAGGAATAACAACCAAGGAAATTCGAGAAGTGGGGAAGACCAGCCCTATGACCAACTAGAATAAAGCTACAATTAGCCGATGGACATGTAGAATGACCTTTAGGACTCCTTGAAAATGTAATCATGACAACTTCTGGAGTCGAATTTGAACACACTTTAGCTATATGCCAATTTGGCAAGACGAGCAATTACGAAATGATCCTAGGTAGACCATTCATGCGACAACTAAAGGTAGTTCAAGATTGGGGATGAGATGCTTTGTATCTCCAACACCAAGGCATTACTACTAAAATAAATCTACAAAGTTTTGCATATAGAGATGTAGCACCTCTTCAATGGAATCCTGTACATAAAGAGGAGGATGATGTGTCAATCCATAGTGTTGGTTCTAGTGACCAATCTTGGATGAATGAAGACACCCAACTATGGATTTGCAAGGAAGCAAAAGCAGAGGAGGAACGATTACAATCTTGGCAAGTAGGGCAAGAGAGACGCAGACCTGTAGAAGACCTGGCCTAAATGCCACAAATATTTCTTGATGAAGCATTTGAACCACATGGATGGATGGGAATATTAGCCACACTGGACGTGTGTGTAAATGAGGAAGTATTAACCATGAACGATTGTGTGGATGAAGAAGGATACGACCTAAGTTTGTACATAGTAATACTTCAAGAGGCAGAGGAAGGTCAGATCATAGAAAAAGAATGGAAAGATGATTATCAAAGCATAGAAATGGAACCTGAGTTTGACTCGGACGAACAATACCTAAAAGAAGTAGAACGGGAAGACCCCATGGAACATAAAAAACTATTTGCCATAGAAGAATGTCAAAAAAACCCTAGAAAAGAGAGAAATGAAATTGACATAGAATTACCACGTGAACAATTGGAAGTGCCAGAACATTTTAAAAGGTATGAAGTGGAAGAAAGGAGAATAGCTATTCAAATGCCTAAGAGAGAGGCATAGGAAGGAATAGCATACAACAACAAGGAACAAACTAAGAAGGTAATGGTAACAATAGAAGGAGAGGAGGAAAGATGCACTTACATAGGCAAGGATGTGTCCTTAGAGGAGGAACAAGAACTCATAGCGTTAATTCGAGAATATAGGGACACATTCTCTTGGACCTACAAAGACCTGAAAGGTGTAGATCCCTCTATTTTTGGAAATTTAGTAGGCCCATAACTAATACCATAGGTCCATGATCTACAACATAAATTCCAGCAATCTTCCAATATTGACAAATCATGAACATACCACATTTAATCATACAAATGATGAGACAAAGATAGAGAAAGATTAGACAACATGTGTAAAGTGTTACGTAAGCCACTGCTACTCACACTATCATATATACAAATGTCAATTTACAATGTGGGAGCAAAACTCTCAACCACTCTATGTGAACAGAAATAGATGGAAGAGTGAATATACAACTGTAACAAACATATTCAGATGTATGGACAGAAATCTGAATATATATGAGATGTGTGACCTAATAGGTTGTAGAAGAGTGAATATGAGTGATAGAAAGAGGAAGGATCAGTCTAGAACTGATAATCAGCAAACCCTAATCTGAATTTAGGCTATGGAAGACCCTAAATCAGATATGTGTGTGAAAATATCACATACTTACAAAAGTAGCAAAGAATGCTAACAAGTTTGCTGCCAGAAATCCTCAAACTCATATGAACATACCTTCTCTAACACCTCATCCAAATATGCATGAAGCATACATGTACTGATTCTCCTTCAGATATGCTGAATAGGACGACTCCTGATATACATGCCACTGCCTCCATAAACTCCAAGTAGTACCTGTGTGCATAAAGAGAATATGTACGTGAATTCTTAACATAAGATGTAAATCTTATGTTAACCACCATTCAATGTCTTTGAAGTAAACCGAAATCTTCATGTAGAAGACAATCTTCAAATACATTATGTAGATGAATGATCCACACCACCAAGCTGCTGATGAGTAAGTCCTCTCCATAAGCAAGAGTGTGAGCACACTCTTCTTCTCCAAGAAGAACTCCATAGCCTCTCCTCAACATGCTCCAAAATAGATAGCAACATGGCTGCCCCATGTGCTATAAGCACCACCTCTATTGAGGGACCAAGCTCCAAAGTTGTGTTGCAGTAGGTGTAGGATATAAGACAATGAGCCAAGCATGTACTTATATAGTAGTTATGTCTCTTCCAAAAGCACCATCAAAAGCTCTACGATTGCCAAAGCTCTACGATTGCTTATGTAGAAAGCTACGAATAAAATCAATCGCGATCCGTCGCTGATGTAAAAGCAAAAGCATGATAAAATATTTCGCGAACGCTGTTATGCTATCAAGGTTTTAAATCCAGGTGCTTTCTTTGAAGAGCTGCTGCGCTATCCAAGGTGCCAACGTGATTTGCTTGTAGAGGGAGTCTTAGAACACTCTATACTTGCTGTATACTCTGAGCAAAAAGAACTATTGACACATTGTTTTCCAACAATCCCCCCTTCAATGTCACAATGGTACAAATTGAACTGAACATGTAACTTCATGCATCAGCAAACTTTTATAAGCTTCAAACTTGTACTTCCCAAATTGACCTTCAAACCTTTTCTTCAAAAGTCTTCTTCAAAACTGAATTTGACTTTCCTTCAAACTTCAAAAACTTGAACTTGCTGAATATGAACCATAATACTTGAGAAAATATGCAAACTAGATATCCAATAGTGTACTCATCAAGCAATCATTTGCTTGACAACAAATATAGCATGTACTGACTCTGAACCTGCTATCTCCTGTCTTCTCAAACCTGTAAACATACACTAGGATCCACATATTTGCATTTACTTTACGAAAGTTTTCTCAACGTACTTCTGATGTGTCATGTATATATACTAAAGTGAATCAAGAACTGAATCGTGGGACTTGTGACTGACAACTCACAACTTAGTGTATTATGAACACTAGCTGGATCATCTCTGACTGTACTCTAGTCAAGTCAAGTCAAGTCAAGTCAACTCGTGAGTCTCATCAAAATATCATATCTATGATGACATCATGTCTTCATCCGTAAATCCTTCATACCTCTTTCCTTCAGAATCTGGTATAAACATATATGTGCGCACCTCTAAAACATACCTTTCTGAAATACCATTTTTCTCTTCAATAGTACTCTAGAACCTTCTCCTGAACAGGAACACCTAACATGAACTTTCTCCCGACATTCTCCTTCTTCT
The DNA here is from genome assembly GCA_020310875.1 of Ceratopteris richardii. Taxonomy (NCBI): domain Eukaryota; kingdom Viridiplantae; phylum Streptophyta; class Polypodiopsida; order Polypodiales; family Pteridaceae; genus Ceratopteris; species Ceratopteris richardii. Next base: position 2,052,702 of record CM035415.1, on the reverse strand, counting down.
TTCTTCTTTCAAAGCTGGAACATAAAGAGAACCTGACAAAGGAAATATAGGAATACCTGAAATAGGAATATCTGTAGATATGACTTTGCATTCTTTTACATATGGCTGAAAATAAGTCTTCATGTTTCATCACCCCCTTGGATGATTTAACACTAGTATCCATAATTCTTCAAATTATATCAGACTTTATGAAATCTGGAACGTCTTCCTTCTTTCAATAAATCTGATCTTCCATGATAGCATTGCTACCATATCATCAATACCTGTGTCTTGAAACAAAATATCTGAACTCTTTTTATTAGCACTGCGCAGTTGCAAATAGCTTCCACTGTTTCTTCCTTAGCTTTCCATATTAAAGAATAAGGTAGAATAAGGTTAGCTGATCTATTATATGATAAAAACCTTACTGAAAGCATTTTAGGATCCATAATCTTCTGCAACATAACAAGTATCTTCTTCTATTTCTCTGCAACACTAATCTGATAGAATCTGAATCTTTGACTTACTTCTTCTCATATTAAGAACTTTACAAACAAAGGATAGACAACTGACTCATAAATACTCAAGATCATACAAGATCTATCTAGATCTATCAAGATCTCTCCAAGAAAATACCTGTGTAGAATCTGCTCTCATCAAACCTTCATGACTGAATGTTTGATTTGCTACCTGATCCTACTTGAAACATAAGTGGACAAACTTTTCACCTTGAGAACTCCAAAAGCTGCAAGTTGATACTTCATCTTTTCATATTCTACCAGGGTGAAATGTGATAGTATTTGCTTGACTTTCTTTGGCTAACTCCACTTCTCAATCAAGTAATAGGATCTGAATTGGAACACCTTTTTTTTTTTTGAATACAAGCATGTATCCAAAAATTTAGACAATCATAGAAAGTAGATTCTTTAACTAACCGGTACATAAAAAATCTGAATTTTCTGAAGGTTTCTGAAAATACTGAATATGAGGTAACTTTTCCAAATACAAAATCTCAACCCAAGTCTTCAACATCTGCTACAAAAAACTCTTTTACCTCAAGAGTTAGATAAAGAAGAAATATACTTCTCTGCAACTTGTCATATACCAAGTAGCTCTGAATTGACACTCCAAGAATTCTTTGAGGGAATATATAGCTACCTGCAAAAAATCTTCAACTTATATATAACTCATACATATGAGTCAAAACATACAAGTTGTCTTCAAAATCTGCTGCACTTCTTTCTTTCAATGCAATTCTTTGTCAAATCTACTAAATCATGACCAAGTATAATGCAAAACAAGAAATTGCTTCTTCTTTAAACTATCTTCACACAAGATGTTCTCGTAGACTTGTCTTTGGATGTAGAGGATAAAATAAGAAAAGTATTATGGAAAATATGAGAGAAAAGGAAGTCTTACTTTCCCTTAATGGAAATGTTGGACCTTCTTTTTCTGCATCTTTCTTCCACCTGATGATGCCAACATCTTCAAACTTCTCTTCCATACCTTTTGTTCTCTTCATCTTGAAGTAGCAAGCACTCTTAACTTCTTCAAATGAACTCTTTCTCTTCCTCTAGTGCTAAGAGTAAGAGACAAAACAAACATGGTATACAAATGGAAGTGAACATAGAATCATGTTTTACCATCTTCTCATATCTCTGAATCAAAACTCTGCTTCAAATGTGATATGACTAAATTCACCAACCTTTTGTCTGAATGATGAATTACCTTTCTAGATTTACCTCTCTAGATACAAAATGTGAGCAAAAACTTCCAACCAACTTACAACACAAGATTGGCTGAAAACAAAACTGATGCTCTCGACATTTGTCTTCTTAGATGAGCTTTCTTGCCATGAAAGAGATCTCTCAAAACTCTCTAGAAAAACCTCTAGATACCTGTTTTGATGTAGCTTTTAACTTTCAAATAATGAAAGTGTATAAAAGCACTCCTTGAATCCTTCAAATCTCTTCATAACTGCACTTTTAAGATATGATCTGCAAATGATAATCTGATAGTAGAAACTGATACCTGTGATTTAATGTTGATATGATTCCTTTATCTTCTCCAAACCATTGTTCTTCCTTGAATTTGAAGTAGCCTTCTCTTCATCAAGTCTTGGTCTTCAAACAATACTTTCTGTAAAGTATTTTCATACTCCTCCAAAAGTATTTGGCTGCTAACAGATCATCAACTTCATACTCCACATTGATAAACAAACATGTGATCGAATTGTCTAATTCTCAAATCTTTACTCATCTAGATTAAGTGTGTATGTCAAATGTCAAAGTTAGAAGATGCTCTTAAATCATATGTTGTAAACCTGAAAGTTTGGGAACCTTGGAATCTGAGGGCTTGAATGAGCTCTGATACCAAAGCCCTAAAGCTCTGATACCAAATGTTGGAAATTTAGTAGGCCCATAACTAATACCACAGGTTCGTGGTTCCGTAGGTTCATGATCTACAACATGAATTCCAACAATCTTCCAATATTGACAAACCATGAACATACCACATTTAATCATACAAATGATGAGACAAAGATAGAGAAAGATTAGACAACATGTGTAAAGTGTTACGTAAGCCACTGCTACTCACACTATCATATATACAAATGTCAATTTACAATGTGGGAGCAAAACTCTCAACCACTTTATGTGAATAGAAATAGATGGAAGAGTGAATATACAAATGTAACAAACATATTCAGATGTATGGACAGAAATCTGAATATATATGAGATGTGTGACCTAATAAGTTGTAGAAGAGTGAATATGAGTGAGAGAAAGAGGAAGGATCAGGCTAAAACTGATAATCAGCAAACCCTAATCTGAATTTAGGCTATGCAAGACCCTAAATCAGATGTGTGTGAAAAGATCACACACTTACAAAGGTAGCAAAGAATGCTAACAAGTTTGCTTCTAGAAATCCTCAAACTCATATGAACATACCTTCTCTAACACCTCATCCAAATATGCATGAAGCATATATGTACTGATTCTCCTTCAGATATGCCGAATAGGACGACTCCTGATATGGATGCCACTGCCTCCATAAGCTCCAAGTAGTACCTGTGTGCATAAAGAGAATATGTACGTGAATTCTTAACATAAGATATAAATCTTATGTTAACCACCATTCAATGTCTTTGAAGTAAACCGAAATCTTCATGTAGAATACAATCTTCAAATACATTATGTAGATGGCTGATCCACACCACCAAGCCGCTGATGAGTAAGTCCTCTCCATAAGCAAGAGTGTGAGCACACTCTTCTTCTCCAAGAAGGACTCCATAGCCGCTCCTCAACATGCTCCAAAATAGCAACATGGCTGCTCCATGTGCTAGAAGCACCATCTCTATTGAGGGACCAAGCTCCAAAGCTTGTGTTGCAATAGGTGTAGGATACAAAACAATGAGCCAAGCATGTACTTATATAGTAGTCGTGCTTCCAAAAGCACCATCAAAAGCTCTACGATCGCTTATGTAGAAAGCTACGAATAAAATCAATCGCGATCCGTTGCTGATGTAAAAGCAAAAGCATGATAAAATATTTCGCGAACGCTGTATGCTTCCGACGGGTTTCGAACCTAGGCGCTTTCTTTGAAGAGTTGCTGCGCTATCCAAGGCGCCAACGCGATTTTGCTTGTAGAGGGAGTCTTAGAACACTCTATACTTGCTGTATACTCTGAGCAAAAAGAACTATTGAGACATTGTTTTCCAACATCTATTTATTCTCATAGAATTCCGATGATGCAAAACCCTCAAAACAAAGACCATACATGTACAATGATGTATACTCAGCGAAGATTAAAGAAGAAATAGATAAACTATTAGCAGTTGGATTTATATACGAAATTGAATACACTGAATGGGTTTCTCCTTTGGTAGTGGTACCGAAGAAAAATAGAAAGCTTAGGGTTTGTATTAAGCTCAAAAAGTTAATGCTTCCACTATCAGAGATAGCTATCCATTACCCATTACAGACCATCTCTTGGAAAGGGTAGTAGGCAAGGAAGTCTACAGCTTCCTTGATGGGTTCTCAGGATATAACCAAGTAGCGATACCTACTGAAGACCAACATAAGACCGCTTTTTCTACTGAATGGGGAGAATATGCATTTAGGGTCATGCCATTTGGTTTAACTAATGCCCCAATAACTTTCCAAAGACTAACGTGTCATGTATTCAAAGAATTCCTCAGGAAGAGTATGGAAGTCTGTATGGATGATTTATGTACGTACTCTTCTCAACGTATTCCCCATATACCTGAATTAAGAAAAATTTTCGACAAATGTAGGCAATATAGAGTATGTCTAAATTCGGAGGAATATTGGGACATATAGTATCCAAAAATGGAATATCCACATATGAAGATAAGGTCAAAGTTATTCTGGAATTACAAAGACCTAGGAATGTAAAGGAGGTACAAGCCTTTATGGGTCATTGTGGATATTATCGTCGATTCATCCACATTTACGCCATAATCGCTAAACCCTTGTATGGCTTGTTGACTCAATTTACTTGGACGGAAGAATGCGAAAAAGCATTCAATGAGTTAAAACGAAGATTGAGTTCAGTGCCAATATTGAAGGTGCCAAATTGGGATAAACCATTTCATATACACTTGGATGCCTCTAATTTTGCCATTGGATGCATCTTAGCACAACCTGTAGATGAAGGAAAGTTAGACCACCCAATAGCCTATGCCAGTAGACAACTTAATCAAGAGGAATGAAATCACACTACAATTGAATGAGAGGGCCTAGGTATGGTCTATGCGGTGAAGAAGTTTAGACATTATCTCTTAGCAAACAAGTTCAAATTCTTCATTGATCACCAAGCTTTGGTAAGCCTTGTAACACTAGAAGGCTAATGAGATGGTTTCTACTATTAATGGAATTTGATTTTGAGGTAGTAGTCAAAAAGAGCAATACACATGTAAGAGATGATCATTTGTCAAGAATGACACATGAAGAACTGCCAACCGGAGTGGAAGACGAGCTACCAGACATCTATTTGTTCAACTTGGAAGTATGTCCAAAATGGGTTAAGAAATTGATACCTATACCCCCACATGGACCAAATCATAGGATCAATTCGATTGGAAGCAGAGAACTCTGGAAAACAAGAAACCTCCACATTGTAAAGATCCCAATGGAATACTTCTCAGATGTGTCGAGGATGAGGAGAGAAGTAGCTTGGTCAAACAAGCCCAGGAGAATAAATGGAGAATGCAGAAGGGAATTAGTGGAACCACACAAGAATAAAAAAGACAAGGTGTGTATTGGCCGAATATGCAAAAAGATGTACATGAATATGTGACAAGTTGTCACCTATGTCAAGGATCTACACTTGAGGAACATTCATGCATAAGTTATTCAACTATAGCACCGGAGTGGAGTAAGCCACTTGTAGATTACTTGAAATCTCATACTTATCCAGAAGGAGCGAGTCTAGCAAGGAAAAGAGCACTAGAACATAGCAAGGATTACGTAATTATGGGTAAACAACTATTCAAACAAGGAAAAGACAATCAACGACGACTATGTGTACATGAGGGAGAATATTTGCCCATATTAGAAATGGCTCATACAAGAGCAGCTCGAGGTCATTTTTCAGCCGACAAGACTGCTAAAATGATTCTCTTTGCATGCTTATGGTGGCCAACACTACATATGGATGCCGAAACTTATGTACGAAGTTGCAACGTATGCCAACGAACCAAGTAGCCAATACGAAGAGATGACATGCCCTTGAGACCAATGGTTAGTGCAAGAGCTTTCTCTAAATGGGGAATAGATTTTATTGGACCCATTAATCCCCCAGCAAGAGGATCTCATGCCGAATACATCATAGTTGCCACAAATTACTTGACTAAGTGGGTAGAAGCTAAATCCACAAGGAAGAGTGATGCCCAAACCATTGCAAATTTCCTATTTGGAAACATCTTTACTAGATTTGGACTATCTATAGAGATTGTAAGTGATAGGGGCACTTCATTAACGAAGTCATTGAGTCACTCATGAATGAATTTCTAGTGATTCATAAAAAGTAAGCTCCCTACCACCCACAAGCTAATGGGCAAGCTGAGAGTTCAAATAAAGTGTTGTGTACGGTTCTTACTAAGATAGTCAACAATGGAAGATCTGATTGGGATAGACAATTGCATCATACAATTTGGGCATTTCGAGTATCATATAAGACAGCTATAGGGACGATGCCCTTTAATCTAGTTTATGGTCAGAATGCAATTTTATCAATTGATTTCTTGATCCCTACTCTTTGAGTAGCTGAGAAATATGACTGGACACGACATGAATTGTCCGAGCACTTGGATTAAATAGAGAAATTGCATGAAACTAGATTACAAGCGGTAGCAAGCATCTATGTTGCTAAACGGAGGCAAAAGGCTTACTATGATCCACATATCAAAGATAAAGGTCTTAGAGTCGGAGACTTAGTGCTTGTTTACTCTTTGAAACAACATGCGAAGAAACTACAACAAAAAGGATATGGTTCCTTGATCATAAATAGAATTCTCTTTGGTGGATTCATAAATTTAGCCACTTTGGATGGAGATATACTACCAAACTATATAAGTGGTGGCTGAGTGAAAAAATATATGGAACCTCTTACGGAACAAATGTTGACTAGATTTCTAGGAACGCTGAACAGGAAAAAAGAAGAAGAGAGAATAAGAGAAGAAGCAAGACTATAAGCCTGGAGAGAATACAAAAATGTAAGGAATGGATCAAAGAACGTGATGAAAGATACATATAAGGTGAAGAACCCATTCCATTGGCAAAGTATCACACCACCAACACCAAAACCCTAGGAAACCTACCGAAAAAACCTTATCTAAACCTAGGGATTGGAAATGAAGAGTATCATTTGGTTGACTCTTTAATTTATATAGGAGAATCTCTAAGTAGTGTACACGCTTCTTTAATTGAGAAATTGAAGATTCCACTCTCTCCAACAAAAGCGTACATGATAGGGATTAGAGGTAACACCATTGAATGCTTAGGAGAAGTAACCCTATCATTACATCTAGGAAACAATACCATGCGACAAAGACTCTTGGTCTATAAAGACTCCGATCTTTTGGAAGAACTGGTCCTAGGTCAAGATTGGATATATGAGTATGAGGTCACGATACATTAGCTCAAGGCTACATATCTGCCAAAGTAGGACATAGGGAAGTCTTAAGTCTGCTAGATGGAAAACCACTAAAGACAATAGACATGGAAAATTCTAATGTACCCAACCAAAGTCCGCATGAATTAGCACCCCAATCAAATTCCCTATCTCAGGATTTCATGCTTCAAGCCATGTATGTCCTACAAGGCTCTTGTTCTACCTCATGTGATCAATCAAACCCTCCTTCTCAGGAAAGTATCCCCGAGAGTTCTAGTAAGGTCATCGAAGAATAAAAGCTTTCCTAAATACTCATATTGATCATTCATTGTAATTCAAGTGCAAATGGCTTTTGAGGATTCTGAAGATATCATGGACAAAGGAAACCATCCTAAATCTCAGATTCCATGTGAATCCTATATCTCATGATTGGTTCAGAATTTGGGGAAACTAATGCTTCCATTGCGTCCGGAACGTGCCAAAACCCTAAGATCGATTGTCTTCTTGCTTGATTCTGACATCCAGAGACCATGCTTCGAATTGATGACATCATTAATTCGTAACCGCCCTAGAACCGCCCTTGGAAAACCCATATAAGGAGGGGTTGGCCACATTCATAATCAGTCTTGTCAATACCAGTCTTGGGAGCTCAAGGAGTCGTGACCGCCAAGTAAGTACTCTCCAAGTTCTAGTTCCAGTTCCTGTCTTGTTTCTTGTTCTAGTCTTGTCTAGTTCTTGGACATCCTGTCTTGTCCTCTTGTAATCTCGTAGTACGGGATCTTGTCAAGTTCTTTCTTGTATTCAATTTATCTCCCAAGAGGGAGTTCTTGTAATCCAGACATCTTTTCTCATACTTACTATCCCAGGTTGTGGGATCTCCCGTATCATCTCTAGTCCAGTTTTCCATACCTATTGGTCCCGGGTTGTGGGATGTCTTGTATCAAATCCGTTTTCTTGTATTATTTTCCCTAGGTGGGTGTTCTTGTAATCATAAGTGTATTTCCGAAATCTTGTCTAGTGAAGTCAGAGAGCACAGTCTAGTGCTCCCCTGATAGAAGCTACCCAACAAATGGAGATATACGAATTTCCATTGGAATGCATTGCCAAAGCAAAAGGTCATTGGTTTCGGGATGACGAGCCAGTAAGAGAACATATTTTATTAGTCACTATAAGAATTATGGATAGAGACCATCAGTTTCTAGTGATGAGTTAGGATTTCAATGTTCTTCATGGATAGAGACACATGGATGAAAGAAGGAATTGAAGCTTATTTGAAGTTTGCAATTTATAAACCGGATTTTGAAAGATGCCTGCAAGTAATGAACACACTGCATCTTGCTATAGATAAGCCCTCAGTATCGGAGGTTAGAGTCATGGATCTCCAAGGAAATTGGCAAACAATCCAATTCAACCATGAAATCATCAATGAAGCATTCGGATGGACCAAGGATGATATCACTGATCTAAAAGATGAAAGCCATGAAGCAAAGAATCGAACATTAATCGAACTGACATCGAGGAGAAAGTGCGCGTAGTGCATTAGCACTTTTGTTTCCCTAACATGCATAGGTATACAATGCCTCAGAAAATAGTGGTTCAACTACTCTCTCACATAGTAAAACAGATTGAAACTAGATCAACCTGATTCCTTATGTCCAAGAAAGATTATTTGAAGCAAAAAAGCAATGGGGCATTAGGAAATTCTTGTATGGAAGCACCGCCTTGACAATATTGATCTACCATGCATTGAACATCCATGATTATTTAAGGGAAATGCTCTCTACCTTGGAAATGGAGACGTATGTCAAATCAACCACTGATCATGAAAGAGGCTGGCATTAGTACTCAACCCACTATGCGAGGGTTGAAAAGAAAGATGAATTTTGAAGAAGCTTGAACAACTCCATCCGCTAAACATGTGCATACAATTCCAAAGTCCACTTTGAATCAATCACCATCTATTACAGAAGCCGAATGGAAAGAAGCCCTTCGGGCCACTCACACGTATATGGAAGGAAAGGTGAACCTCACCCTTAAAGGACACCATTATAGGCAGATGAGCAAGGCCACATGATTGAATGGCGAAGAAGATCAATCCACTTTGAATGCAGACTTAAATGCTCATGTCAATGATGATGGATGATGGGATGAACTTAATCAAATGGTGGATCAACAAGAAGTGGGTAGCAAGCCAAATGATGACGAAGGACGTGCGGAAGAAGATGAAATTATAAAGACACCTTGAGCTGGAGTAGATAATACCTATATCCTCCAAATTAACGATACGACAAAGTTACAAATCCAAGAGATTACTTCCGAAGAGAGAACTCTTGTTCATCCCAGGGAGAAACTTCAACAAGAAGCTGAGCCAAAGACCGAGCAACCTATCATGCCAATCAGGGTAATAGCAGAGCAGTCTCCTTTGGAAGTACTCCATGAAGGTAGTAGCTTTAAAGCTTCTGAAGGGATAGAGGCTGAGCCGCATGTACACCTACAAATCCATCAGCCATTCAATGAAACAATACATGCGAGTAAAGGTAAAGATGTGTTCATAGGAGAACGCCTATCATACTTCAAACATAACTTAATGTGGACGTGGCACAACTGAAACCGGTACTGAAGCACATGATTCAGAGTGCCATGGACACACAACAACAATTATTAGAGGCGGATAAAGAATACGAACAAGCACATATAGAGAAGAATCAGTTCCAAGTCTTAGTGAGTAGTTGTTTGATTAGGTAATGAAGGCCCAACAGGAACTCGCAAAGAAGGAAGCGGAGTCGGTGGAAGCTACTATAGAGATTAGCACAGTAAAAAAAGAAAATGTTACTTTGAAATGCAAACTTGATGAAGTGAACAATGCACATAAGAAGACACAGAAGGATAATATAGAAATGAAAAAGCAATATGATCTATGTGAAGTTAAAAAGGTAGGTCTCTCAAATAGGAGTAAACTTCTAGAAACACAAATCAAAGTGAATATGGACGAGGCAGATTCATTACGAAACCGAAATAAAGAGTTAATGACTTCCATATTATTGAATCAACCGATAGAGGATTCAACGACAATGAATGAGATTCAAGACCTCCAAAAACAATTAGATGTATATGTAGACTAGCTCAAGAAGAAGCAAACACTATGTGCACAATGGGAATTAAAGTATGTACAAGAAACAACGGAACTAAGAAAAAAGGAAAAGAAGCCATTGACAAATACAGAGCACATTGTCAACAAGATGCCGATCAGCTTAGAATAGTATGTGAGAGCAAAATCAAAGTCCAAGAAGAGATCCAAAGAGGCAAAGCAGCAGAACATTGAAAAGGATCAAATTACTGCAACATTGCAAGAACATTTATTGAAAATCCAAAATGAAAACGAAGCTCCGCATATGAAAATGAGAACAGCAGTAGTGCAAGGCACAACTTTGACTACTGAGGAGACTCAGGAACGTCCTCTTTCTCCCCCCATTGTACATTCACCAATCAGAGATCCACAAGAGATAGAACTTGATGAGCATCCAATGCCGTAGACTACAAAATTAGGTTAGAGAGAGCGGGCACTACTGATGTCTTTCTTGACACAAAATTTTGAAGAGACAGTTGTACGAGTCACGAAGGAAGCAAAGATAAAAAGTAAAGACTTGGATAAAGTTATAAAGCCCTTTAATATATTATATACCATATGGCATTATGAAGGAATAGACACAGAGGTACATCAAAAAGCCTACCCAGAAGGATCTGGACCACAACTTGAACTTCATGGCTACAATGTTTACTTATTCTCAAGAAGAATTTGAAGCAGCCGATCTTGTATGGAAGAGAAAGTTCTTGGAAAAGAATCCTACACTGCGGGTGCACTGGCAAGAAGCACCTTATTTATTACAAGTAAACCCTCATTTTGCCCGATGCCAAGGCGTCGCCCATGGCCATAGTTTTGGGAAGGCTAGGCTAATGGAAAGATAAATAAGCAGTGGCTCAATTTTCCACTATTTACCGAGCCCACCACACAACTATCTTTCGATAGAAGAGTATAAAAATGATCAAACTTTGGCTATCCAGGTATGCACACGTACAAGATCTTACCATCAAAATGACAAATGAAGTACTAAGCATGCTACTTATAGTTTTGAATGTCTTTAAACATGCAGAGTATACCTTTTTGAACTTCATCGACATTAACCAAGGCATAGATGCCTTGATTTTGATCTTTCAGTTACTTCAAGTCGATTAACTATCATGAGCTATTATTCACGCCTCATGTTCTTACGAAGTTCATACTTACAGACATTCGAAGAGGCATTTTTTACAAGATTTTTTGAAATAGACTCAGAAATATTTTTGAAAATGTCATCAAATATAAATGCAAGATTGGTAGCGTATGAGCTAAGCTTTTTTGCGGATCACCGTCAAGCTCCATAGGATGGATTTAAATCAGCCCAATGGAAGGAGTTCCTTCTCAAAGAGGCTAATTAGCTGAACCAAACAGGAAAGCAAGTCTACCAAACATACACGCACTTCCATCAAAAGCCTGTCGAGGACGATAGAGTTCAAGAGGAGGGATGTGTGGAGGGAGAAAGGAGTCGGAAGGGACGAAGAAGGAAATCAAAGAAAAAGATTATTCATTGAAAGCACTACTCTCTGCCCAAAGCCCTATAGGGGCACGCTTCAGGCTAGAAGGAGACAAAAGGAAAAGAAAAGACACAGGCCAAAGACATGAAGAAGGTCTTGGAAAGTGCAAGAAGACAAAATAGAATCGAATGCATCGGAGGTACAACTACTAGCTGCGTACATGGGAAAGAAAGATACAGGCCGAAAGAATGTATCAGGTCCCGACAGAGAATTACAATAGGACCTTTGAAGCACCTCCCTGATAGCTAAAAGTTAGAAAGAGGTATAGGGTAACAAATGGCCTTGCCTCACTACAAGAGATTCCATTATGACCAATGGGGGTGTGCGTAGCAACCAGAGGATACAATCATAAGAGAACCATAGGAAAAATGAAGCATGAGCTGAACGACAGATGAGATATGCCACCGACTTATAGCATGCGTGGCAACTAGAATTAATGCAGAAACCTTAGTGTATGAATAAAAGGAATATAAAGAGCAAGACGGAAGCATTTGACCGAGGCTTGGATAAGATAACAAATTGCCGTTGAGTCTTGAAGTCTTCCTCGACCGCTGGTTGCGTGCAGTTAAAAGAAATATACTCAGGGAAACTACAACTTCAGCTCGAAGAGGAATAAGTTAGCAAGAGGCGAGTGAGGAGAGCAAGCCTCATTTGCCATATGTATCTGAGGTTTTGCCACTTGTTGTGTGTCAAGAAAAGTGGTAGAAGCCTGTGAAGGGACAATAGAGACTAAGAGGGGCAGTGTTGCATAGGATTGAAGATGAAAAGCAGAAGAAAGAAGAAAGGAAAAGCAGACCCCCAAAATTTCAATAAAATGGTCTATTTTTTTTCCAAAATCCATTGTGAAACTATGAGAAGCCTTGTAATTTCTCTAGAGGAGTCCTCTAGATGCATGATCCCTGAAGACTGTAACAATATCCATGTACATTAGTAGGAACTTAGTGATTTATAGAGAAAGTGCAGATCTCTTGTGTGAAAGGGCCAAATTTAGAGCACATGTATATAAGTCACTTGTGACTCTTTTGTAAATACTTTTTGCCATTGTGAAGAACTTAACTTTGCAGAATTTCGAAATTGCTTTTTTTTGTCTATGTATTTTCTTCTCCTTGAGCGTATATGTGTGTTTGAAGCTTGGAATGTGTGCCTAGAAGTGTTGTCTACCCCTTCCCCTTCTCTTTTAGCTGTATTGGTGTATGTGTGAAGTGCAAGAAGCATAAATGCAAGAGTTGGTGTTTCCAACCACTCTGTTTTTCGATGATAGTGTGAAGCACAGAGATCCGAACGAGTTGAGTGTCATTGGATGCGTCTTCTCAAGAGCTTCGAAACGGACCCACTATTGACCATATTCGGGTATTAGAACTGAGAGAAATCACTCGATTAGTGTCTGTTGCTGCACCAAGTATCGTGATACATGCATGTGTGGAAGAGGTGTCGTGTGAGGTAGATTTGGCTTAATTTTCATGCATTACTTGTCCCAACCCTACATTAACTATCATATGTGCACATGTCTTCATACACTTGATTAGGTTTAATTCACGGATTGATAATTTGGCGAGTGTATCAATTCCACCACTATATGCATTTGCTTGATGATAGAGATTGTCTCCTTCGTTGCAAGTCCCTAAGACATCGTGAGCTTAGTTATACACCATCCGTCTCCTTTTTCCCCTTGGAGATATCCCCTAAGCTAGGAGTCATTGGCCCAGGCCCCATCTACATCAAAAGGTACCTCACTAGTGGATGTCCATTGTCAAGAGCTACTAGAGGTGACAAAGGAGGTGATGCCTTGGGAGCTACCCACCTTTTGCACTTGGTAGTCATGTGACCACCTTGCCGTCACAATTTCTTCTTGAATCCTTCTGAGGAGCCAAGGAGTGAAAGGAGGGTGCCATTAGTGATTGGCTGTCGAAGTGGAGGGATGGCTTCAGCATGTACGGGTTGGCTGATGCACATCATATTGAGCATCTCTAGCTCATGTTGAAGGGACATGTTTATGTCAGAAGTGAGGTAGGCCCAATAAGATAGGCTCAAAGGGCCTTTCCAACACAAAGCATGCACACATGCGCACCTTGAACCAAGTAAGACAGATGGATGAAGTTAGAGAGTAGACTAGAGACAAAAACTGAAACAAGTAGCAAAAATAGCTACTCTAAAATAAATAACTTGAAAGAAAAATAACTATACAATGTGATTATTTACAAGAAATGGTCTAAAGGTTGAAAATAGAATGGACTAAGGTACAAAATGTAAGAGAAGTGTGCCTAAGAGTCAAAGAATAATGAGCGAGTGCTGGAATGTGAAATAAAATAGGCTGAATATGGAAAATCCAGTCTATGTGCTGTAAATTGTAAAAATCTGCTATAAAACTTGAAATTAGCTTCTTCTCTGATATAAGCAGCTACAAGAACTTGAGGTAGTAGGCTGGAAACAGCTGGTATAAGAGCAAGAATAGAAGTATCACTGAAAATTTGCAACAACTTACTGATAATCAGCATGCACACACTTAGAATGTAAGTGAAGAAGAAGTGGGCAGCAGCAAAACACCTCCATTTCAGCTAAAGGCTTGCACACCAGCAAGATAACACTCTAAGGAAAGACTCAAGGGTATATAGATAATTGATGCCTTGTGTGTGCCCCAAACATTCCTTATATAGCTCTCTTGGAGCACTATAATAATATTTTTGACCATCTTTGACCATGTCATTCTTGGGAACAGTGATTTAAGAAAATCAAGGTTTGCTTAAAACTAGGGTTTAGGTTGACATATGACATTGTTTCCAACAATCCCCCCTTAGTGTCATATTGGGATAAGATTTAACAATCTGCATAACCTATGATGTCTTTCCCTTGATAATACCTATGTAAAAATATCTTCCACATTCTCACTTGTAGGAATATAAATAAGTTCAATGTGCTTCTTTGCGACTTGCTCACGTATATAGTGATAATGAATTTCAACATGTCTTGTTTTTGCATGATGAACTAGGTTTTTTTACTATAGCAATAATACCTCGATTATTTGAAAATCTGTATAGGTAAGTGAACATGAACATCAGGGTAACTTAAAATCTTTTGTAATCATATAGCTTTTAGTGCAGTTGTAAAGGTTTCCCTATACGTTGCGTTACTTGAAGATGTAGCTATTATAGGATGTTTCTTAGAATGCCAAGAAAATTAAACATTCTTCAACAAAGAAACAATAGCCACATGTTGATCTTCTTGAGTCTTTATCACCTGCCCAATCAAAACCTATAGATTCCTAAGTGTAAAACGTGGTGATTTTGAAAATACCATAGCAAAATTCTATGTAGCTTTTAAATATCTAAAAAATTCGTTTAACTGTTTTCCAATGAACTTTAAGAGGTTTGTGCATGAACCTTGATGCTTGAAGAACAAATTATATGTCAGGATGCATGTTACAAAGATATATCAAGCAATCAATTGTTTGACTATATATAGTAGTATCAAAAGGTCCTGAATGCATTTCTGCTTGTGAAGAAAGATTAACATCCATAGGAGTTTGCATAGGGTTAGAATCTTGCATTTCAAACTTTTCTAGAAGTTTCTCAATTACTTCTCCTATGTCATAAATTAACGATTATCTATGTGAATGAATTCAATGCCAAGATAATAATGTAGAGACCCAAGATCATTAACGTCAAATACTTTTTAAGTTCCGACTTAAAAAACGAAAGATCTTGAAATGTGGTTTCTCTCTCTCGTAGAGAGAGAAAGAGAAGTAACAAAAGAACATATGTAGATGGAAGTGAATTGATTAGGGTGCTTACCATCTCTTCATCATAATTTTTCAGAAAACTCCAACATTGAGAAGTTGATCATGAATGTCTTTAAGCTTCAAAATATGTGACTGAACTGACTCATCAACCTTCATATGTATGTTCACTAGAATATGCCAAGTCAGCACTAGAAAAACTGCCACATAACCTTGATAAAGCCACATCATCAAATTCGTTAAAATAGCGAAAGTCTATTAATGTGCTCTTCAAAGATTTTTGACTAGCTTTTGGTATAGGTTCTTCAGAAAGGTTTCACCCCTTCAACAGTTATATAAAGACAAGGTTCGCCTTCACTTTCATATACCTAAAGGTGAGCTTCAACACTCACATGGAGGTGAGCTTTGCATCGTTGGCGGGGGAGCTTGGCTATCACTTGGAGTAGGTCTTTGGAAGGAGAGTGTGCTAACACTCTTGAAGGAGTACTCATGTGCTCTCTTTGTGAGAGATTTGCTTGGAGTTACCTTAGCCTCTCATTGCCCTTCACCTTCACACACACAAGCTCTCTTCATGTTATATCTGTTGTGAGTACATGTTTTGTATTTTTTGGTGCATATCATCTTGTATTTACTATCACTAATGGAGCATTGCAATCTTCAAACATACGTCATGTGTGTGTTTCCTTGTTTATGTGTATTATCTCTATCATCTTTTGCTTGTTCATGTGTACCTTGGCCAATAGTTTTCTCTTGCTCAAGCTTCTTGCCCATCCTTTAGTTTCTGTCTTCAGCGATTTCTCTTTTTTCTCTTCCATGTACTTTGCTTTCACCAGCGTTAGGTTGTCTATAGGGGCTTCTGTTTATGCCTGAATGTTTGCCATTCACAGTCTTCCTTATTGCCTATCTTTTCTCTGAATGTCAATCATTCATGTAGGTGGTGGTCTGGTGGCTGCAATGAGCATCTGAACAATTTCTATATTATCCATCAGTGCATCTTCTGTTGTTTATTGAATGGGTGGAGGGGTGAGGGGAAAGAGGAGAGGGAGATTTGGGAGTATGGCCAGGGAAGATGAGGAAGGGAGGAATATGTGGGAAAAGGGACAGGAACAAAAAGAAGGCTCAATAAAAGGGGAGGAATGGTGAGGGAGTTTTTTCTGTAGGAAGAGTTTCAGTGCTTTTAGTGAGACAGAGCAGTTTTCCAACAAATTCATTTTCATCTTTTCAGCATTGTCAGAGGACATGGTAAAGGATGGCTATCAACGAATTACAAATATTGATATCTCTTCTGTTGTTATTGAGGCTATGAGGAAGAAATACAAGGATTGTACTCAGCTTAGTTGTATCTGATCATTGCTGTAATTGATCTCAATCCAAACATTTCAAGGAGATTTCAATTCCTTAATGGCTTTCAAATACCTCACAATGGATGTCCGTGATATGTCATCTTTTGCAGATCAGGAGTTCGATTTTGTTATTGACAAAGGTTCTGTTTCTCTCTTTTCTATTGATGATCATTTATGCTGTTTGAATTTATACCATTTTAAAATCTAGTTATATTTTATCTTGTGATGCCACTGATTTAATTCAGCTTTCTTTTCACTCATGCAGGCGTGCTAGATTCTCTTATGGTAAGCAGACGGGCTTTTGGTAGCCATTTTATTTTTGACATAAATTTGGATTATGCATGGATTTGCAGCTTGTGTGTTGCTGAAGGATATCTGCTTCATGTCTTTCAGTGTGGATCAAATGCACATCAGAATGCGGCAAAGATGTTGTCAGAGGTTTGCAGGTTAAAACTATAATTGGTTAATTCTTCACTGAAAAATTTTATTTATGGAATGTGACATTTATGTTTACACATTTAGTCAAGCATTTGTCCAACCTTATCCACCAACCCCTCATCTGTATGTTACATGTATGCTGCATACAAGGCTGGATAGATAAATAAAGGGGGGTGTTTGTGTAGCTAGAAAGACAATGGTATGTCCTAAATATAATTTAAAAAGCTTTTTGTCTTCTGATCAGGGTGTTGAGACCAGGTGGTGGCTACATGCTGGTAAACTCCCCTTCTTTAAAGACGAAAAAAGTTTGTGGATATGCAACAGTACTAGTTATAGGTTTAATTTTTTCAGGTCACGTATGGGGATCCTCACATGCGGATGCCGCATCTCAAAACTCATGGACTTAATATCTGGACTGTGGCGCTATATGTATTGCGTATGTAATTCCACATTGCTCACTTGTGATGCGTGTACAAGGTTCTTCAACCCATTTGCCAGTGCATGCATAAGTACAAACTGTCTCTTTGTGCTACAGCAAAGCCAGGTTCTAGAAGAGCATCAGAAGATTGTTCTGGGGAAGTAATAGATCCAATCCCACTGAATGATGATGGTTCCAGTTCCACGATAGTTGGTGATCCTGATGTTCATTATGTGTACATCTGTATAAAAGTAGGCACGATAAAATACTTTCTCTGGAGTTTGTGATTCTTGAAACTATGCATGGTAAGATATTTACCTTTGATCAACTTTGCAGGCAAAAGAATGAAATCTGGCCTGAAACAGTTCAAGCATTGAAATTAGAACGGAGATTTGTTGACAAAATGGTTTGCTAGGAGAGTTTGTTGTAATACGCATTAGTGTTGTTGTACTGCCATGAGTGCAATCAGCAACTTGTTGTGTGTCACTTTTCACGAATGAGATACTGGTGCAATACAGTGCACAGTGTTTGGTTTTCTGAGTTCATGAAGATGATGGGATTCTTCAGCCATATTCATTCCATCAATACAGCTTATTGTGGGTCATCCTAAAGGTGCATCAATGGCAACCACAGAAGTGATTGTACTTTCATAAGCTGCTTTTCATTCACAAATCACTCCTTCACTCTTAGAGAAAGCTTATTCCTTATTTCTCCTTCAACAAAAAAAGAATGTGTAGCGACATGTCCAAAGAATCTTTTGTCAAAACACCTTTAGTTTATATTAGAAAGGATTATACAAAAGCTGAGAGTTCCATAGGAGGTTATGTTGACAGATGCCTCATCTACTGGATGAAGGGCCCAAATAAGTTTGATCCTATTTACCTGTAGGGAGTGACTCAAATAAGCTTGTATCTAAATAGAGAATTAATTTTTACAGGTTTCAGTGCTCTTGCTAAGCAAGAATAGCATGCTCTTGAGGATGGTGATAATCCTATCACCAACGGTTGTTGAATTGTCTTCTGATTTTCTTTCAGAGCTTTGCTGAACTTATAGTAGTATTATTTAGTACCATCAAATTGGAGTTTCAATATTGAAATGAACAGCTTGACTCCTGCCAAGGATTGCTTCTGTAAGGGCAAAAAAAATGGTGCAATAAATCCTCTTTGCTTCAGTTGCATCTTGGGTATTAAGATCTCCATACTTGAATTTTTCTGCCTTCAAGCTGATCCATATTCCTCAATATAAAGTAAGTTATGAGAAATTTTATAATTCTGTTTTTTGATGCCAAAGGCTTTGGAGCTTCAATCTCCACACAGTCCTACAGTTTCCTACCCCATCAGAGGGCTGACTGCGTAGCTTAAATTGGAAGTCAGTTTCTTGTTTGACCTTTCTAAAGAATAAAACGTGATGTCCTTTTGTATCTCTATTTGTTTATTTTGCTCAATTTTTTTCTGGCAAACCATTTTTTTGGCATTTCCATAGGCCCATCTTCTCAACAGAATCCAATATTTGTGGTATAGCCATATCATGAAGATTTTTTACACATTTGAAGAAAGTAGTTTGGATATAAATAGTGTAATATGTGTCTGATTTGAATTATTGCAATGCGTTGCAAGGTAGCTTTGGTTCGTCTCTTGAAATTTCTTTTGGTTCATCTTGTTCAAGAGACAAACCAAAGCATAGTCTGTTTTCAAGAGAACTTTCGCAAGTCTGTTTTCCAACCCAACTGTTTGGATCACTGTTTACTTTATTGACCTTCAAGTGCTGCTAATATAAAAAAGTTGTGTGCATTGTATCAGGTTTTAGTGACTTTAAGAGGGCTAACCTTGCTGTGATCAGTGCCAGCCTGAAATCCTAGAGGCATTATGAATTGTGTGCATAGTAACATTTCTCTCAAGTGCCTTGGGAGAAAAGCACTCTCCTGAGTGCAAGTTTATTCACTAGTGCATAGTACATGCTACATTTGTGGTAACTTGAGCCTTGAGTGCATTCCAAGTCCTACATATTAGTAACCATAGTATATAGGTTCTGACTTCAGTGCAAGCATTGAACATGGCATAGCATTTAAAGGGGAGCTCTCCAGTTCTCTGTAGTGCTGATTATCTTTTATGGATGGTAAAACAATGCTCCTCTGTACTTGTCCATGCAGACCTGCAGAAAATGTGCAGAGAAGAGAGAACAGAGAGTACGAGCTCGTTGTATGCAGTTTTCACAATGGACAGTCATAGTACAGTTTGTGGTGGACCAGACCACTATGTTTTATTAGAACAAACATATATAAAAGTGTTCGGCGGCCATTTGGCTTTTCACATAGATACTAACGGTAACAATTCCACTAAAGGTCAATGTGACGGATATGACCTAGGGAGAAAAATAAAGAATGAAAAAGAATATTTGAGTATGAGTATATTACCTATACCTCCCACCTCATGGGCATGGTACACAATGTACATGTACAAGGGATTGAGTTCCTTTTAGTTACATCATTTTGTACTCGGGTATAAGAAATTGTAAGCTCTCTTTGTATTCCTTTACATTGTAAAAAATAGTTGAATTCAGGTGAGATATATTCACCATCATCTAAATGCAAAGCCTTAAGCTTAGTTTCCTTCTCATCCTCTATTGAGGCAAGCTATTTTCTAAAGGCATGGAACATTTCATTCTTAAACTTGATAGGATAAACCCAAACTTTTTTAGTAGCATCATCTATGAAAGTGACAAAACAAAGAGTACTACCTAACGATCTAGTGGATCTAAGACTACATATATTAGTATGAACAAGATCTACTGGTTGAATGAGAGATTCAATGTGTGATCTATGGAATTCTTAGTTTGCTTTCTATATTGACGTTGCTAACATCTCATTCTTAAACTTGATAGGATAAACCTAAACTTTTTTAGTAGCATCATCTATGAAAGTAACAAAACAAAGAGTACTACCTAACGATCTAGTGGATCTAAGACTACATATATTAGTATGAACAAGATCTATTGGTTGAATGAGAGATTCAATGTGTGATCTATGGAATTCTTAGTTTGCTTTCTATATTGACGTTGCTAACATCTCATTCTTAAACTTGATAGGATAAACCCAAACTTTTTTAGTAGCATCATCTATGAAAGTGACAAAACAAAGAGTACTACCTAACGATCTATAAGACTACATATATTAGTATGAACAAGATCTACTGGTTGAATGAGAGATTCAATGTGTGATCTATGGAATTTTTAGTTTGCTTTCTATATTGACATTGCTAACATCTCATTCTTAAACTTGATAGGATAAACCCAAACTTTTTTAGTAGCATCATCTATGAAAGTGACAAAACAAAGAGTACTACCTAACGATCTAGTGGATCTAAGACTACATATATTAGTATGAACAAGATCTATTGGTTGAATGAGAGATTCAATGTGTGATCTATGGAATTCTTAGTTTGCTTTCTATATTGACATTGCTCACAAATAGAAAAATCAGAGAGAGATAACACATGTAAGTTAATGAGAAAGACTTTTCATTCCACTACGAGACATGTAGCCCAAATGGCCATGCCATATAGAAGCCATAAGCTATTCAATGAGAGTTAACAAGTGTTCTTTATGAGATAGAAGCAATGGATAAAGTGAGCCAACTATGTTACCTTTAGTAATAACCATATTGCCCTTTGAGATGTGAAAAGATTTGAGCATAGAAGGTCACATTGTAGCCAAGGTCAATAAGTTGATCAATTGATATTAAGCTATGTGAAAGCTGAGGCACATGGCATACATTATGCATGGTAAACTATGAACCATCATCAAGCTGCACAACCATATCTTTAATTCCAATGTCATCGCACTGATAAAAATCGCCAAGCCTCACTATACCAAGAGATTTTGCTATATAACTAGAGAAGCACTCTCCATATGATGTCATATGAAAAGGACAAGAATCGAGCAACCATATGTATGAAAGAGAATCAGTCATAAGAGCTTCAATAGGTACAATACTGCCAATTATCATCACATCAGCCCATCAGAAACCATATTGATTTCCTCTATTTTTGTAGACGAAGTAGATGTGGATAATTGCTTAACATGCCCATCAACATGCTTCCCTTTACCTTTGATATACTTCAAAGCATAACAATCCTTCTTCATATGTTCTTTCTATGAGGATGACAATGTGCACAATAAAAGAACTACTTTCATCTCATTGTTCATTTCCATCTTTTGAGCTTGTAATTGAGAAAAGAGTGGATCAAACTGATTTAATTGAGCAACAACACTACATGTCTTTCATGCATAAGTTATACAACTTCCTTATTAAATAAACTTTGTTGAAAGCATTCTCTTTCTCATAAATGTTATAAGGCTTTGTTGTTTTTCAATCCAAAACAATGAAATAAGCACTATCTGCAAGGTATAGAAGAATCGTGGACATTGCCATTTGATCAAGCGCTTCTTAATAATCGCCATCATCATCCATATGAGAAGTTTTTTTTGCAAAACCACCAATTGGCTTTCATTGTTTTCTCTATATCAAGACATCACGAATTTGATTCTTCCATAGATAGTGCCATCAACATTATGGTCTCAAAATGTTCCTTTTTTTTGCAAGTTATAACTCTCCTTAGAGACATTTGCACTAGACCTTGATCCGCTTGGTGTTTTTGAAGCCTATGATGCCATGGTGATGAGTAAGTAACTAGAATATTGATTACACTAGAGATGATCAACCACCATTGAGATTTAAAAAATGTGTCTAATTGGCAAGCTTTGGGGAAAATTTTTGGTGGCCTCAAAAAAATGGGTAGAAGAGCAAAATGATGAAATTGTAAATCTGATAGTTTGCAAATTGATATGCTTGTAGAAAAAGCAAGTCAGGGAACATAATTAGCTTATGTATGGTTGAAAAATGAAATTGTTGAAAAATTCGATAGTCTCCTTTACAAATAGTCTCAACTATCAAAGAACCATAAAACTACATGTCTATGCCATTGTATATCATTGCACTGCTCCTTATAAATACCAAGTGATCAAAAGATGTTGGAGTTAGACGTTTGCGGAAGCATGCGAACAGCACAAGGAAGAAGAAGAAGCTTGGAGCACAACACACAAGACTGAATGTATTACTAGAGAATGTACAAAGATAAGTAGCCCATTAGGGCAATAGGCGTATATACAAGCCGGGGGAAAAAAACCTCCTAAAGAGGGAAAAAAGTGCCCCGGCAGTCCTAGAGTGTTCACACACATCACTTCCTAAATATATCAACAAATCCCCCCTGGGAGTGATGTGGTGAACAAGGAGCTGGCACTCATGTATAAGGAAGTGCCAAGCTATGTGGAAATCACTCCATGAAAGGAAGTAAGCCCAAAGCTTTGCGGAAAGCTTTAAACTTCTCCCTAGGCAGAGCCTTTGTGAAAAGGTCTGCAATGTTCTCCTGCGTGGGCACATATGCCAAGCTGATCTCCCCAGCAGAGAACCTCTCCCTGACATAATGATAATGCACCTCAATGTGCTTAGTGCGAGCATGGAACACAGGGTTCCTCGCAACTGCCAATGTGCTCTGATTGTCAGTGAAGATGGTGGTGGCAGAGGACTGACCAACACCAAAATCAGCCATAAGGCGTATGAGCCACACACACTCAACAGTAGCTGTGAAAGCTGCCCTATACTTAGCCTCACAACTGGAAGTGGCCCAGTAGGCTGCTTCTTGCTCAACCAAGATATATATGAGCTACCAAGCATGAAGCAAAAACCACTAGTGGACAACCCAAGTAGCCGAGCACCACTTAAGTAGCGAAAGATGCGCTTAACCGCCTGTCAATGCTTGACACTTGGGCAATGCATAAACCTGCTCAGTGAGACAACAAACTGAATATCTGGCCGAGTAATGCATAAGTAAATCAGGCATCCAACAGCCTGCTGATAGAGGACAACATCAAATGCATCTCCAGCTTCATGAAGACTCAATTGTAAGCTTGTCTCCATAGGAGTGGTAATAGGCTTACAGTCTTCAAGGCCAAAACGCTGCAATAATGTGTTAATATATTTCGTTTGACACAAAGCCAATCCACCATCAACTTGCATAAACTGAATGCCCAAATAGTGATGCAAATGCCCCAAGTCAGACATCTCGAATGAGGCATGCAAATCAGCCTTAAAATCAGCAATATGCTTTTCAATAGGACCAGTGAGCAGCATGTCATCAATATAGAAAACAATGATAAGAAGCACATCATTAGCACGCTTAACATATAAGGTGCTCTCAGTTGGACTGTTCACAAAACCATGTGCAATCAGATAGGCATGTATCTTCTCATACCAAGCACGTGGTGCTTGCTTTAAACCATATAATGCCTTCTTTAACCTGCACACCTGGTTTTCATGCCCTTTGTGCACAAAACCACGGGGCTGAAAAACATACACTTCTTCATGCAAGTCACCATTCAAAAATGCAGTTTTAATGTGCAGCTGATGTACATTCCAACCATGATGGGCTGCAAGTGCACAGATGCTCTGAACAGTAGTCATACGACATGTGGGTGCAAAGATCTCATCAAAATCCATGCCTCTTTCCTGTGCATAACCCTTTGCAACAAGCCTAGCCTTATACCTGTCAACTGTGCCATCAGGTTTACCCTTCAGCTTGTATACCCACTTAGTACCAATGGCTTTCTTGCCAGGAGGCAAGTCACATAAAGACCAAGTACCATTCTTCATTATAGCATCATATTCAGATTGTGTAGCAGCCATCCAATTTTCTAAATTTTGTGCTTCATCAAAAGAAATAGGCTCATTCTCATCGCAGAGACTAGATGCAACCATAGCACAGCAATCTGATGCAAAGGAGGCACTATGAGAGCCTGAACGAGTACGATATGATAAAGGTGCATCTAATTTGCTCTCACGCAAAGTCTGCACCAGCCATTTTGGCATAGTTTTTGCCTCCTCAATATCAACTGTCTCATCAACAAGTGCATCATGTAAATCTGCGTCAGAAATGGGATGATCTGCATCATTACATGAAACCTGCAAAGGCTGAGAAGTTGCCTCATTAAGACCATCAGTAGACTGTCCACCTATAAAAAGAGGCATCAAAGCATCATACATGTCTTTGGAGCTAACATATGTCTCCTTAGTACATGAAAGCAATGGTTGAATAGCATCTTCCACAAAAACAACATCACGGCTAACCAGAATGCGTTTAGTCTGTGGATGATACAGACGATAGCCTTTACTTTCAGAACTGTACCCAACAAAAATACATTTTACTACCTTATCATCCAATTTTTTGCGATGTTGTTCAGGCACTAGTGCATATGCCAAACAACCAAAAACCCGCAGATGAGCTACAGATGGCTTGCGATCATGCCAAGCCTCATATGGAGTGATAGACTGCAGCGCTTTAGTGGGACACCTGTTAAGTACATATGCTGCACACATGATAGCCTCAAGCCTGAAACTATGCGGTAAAGCCTGACTCTTGACCATACACCTCGCCATCTCCATGAGTGACCTGTTCTTCCGTTCAACAACTCCATTCTGTTGAGGTGTATATGGCACTATACACTGGTGTTTTATCCCACGTTCAGCCAGAAATGCATTAAAATCAGAAGACATATATTCCCCCCCCTCGATTAGAACGGAGAGTGCCCATTTTACATCCTAACAGATTTTCAGCCAAAACCAAAAACTGTTTGAAGCACAAAAACACTTCGGACTTTGCCTTCAATGGATATACCCATGCATGCCTGGAAAAATCATCAATGAAAGTCATGAAGTAAAGATAGTTTCCAAAAGAAGGTGTCTGCATAGGACCACAGACATCACTATGTACAAGCTGCAATTTCTGCGTAGCTCGAACTGAACCATCTTTTGGAAAGGAGGAACGCTGCATTTTGCCCAAAATACAGCCTTCACATACATGTTTTCCAGGTGCCTCAAGCTTGGGCAAAGAAGATACCATATCAGATTTCTGCAGGCGTAGCAAACTAGCAAAATTCAGATGACCAAAGTGTGCATACCAAAGCTTTGCATCTGACATAGCATGAAAATCATGAACTGCACATGTCGAATCATTCACAGATCTTTCATAGTCTATGAGCTTATACAACCCATGACATAAAATGCCAGAAGCAATAATAACATCGCCATTTGACAGATCATGAATTGTACATCTGTCATCAACAAATTTCACAACCAAGCCAATCTCGGCTAATGTAGAAACTGATAAATGATTCTTCTTGATCCCTGGCACAAATAAAGCATCTGACAAGCTGAAAGAACTACCATCAACAGTAGTCAGAATGATCTTACCAACTCCCATAACAGGATAAGAGGAGTTGTTGGCGCATGTGACAGTATTCCCTGTAGGGGTAGGCTAGAGTGAAGAGAAGAAACTACGCTGCGAGGTAATATGTTTGGTTTCCCCACTATCAAAGTACCAAACATCTGAGTCCACTGCAGACATGCACTGCTCATGAGAAGATGGGTCAAAACTGCAAACAATAGTAAACGCCCATTCTTCTTCCTGCACAAGATTAGCAGACTCTATTTTTGGTGTAGAGGCTTCTGCAACATCCATTCCAGCCTCCTTTTTCTTTGCCTCTTTTGCAGCCAGTTTTGAATAGTTCTTTATGATATGATCATTCCCTTTACAGTACTTGCAAATTTTTTTTTGCTTTTCTGATTTCTTCTCATCTTTATTTTGGTTCTTCGAACGTGCAGCATTTACAGATTTTTGCTTACTAGTAGAAGAGCTCCATTTTCCTTTGCCATTCTGACTAGCCAGGAAAGCTTGATCTGCAACACGTATAATGGACCTATTCTGCCTGGACTGATCTTCCTGTAACAGAACTGAGACTAACTCCTCAAATGACTAAGTAGCCCATTAGGGTAATAGGCGTATATACAAGCCGAGGGAAAAAAACCTCCTAAAGAGGGAAAAAAGTGCCCCGGCGGTCCTAGAGTGTTCACACACATCACTACCTAAATATATCAACAAAAGAAGCCAACTAGGCTTATCGAGCACATATAAATCCGCTAGCATACATCTTCTATGGCGAGGCTACGATAGATCTTCCACTTGCATTAGCGAAGAGGCCTTTATATCTATGTTTCTCTCACTTCATAAAAACCTCATGATACCCCTTTTTAATAGGTCAAAGCTATGCAAACTGTAACTGTCGTGCTATACCATGGCATCGACATCTCAAATAATTGAAGAACCTTTAGAAGTTAACTGCTCTAAAATTGAACCTATCATGACAACTATAGTCTATCCCTGATCTTGTAGAGAATGCACTAATTATCCAAGGAGACCGAAGTGCACCGAAGGAACCCTCAGAACTTTGGAAATCATTGTACAAAGCACCAATTCAAATCTTGGTGGAAAAACCATCTTCTTATGCTCTTTATTCAGTAGGGATTTTTAAAATATTTGGAAGGCCAAATTAGTTTAGTGAACTCTACTCCGATGTATAATGTGGTCTCTCAAAAGACTAGTTTTGTGGACTATGAGGTACAACTCATTATTTAATAAAAACCTGGATACTAACACTATGAGATACAACTCTTGTTTTAATATAAAAACCGGTATATTAACAAGGTACTAATCGATGGAGTTTCAATGAGTGAACATATCGATTATGCATATTTGCAAGAAGTTAGAATGGAACAATGTGAAGCCAATGCCTTTCTTCATAAGAATGGGGGATGATTCTAGAGTTAAGCCCACCAAGATTATAAGGGATGTACTAATTATGCTCCGAGATGCTATATTTTTTATGAAGTTTATGGTTTCAAATTTGACTAGTGTAAAAGAGATTACCACTTGTTGATTGACCAGCCGTTACTCACATTATTTTGAGTCAAGGACAAAATGAGTATGTTGTCCAATTTGATGAAACTAGTAATGTTTGCATGAGCAGAACCACCACACCTAGTAGATGGTTTGATTGAAGATGACGAAGAGATGTCTTTGAAGGTTATTGAGCATTTTTAAATTAGTGAGTGTTATAAATGTATATCATATCATTGGGAACTACCTATGACCCTCTTTGATAGATGCTTTGATGAACATGACAAATTGTTTGATTAGTCAAGCTTTACTTTTAGGACAAGATTTGTAAGAAAAGGAGTATCCAAAGATCTGTTAGAGTTATACAATCTTGGAAAAACTATAAATATTTGTGATATCTTATAGAACTTTTTCAAACTAGTATGCCAATTTGCTAATATAATTCAAGGATGGATTTGCTTGGGCTTACAAGGATATGCAAGGATTAGATCTCCAATTTTACCAACACTGAATATTACTAAAACCCAAGTAACTACAATTATATAACAATGATATTGGGTGAGTTCGAACTATGCAAAGCTAGTAAAACAAGGAATTGATCCATAAGTGAAAGTGGAGTTCATTGTACCAATTGAAAATCTAGAGTGAGTGTCACTTATAGTATGATATTATCAAAAAAGAATAAGCATCTACACATTTTTATCGATTACAAGAAATTGAACGTTGATATGGTCTTAGAACCATTTCCTCTTTCGTTTTGGAAAATATGCTTCGAGTATCTATCCACGAAATGTATTCGTTTATGGATGTATTTAATGAGTATAATTAAGTATTAATGATTGAGCTAATATACTAAAGGTCACATTTACCATGAGGGAGTCTTCACTTGCAAGGTAATGTGGTTCCATCTTTGTAATGCTTGTAGTGCCTTCCAAAGATGTATGCAAGAGATTCTTTCTCCATATCTTACAAACTTCTTAGGAGTTTTCTTGGGTGACTTTTTTGTGTTTGGTTATATTCTTGAGCATTTAGGCCATCTATGATTTGAGCATTGGAGAGATGCTCAACTTTGCCTAAATCTAATTAAATTGATGTTCACATTATTGTAAACTATCAAGCCATATCATTCTCAAACAAGGAATTGTGGTTGACCTAGATAAGGTCAAAGTGGTCCTTGAGACACTAGTTACCTCAAATGCCAAAGAAAGTACAAAAGGTTTTGGGGAAAATTTGGTGGTGTAGTTGATGCATGAGGTTTTTAATTGATATCGTAGTTCCATTGAACATATTGACTCATGTGCCTCCTGCCTAGTACTTGTGGAATGGTGAATGTGAGAGAAACTTTTGAGTGGCCAAAAGTTCTTTTAACAAAGGAACTAGTTTTGTAGGCATCTAAGTGGGAAGAACAATTCCATGTATTTGTGGATGTCTCAGATTTGGCAATAGGGAGTGTACTCATGTAGAAAAATAGAGGTCAGGGTACAAGCCAAGATGCTTGCAAGTCAGTAGTTATTCTCAATTAAAAGAAACTTATACACATTGAAGAGGACTATTTGATTGATCAAAGAATGAAGCCTTGAATCCATAAACCTTTTGAATCAATTGCTCCATGAAAGCAAGGTCACTACCTTTCCTTCAAAGCCTAGGTATCTTGCAATTTGCATGAGTAATCTGACATAGACAATCAACAACTTCACTTAGCATCTTATATTTACATTTGGCAAAACTAGCTAGAGCTAGAGCCCTAGTCCACTCTTTTGTAGCTTTTCAACCTCATGAGTTGCTTGCTCTTTGGGTTAATGATCATCTAAAAGAAAATATTGGTAGAAAATATTAAAGTGTACATGCGATTTCTAGCCTCACTTTACAATGTACCACTCGTGCATGGAATGTCATAACAATGGATGATGCATGTCCATGTAATGTGGGCCTAATCGAATGCATACTTGAAGTGCAAGTGATCTAGAAATATTTGCAAAAGACAAGGTTGTGCTGTTAGCACATGGTTCTTGCATGGAGTGTTTTTTCCTACTCCACCAAAGATTCATGAAGAATGATAGGACCTCTTGTTCCACTTTAGACTCTAGAATGATGTAGAGGATGATGACGACTTTACAATCCATACTTGTCGAGTAGTCATGCATGATGTTGAATTTGGTGGCTTAGAGGGTTGCTTGACTTTAGGTTGCCACCTTAGAGATTGCTTTTGCATGGAACTCACCTTCCTAAGTGGTGGTCTTCGTCCTAGTGTTACTTTGCAAGCTTTCGGCTTGGAAGGCGAAGTTTTCTTTGTTTCAGGCCTCCAAAAGTGCTTAGCTCCTATAGCTATGTGAATCTAGGATTTAGGGATCTAGATTTGCTTGATTGATTGATAAGATTTTTGATCTATGTGAGAGACTGCGGAGGCTTGCTTCTTTTACATGTGAGGTTTGCTATGCTTGGGCCTCTAGATATACTTGAAGCTTTTAGATGAGTGAATCTAGGACTTGGGGACCCATATTTGTGCTATGTGCCATAATTCCTAGGCTTCTTTGCATGTTGTTTTTGTGCTTTCCTTCACTCTCGTTGAGGCCTTTCCTTTGCTTGATCTAGTGATGGGACTTTCTTTTTGGTGCCTACCTTGTGTGTTTGAATGGATTTGACCATTCTTGAGGAGAAAGTAGCTACAAGGGTCTTGAGAACCTTGATTTGATCTTGATGGTGTTCTGATGTTACCAGTTGTTCAGGTACCCATGTATGCCGAACTAATGGTATGTGGCATTAAAGAGCATGTGGACCTGTTTTGAACTTTTTTTTTTGGTGGTGAGGCTTATCTTGCATTGGTTGTTGTGTGCTATGTTGGAGCCTTCTTGAGGATGAATAAGCTTTTATAGCTTGTGGCACAACTTCTTTGTGTATCCATATTGAGACTTGATGAGATTGATGATTGATCGTCCCTTTTGGTACCTAGATCCATCTGGTGTGTTGTGTATGAACCTAGTGTTTTAGTATATTCTTCTATCATGTGTTGGGCTGCAATTTTGAACTCTCTTCCTCCTTGAGGTTTTCAATGCTTGAAACATGAGCCCTTGGGGAAGTTCTCTATATAGCAAGACCAAGAAAGTGAGCGACTAATGGTGTCATGTAAGAGTCGCCTATTGATTGATTGAGAAAGAGATAATCAAATATGCTAGTACCCTATGAATTACTTTCTACAGAAACTTCCAAGTCTAGCTCTATAAAGTACGGATTACTTAGAGGAGATTCATGAGATGGATGAGAGATTCTAGAAGATTGAGTAGCTAATGTGGTATCTTCTTTCATGAGGAAGGAGATAAGGAAGAGAGCTCACTCACACACTCTCATACTCAAAGAGGAGCACACACACAAATTGAGGCAAGGAAGAATGATCTTCTTCTTATTCTTCTATTACACAAAATAAATATACAAGAATGATCTAACACAACAATACAACTAGTGCAATACATAAAGAATAGTACATAAGGAAAAACCCAATGTCTACGAATGAGTGAGCCAACAAGAAACAAGTGTGCCATCACCCTCTGTAGATGAATCTAGTAAAGCTCACTAAAGTATCCCTAACATATACTGACGTGACCACTATACATGTCAAAGAAATGAAAAAGTGATATGTGCAAAACTTCTTCGGCTTCTTTGCTCCAAGTGCTTTAGTGAAAATATCAACAACTTGCTCATCTGTCCTCACATAACAAGATCACTATCACTTGCTAATACCTTCTCTCTGATGAAGTGATAATGTACCTTGATATGCTTTGTTCTAGCATGAAAAATAGGATTTTGTGCTAAATGAATGTTGCTAAGATTATTACAATAGATGATGATCAACTTTTGCACTTCCACACCTAAATCTGCAAGTAGCATCTTTAACGATGATGCTTCACATGTTTCCATTGCAACACCTCTATACTTAGCCTCTGTACTTGGCAAAGCAATGGTGGGTTTCTTCTTGCTGCTCCATGTAATAGATACACTCCCAAGTGAGAATAGAAAGCCACTAATAAAACTTCTATCTGAAATACTACCAACCCAATTTGCATTGGTTTATCCATGAGCACGCAAATCTACACTAACTTCATAAAACAATGCATAATCCGTAGTAGCAATCACATAACTTAGAGTGCACCTCAGACCATCTACATGCAGTTTCTTGGGAACCTGCATAAATTGACTTTCAAGTCCAAATGTGCAGCTTAGATGAGGCCTTGTAATTATGAGATATATCAAGCTTCCCATAATTTTCCTGTAGATGGTAGCATTTTCCAATGCTTCACCTGATGTAGTATTCAACTTTAAATTTTGATCTAATGGCATAGAGATTAGCTTACAATCAGCCATACCATACTTTTGCAGCATACTCAAGGCATATTGCTTTGTGACACCCATATACCTATTTTTGTACGTATAAACTCAATGACCAAAAAATAACAAAGCACACCAAGATCTTTCATGTCAAATTCCTACATAAGGAGTTGCTTAACCTCTTTAGCATTATCATCTCCTACAATCAAGTCAACATAAAATACCACAATCGTGATGCCATCATCAGCCTTCCTTGCATATAATGAATGATTTGCATCACACATAGAAAATCCAGTGGTGGTTAAGTAATCACCAATCCTTGCATGTGAAGCACGAGGGGCTTGTTTAAGCCCATACAAAGCCTTTTGCAACCTGCAAACATATTCTGGGTGCTTTGAATTCTCATATCCTTGTGGCTGGTCCATGTATACTTCTTCTTGTAACTCACCATGTAAGAAAGCATTTTTCACATCCATCTGATGCAAAGTCCATCCTTTTGCTATAGCTAATGCAACAAGTGCTATGAAAATAGATATTTTAGCTACATGGTTGAACATTTCCTCATAATCAATGCCATATATTTGTGCATATCGTTTTGCCACCAATTGTGCTTTATAACTACTTATGCTATCATCAACATTGTGTTTTACATTGTGTTTCATCTCCATAAAGTGCAACCATCTCCTCATCCATAACTTTCTCCCAATCTCCATTTCCAATTGCATCTTCAAAACAAGAAGCTTTAGCATCTTGTATCACCTTGGCCATGTAGGCACAATGACGAGCCATGTAATTGTCATACATCAATTGTTGCACTTTACCTGTCGTGTGAGTGAGTTGTAACATTTGTATCCCTTTTTCTCAAGGGAGTATCCAATGAAGATACATTTTTTTGCTTTTGGATCAAGATTCATCTTCAACTTATCTAGAACATGTATATATGCAATAAAACCAAATACTTTCATATGTGATAAGTTTGGCGTTTTACCTGTAACCTGCTTTTCAGGTGTAACTTGATGTACAATAGCAGTCCGAGTTTTGTTCATGATGTATACAACAGTGTGCACAACTTCTACCCAATAACAATGAGGCATATTCTTCTAAGCCATCAAGGCTCTTACTATTTTTGCAATATGTCTATTTTTTCTTATAGCAACGCCATTCTGTTGTGGTGTGTACTTGCATGAAAATTTTCGTCAAATTCCATGAATTTTTAGAAATCTACTAAACTCATTTGACATGTATTCACCTTCTCCATCAGATCTTGATATCTAATTATGCTTCCCTTTCTGCTTTTCCACTATGGCCTTAAAATTTTGGAAGTGAGTAAACTCCTCACTTTTCTCTTTTATGAAATATACCCATACTTTCCATGTATGGTCATCAATGAAATGAACATAAAACCTGCAACTGCCCATAGATGTGGTCTTTGCAAGACTCAAACATCTGTATGTACTATTTCTAGCACATTCTTACTAACATGCTGTTGGACTTAGACGTCTGCGGAAGCACGCGAACAACACAAGGAAGAAGAAGAAGCTCACAATACTGAATGTATTACTAGAGAATGTACAAAGATAAGTAGCCCATTAGGGCAATAGGCATATATACAAGCCGGGGGGAAAAAACCTCCTAAAGAGGGAAAAAAGTGCCCCGAAGGTCCTAGTGTGTTCACACACATCACTACCTAAATATATCAACAAATCCCCCTTGGGAGTGATGCGGTGAACAAGGAGCTGGCACTCATGTATAAGGAAGTGCCAAGCTATGTGGAAATCACTCCACAAAAGCAAGTAAGCCCAAAGCTTTGCGGAAAGCTTCAAACTTCTCCCTAGGTAGAGCCTTCGTGAAAAGGTCTACAATGTTCTCCTGCGTGGGCACATATGCCAAGCTGATCTCCACGGTAGAGAACCTCTCACTGACATAGTGATAATGCACCTCAATGTGCTTAGTGCGAGCATGGAACACAGGGTTCCTTGCAACTGCCAATGCGCTCTGACTGTCAGTGAAGATGGTGGTGGCAGAAGACTGGCCAACACCCAAATCATCCATAAGGCATATGAGCCACACACACTCAACAGTCGCTGTGAAAGCTACCCTATACTCAGCCTCACACTGGAAGTGGCCATAGTAGGATGCTTCTTGCTCAATCAAGATATTCAAGAGCTACCAAGCATGAAGCAAAAACCACTGGTGGACACACGAGTGTCATAGCAATCAGCCCAATCTGAGTCAGAAAAAGCATGCAAATCTGGCGGTAGTGATCCCCCCATGGGATAAAACAACCCAAGTAGCCGAGTACCACTCAAGTAGTGAAAGATGCACTTAACTGCCTTCCAATGCGTGACTCCTGGGCAATGCATAAACCTGCTCATCTGTGAGACAACAAAATGAATATCTGGCCGAGTAATGCATAAGTAAATCAAGCATCCAATAGCCTGCTGATAGAGAACAAAATCAAATGCATCTCCAACATCATGAAGACTCAATCGTAAACCTGTCTCAATAGGAGTGGCAATAGGCTTACAATCTTCAAGGCCAAAATGCTACAATAATGTGTCAATATATTTTGTTTGACACAAAGCCATTCCACCATCAACTTGCATAAACTGAATGCCCAAATAGTGATGCAAATGCCCCAAATTAGACATCTCAAATGAGGCATGCAAATCAGCCTTGAAATCAGCAATATGCTTCTCAATAGGACTAGTGAGCAGCATGTCGTCAACATAGACAACAATGATTAGAAGCACATCATTAGCACGCTTAACATATAAGGTGCTTTCAGTTGGACTGTTCTCAAAATCATGTGCAACCAGATAGGCATGTATCTTCTCATACCAAGCACGTGGTGCTTGCTTTAAGCCATATAATGCCTTCTTTAACCTGCACACCTCGTTTTCATGCCCTTTCTGCACAAAGCCACAGGGCTGAAAAACATACACTTCTTCATGCAAGGCACCATTCCAAAATGTTGTTTTAATGTCCAACTGATGTACATTCCAACCATGATGGGCTGCAAGTGCACAAATACTCCGAACAGTAGTCATACGACATGTAGGTGCAAAGGTCTCATCAAAATCAATGCCTCCTTCTTGCGCATAACCCTTTGGAACAAGCCTAGCCTTATATCTGTCAACTGTACCATCAGGTTTACGCTTCAACTTGTATACCCACTTAGTGCCAATGGCCTTCTTGCCAGGAGGCAAGTCACATAAAGACCATGTACCATTCTTCATTATAACATCATATTCAGATTGCATAGCAGCCATCCAGTTTTCTGAATTCTGTGCTTCATCAAAAGAAACAGGTTCATTCTCATCACAGAGACTAGACGCAGCGATAGCATAGCAATCTGATGCAAAGGAGGCACTATGAGAGCTTGAACGAGTACGATATGACAAAGGTGCATCTAATTTGCTGTCACGCAAAGTCTGCCCCAGCCATTTTGGCATAGTTTTTGCCGGCTCAATATCAGCTCTCTCATCAACAAGTGCATCATGTAAATCTGCATCAGAAATGGAATGATCTGCATCATTATATGAAACCTGCAAAGGTTGAGAAGTTGCCTCATTAGGACCAGCACTAGACTGTCCACCTGTAAAAAGAGGCATCAAAGTATCATACATGTCTTTGGAGCTAACAGATGTCTCCTTAGTACATGAAAGCAATGGCTGAATAGTATCTTCCACAAAGACAACATCACAGCTAACCAGAATGCGTTTAGTCTGTGGATGATACAGACGATAGCCTTTACTTTCAGAACTATACCCAACAAAAATACATTTTACTGCCTTATCATCCAATTTTCTGCGATGTTGTTCAAGCACTAGTGCATATGCCAAACAACCAAAAACATGCAGATGAGCAACAGATGGCTTGCAGTCATGCCAAGCCTCATATGGAGTGATAGATTGCAGCACTTTAGTGGGACACCTGTTCAGTACATATGTTGCACACATGACAGCCTCAAGCTAGAAACTATGAGGTAAAGCGTGACTCTTGACCATACACCTCACCATCTCCATGAGAGACCTATTCTTCCGTTCAGCAACTCCATTTTGTTGAGGTGTATACGGCACTGTACACTGGTGTTTTATCCCAAGTTCATCCAGAAATGCATTAAAATCACAAGACATATATTCCCCCTCTCGATCAGGACGGAGGGTGCCTATTTTACATGCTGACAGATTTTCAGCCAAAACCAAAAACTGTTTGAAGCACATGAACACTTCGGACTTTTCTTTGAGTGGATATACCCATGCATGCCTGGAAAAATCATCAATGAAAGTCACGAAGTAAATGTAATTTCCAAAAGAGGGTGTCTGCATAGGACCACAGACATCACTATGTACAAGTTGCAATTTCTGTGTAGCCCGAACTAAACCATCTTTTGGAAAGGAGGAACGCTGCATTTTGGCCAAAATACAGCCTTCACAAACATGTTTTCCAGGTGCCTCAAGTTTGGGCAAAGAGGACACCATTTCAGATTTCTGCAAGCGTAGCAAACTAGCAAAATTCAGATGACCAAAGCGTGCATGCCAAAGCTTTGCATCTGACATAGCCTGAGAGTCATTTACTGCACATGCCAAATCATTTTCAGATCTTTCATAGTCTATGAGCTTATATAGCCCACGACATAAAATGCCAGAAGCAATAATCACATCGCCATTTGACATATCATGAACTGTACACCTGTCATCAATAAATTTCACAACCAAGCCAATCTTGGCCAATGCAGAAACTGATAACAGGTTCTTTTTGATCCCTGGCACAAATAAATCATCTAACAAAGTGAAAGAACTACCATCAACAGTAGTCAAAATGATCTTACCAACTCCCATAACAGGATAAGAGGAGTTGTTTGCGCATGTAATAGGATTCCTTGTAGGGGTAGGCTCGAGTGAAGAGAAGAAACTACGCTGCGAGGTAATATGTTTGGTTGCCCCACTGTCAAAATACCAAACATCTGAGTCTACTGAAGACATGCACTGCTCATGAGAAGATGGGTCAAAACTGCAGACAGTAGTAAACGCCCATTCTTCTTCCTGCACAAGATTTGCAGACTCTGTTTTTGGTGTAGAGGCCTCTGCAACAACCATTCCAGCCTCTTTCTTCTTTGCCTCTTTAGCAGCCAATTTTGGACAGTTCTTTATGATATGATCATTCCCTTTACAGTACTTACAAAACAATTTCTGTTTTTCTAATTTCTTCTCATCTTTATCTTCCTTCTTCGAATATGCAGAATTAGCAAATTTCTGCTTACTAGTTGAAGAGCTCCATTTTCCTTTGCCCTTCTGACTAGCCAGGAAAGCTTGATCTGCAACTCGCATAATGGACCTGTTTTGCCTGGACTGATCTTCCTGCAACACAACAGAGACTAACTCCTCAAATGATAAGGCATTTGGATTGCATTTCATCATCAACCGAAGAGTAGAAGCAAAACTTTGATATGAATCAGGAAGACCATTTAGAATGGTTTGCACAAGTGAGCTATCTGGTATAACCTCATCAGCAGAAATGAACTGTTCCTTCAAGTCTTTGATCTTCGTTAGGAAACTGTCCATAGAATCACCTTCATGCATGTGCTCACTCTCCAACTGTTTTCGGAGGTAAGCAACACGAGCCTCATTCCTAGCTTGGTACAATGTGGTAAGTGTATCCCAAGCACCCTTTGCTATTCTGCAAGAATGAATGTGAAGAATGATGGCACGTTTGACAGACAAAGCTATCAATGCATGTGCCTGGGCATCTCTGCCATCCCAGCAAATCTGCTCTACAGTAGGTGTAGTAGAAACAACAGCACGAACATGAATCTACGGAATATCATCTCCGACACCATCTTCATCAGCTCCACCACCTGTATTTGCAGTACTTGTAGTCAAAGGTGTGACAGGATGTCTTTCAACACCCTTCACAATGTTCCACAATCCTTTTGCAACCAATACATGTCGCATCATATAAACCCATAATGGGTAGTTGGTACCATCCAACTTATCCTCAACAACCAACATACGGAATACATCATTGC
This sequence comes from Ceratopteris richardii, assembly GCA_020310875.1. Taxonomy (NCBI): domain Eukaryota; kingdom Viridiplantae; phylum Streptophyta; class Polypodiopsida; order Polypodiales; family Pteridaceae; genus Ceratopteris; species Ceratopteris richardii. The sequence goes on along the minus strand of CM035415.1, from coordinate 2,014,886 downwards.
TTTCAGCCATGGCCGATGACTAAAATACCTTGATGTAGAAAATTGACTGTATCTCAAAAAGTTGAACAGAACTGCCTAGACGAGTTCTACTAGACTTGTAGCAGACTTCGAGATGCTTAAATTGGCGAACAGAAACTGGTATATACCTTCGGCACAAAAAGACGAAATAGCTTGCACAAGCACTACGATAGTGCATTTGGAGGCCGAAATGAGCTCCGATCGCGATTTCGGCACCACATAGCGAAGCTGTTTTGATCTCTGAAACACCTTGAGTATGCTCACCAAATTTTTTGTGAATCTAAGACTACAAACAGAGGAGTGTCGACGGCACCCTAGATGAAGCGACGACCTGCTCTGATACCAATTGTTGGAGTTAGACGTCTGTGGAAGCACGCCAAGAGCACAAGGAAGAAGAAGAAGCTTGGAGCACAAACACACAATACTGAATGTATTACTAGAGAATGTACAAAGATAAGTAGCCCATTAGGGCAATAGGAGTATATACAAGCCGGGGGAAAAAACATCCTAAAGAAGGAAAAAAGTGCCCCGGTGGTCCTAGTGTGTTCACACACATCACTACCTTAATATATCAACACATGCTTGTCATGCAGAAATGATGCTCTTGATTGTCACATGCATACATACACACACATGCATACATGCACACACATGCATACATACATACACACATGCATAAACACACATACACATACACATACACACATATGCATAAACACACATACCTAGACACACATAAACACATACACACATACACACATACACACATACACACATACACACATACACACATACACACATACACACATACACACATACACACATACACACATACACACATACACACATACACACATACACACATACACACATACACACACACACATACACACATACACACATACACATACATGTACACGTACACGTACACGTACACGTACACGTACACGTACACATACACGTACACGTACACGTACACGTACACGTACACGTACACGTACACGTACACGTACACGTACACGTACACGTACACATACACGTACACGTACACGTACACGTACACGTACACGTACACGTACACGTACACGTACACGTACACGCACACGTACACGTGCACATACACGTACACGTGCACGTACACGCACACGCACACGCACACGTGCACGCTTACGTGCACGCACATGCACACGCACACGTGCACGCACTTGCACACGCACACGCACACGTGCACACACATGCACACGCACACGCACACGTGCACGCACACGCACACGCACATGCACACGTGCACGCACACGCACATGTGCCCGCACACGTGCATGCACACGTGCACGCACACGCACACGCACATGCACACGTGCATGCACACGCACACGCACACGTGCACGCACACGCACACGCACACGTGCACGCACACGCACACGCACACGCACACGCACACACGCACACGCCACACGTGCACGCACACGCACACGCACACGTGCACGCACATGCGCACGCACACGCGCACATGCGCACGCACACGTGCACGCGCACGCACACGCACACGCACACGCACACGCACACGTGCACGCGCACGCACACGCACACGTGCACGCACACGCACACGCACACGCACACGCACACGCACACGCACACGCACACGTACACGCACACGCACATGCACACGCACACACACATGCACACGCACACGCACACGCACACGCACACGCACACGCACACGCACACGCACACGCACACGCACACGCATGCACGCACACGCACACGCACACGCACACACACACACACACACACGCGCACACACACATGCACATGCACACGCACACGCACACGCACACGCACACGCACACACACACGCACACGCACACGTACACGTACACATACACGCACACGTACACGTACACATACACATACACATACACATACACATACACATACACATACACAAACGCATACACATACACATACAAACACATATACGTGCACACACATAGGCACATTGGACACACATATACACACATACACATACACACACATATACATACACACATAGGCACACACACATACACATATACACTCACATCCATACAAAATGCATGTATACACATGCATATGCATATATACATACACACATGTATGCATACACACACATACACATACACATACACATATACAAACACATACAATCACATACACACATATACGTACATATCCATAGACACACATACACATACACACACATACACATACATACACATATACATACACACACATAAACACACATGCACACATACACATACACCCTCACATAGACACACATGCGCATACACACACACGCACATATACACACACATGCAGTCACATACACACATATACATACACATGCATAGACACACATACACATGCACACACATACACATATACACACATGTACATACACACCAATATACACACACACATACATATAGTCACATGCATACATACACACATATGCATATCCAAGCATATGCATACATACATAGATACACATATCCATACACACATATACACACAAACACATATACATACACACACATGCACATGTTCACACACATAAAGTAACATACACACATATATACACATGCATACACACACAATATACACATGCACACACACACATACACATACATGCACATACACACATACAAATACAATCATAGATATTTACACACATAGATATACATACATGTAGACACACACACACACACACACACACATGCATATAGACACACACAAAGACACTCACATGCCTACAAAATGCATCTATACACATGCATATGCATACATACATACATACATGCATACATACATATACACATACACACACATGTATACACACACACATACACATAGACACACACATACAATCACATACACACTCATACACACACATACACATACACATACACATACACATACAAACACAGTACACACATATACACACACACATGTAGACACATACACATACACAAACATGCACATACACACACATAGACACAAACATAAACACACACACACACACACACATGTACATACACACCCATAGACACACACGTACACATATACACACACAAACATATAGTCACATGCATACACAAGTATATGTGTACATACACATGCATACACACATTTACACATACACACACATATACATACACACATACACATATGCGCACACATAAAGTCCCATACACACATATATATACACATGCACACACACATACACATACACATAGACATACATACACATATACATACACACACATACACACACACACACATACACTCGCATGCATACATACACACATATACATACACACACATATACACACATACGTACACATGTACATACACACTGTCACACACACAAACATATACACACATGTACATACACACAAATAGACACACACACATACACATATACACAAACATACATATAGTCACATGCATACATACACACACATGCATGTACAAGTATATGCATACATACATAAACAAATGCATACACACATGTAGATACACACACACACACATACACATATTCACAGCCATAAAGTCACATACACACATATATACATGAATACACACACATACACACATATACACACATACACATACAATCACATATACGTACACACACATATACACATATAGACATACATACATATATACATACACACATAGACACACACACACACACATACTAATACACACACACATATACACTCACATGCACACAAAATGCATCTATACAAATGCATATGCATACATACATACACACATGCATACACACATATACACATACACACACATATGCATACACACACATGTAGTCAGTGGTCACATACACATGCATACACACACATACAAAACACACACATCTACACACACATATGTAGACACATACACATACACACACATGTACATACACACACATGTACATACACACACATATACACACACATATACACACACATATACACATGCACAAGCATATACATTCACACACATAGACACACACACATATACATATACACATATATACATACAATCACATGCATACATACACACACATGCATACACAAGTATATGTGTACATACATACACACATGCATACACACATATACACATACATGCACATATACATACGCACACATACATAAAGTCATATACACACATATATATACACATGCACACACACATACACACACATATACATACACACAAACATGCACATACATACATATATACATTCACACACATAGATACAATCACATGAATACATACACACACATGCATACATACATACAAATGCATTTGCATACACACATACACACATGCATACACACATACACATACACATACACACACATATGCATACACACATACATACACACACATACACACATACACATACACATACACACATTTGCATACAAACGCAAATACATACACACACATAGACACACATATACACACACATAGGTGCACATATACACACATACACATAGACACACATATACATACACACATAGACACACACACATGCATATACACACACACATATACACACACACATATACGATCAAATGCATACAAAATGCATGTATACACATGCATTTTCATACATACATACACACATATTCACATACACACACATGCATACACACACATACACATATACACACAAATATAGTCACATACACACATACATACACATGCATAGACAAACACATACAAACACATACACTCACATACACACATATTTCACGAGGAAGGAGATAAGGAAGAGAACTCACACACACACTCTCACTCTCAAGGAGAAGCACACACATAGATTGAGGCAAGGAAGAATGATCTTCTTCTTCTTCTTCTATTACATAAAGGAATGTACAAGAATGACCTAAAAACAAGAATACAACCAGTGCAATATATAAAGACCAATACATAAGGAAAAACCTAATGTCCGCGAATGAGTGAGCTGGCAAGAAACAAATGTGCCATCACTCTCGATAGATAAATCTAATAATGCTCAATGAAGTATCCCTGACATATACCGGCGTGACCACTATACATGTCAGAGAAACGAAAAACTGATACATGTCATCCTGGATCATCACATGTTGAGCTTGATATCTCAACACTCCCCCTCAAGCTCAACGCCATATCCTGTAATCCAAGCATCTTCCGAAACTTCTTCAACTTCTCAGCTCCAAGTGCTTTGGTGAAAATATAAGCAACCTGCTCATCTGTTCTCACATAAACAAGATCAATATCACCTGCTAATACCTTCTCTCTGATGAAGTGATAATGTACCTCGATATGCTTTGTTCTAGCATGGAAAACAGGGTTCCGTGCTAATTGTATGCTGCTAAGATTATCACAATAGATAGTGATAGGCTTTTGCACTTCCACACCTAAATCTGCAAGTAACATCTCTAGCCATGATGCCTCACATGCTGCCATTGCAGCACCTCTATACTCAGCCTCTGTACTCGACGAAGCAACAGTGGGTTGCTTCTTACTACTCCATGTAATAGCTGCACCTCCAAGTGAGAAAAGAAAGCCACTAGTAGATCTTCTATCTGGAGTACTACCAGCCCAATCTGCATCGGTGTATCCATGAACAAATCTACACCAGCTTCATAAAACAATGCATAATCCAAAGTAGCACTCACATAACGTAGAGTGCGCCTCAGAGCATCCAAATGTGGCTTCCTGGGAACCTACATAAACTGACTTTCAAGTCCAACAGTATAACTTAGATCAGGCCTTGTAATTGTGAGATATATAAGACTTCCCACAATTTTCCTGTACATAGTAGCATTTTCCAATGCTTCACCTGATGTAGTATCCAATTTCAAATTCTGATCTAATGGCATAGAAATTGGCTTACAATCAGCCATACCATACTTTTGCAGCATATTCAAGGCATATTGCCTTTGCGACATCCATATACCTGTTTCTGTATGTATAAACTCAATGCCCAAGAAATAGCGCAGCACACCAAGATCTTTCATGTCAAATTCCTGCATAAGAAGTTTCTTTACCTCTTTGATGCTTTGTTCATTATCACCACCTACAATCAGGTCATCAACATAAATAGTCACAATAGTGATGCCATCATCAACCTTCCTTGCATATAGTGAGTGATCTGCATCACACATAGAGAACCCAATGCTGGTTAAGTAATCAGCAATCCTTGCATGCCATGCAGGAGGGGCTTGCTTCAGCCCATACAAAGCCTTTTGCAACCTGCAAACATATTCTAGATGCTTTGAATCTTCATATCCTTGTGGCTGGTCCATATATACTTCTTCCTGTAACTCACCATGTAGGAAAGCATTCTTCACATCCATTTGATGCAAAGTCCATCCTTTTGCTGTAGCTAATGCAACAAGTGTTCTGACAGTAGACATTTTAGCTACAGGGCTGAATGTTTCCTCATAATCAATGCCATATGTCTGTGCATAACCTTTAGCTACCAATCGTGCTTTATACCTGCTTATGCTACCATCAGCATTATGCTTTACCTTGTAAACCCATTTGCAACCTATGGATTTCTTTCCTTGCGGCAATGGAGCCAGCTTCCATGTATCATTTCCATAAAGTGCAGCCATCTCCTCATCCATAGCTTTTTCCCAATCTGCATTACCAATTGCATCTTCAAAACAAGAAGGTTCAACATCTTGTATTACCTTTGTCATGTAGGCACAATGGCGAGCCATGTAACTATCATATGTCAATCGTTGCACTGAATTACGCATCCTCCCAGATCTTCTTGGTCCTGAGTCACTTCTTTCTGTATCATCTGCATGTGCCCTTCTTACTCCTGGAGTCTTCACAGAGGGCAATCCAAGTTCCTCATCAAGAATCTTTTCTGAACCGCTTGAATCTCCATCAACGTCTTCAAAACCTGCACATGTTTTATGACCAACAGAAAGCTTTTCTTTACCTTTCTTGGATGTATTTGATGAATTTGCTGGACTGAAATTCCCACGTAATCTTCCACTCCATGGATTTGGGTTGGAACTATTGCTTGGTGATGCATCTGGTCCACTCAAAACCTGAGGTTCTGCACTTGATTTTTCAGCATTTTCTTTGTCATTTGGTTCAAGACTCAGTCCTTCTTTGGCATCTGCATAGAAGCTTGACATTTCATCAAATACCACATCTCTGCTCACCTTCACCTGTCGTGTGAGTGGGTTATAACATTTGTACCCCTTTTGCTCAAGGGAATATCCAATGAAGACACATTTTTCTGCTTTCGGATCAAGCTTCGTCCTCAACTCATCTGGAACATGTACATATGCAATACAGCCAAAAACTTTAGATGTGATAAGTTTGGATTTTTACCTGTAAACTTCTCTTCAGGTGTAACTTGATGTACAGCAACAGTTGGAGTTCTGTTCATGATGTATACAGCAATATGCACAGCTTCTGCCCAATAACAATGAGGCATATTCTTTTCAGCCATCAAGGCTCTTGCTATTTCTGCAATATGTCTATTTTTGCGTTCAGCAACACCATTCTATTGTGGTGTGTACCTGCATGAAAACTGATGCCGAATTCCATGATTTTTTAGAAAACTGCTGAACTCATTTGACATGTATTCACCTCCTCCATCAGATCTTAATGTTTGAATGTACTTCCCTATCTGCTTTTCCACCATAGCTTTAAAATTCTGGAAGTGAGTGAACACCTCGCTCTTCTCTTTCATGAAATATACCCATACTTTGCGTGTATGATCATCAATGAAGGTAACATAAAACCTGCAACCACCCATAGATGTGGTCTTTGCTGGACCCCAAACATCTGTATGTACTACTTCTAGTACATTCTCACTAACATGCTTGTCATGTGGAAATGATGCTCTTGACTGTTTACCAAATTGACATGCTGCACATACCTTTTGCATTTCTGCAACTTTGAAATTTGGTAGTCCATGGACAGTCTCCTTTGACTGCATCATTTTCAGCCTTTGCAAGTTTGCATGTCCAATCCGTTTGTGCCATATCTCTATATCTACAATAACTCCTGCACCTTTTGCAAACATGGCTGCATTCATTTCAGGAATCTTCACATTTAAGGTGAACATCCTACCCACTTTGTTTCCTTTGGCAACCAATCGTCCATCCTGCTTGTACTCTTCTACATATAATCCATCAGCATTGAACCTGACTTGTAATCCCTGGTCAACCATTTGTCCAACAGAAACCAAATTCTTTGTTATATTTGGAACATGCAACACATCAGCAAGATGTTTTACCTTCCCGTCCTCCATAGATAATGCTATGTTTCCTATATGCTCAATAGGATGCGATGTATCATCACCTGTTTCAACATATCCAGGAACTGGCATTTTCTGCAAACTACTAAACCATTCCGCATGACTGGTCATGTGATTTGAAGCACTTGAATCAACATACCAGACATTATCATTCGATTTTGAAACACGAGCAGACATCGTATTCATCATGTGATGTTGAACCATAAACAGCTTCTCAGAATCATCTGCACTTGTGGATGCATAGTTGTTTTGCTACCTTCTGTTATTTTGATTCTTTAACCTACAATCACGTTCAAAGTGTCCAGCTTTACCACAATTCC
>CM035415.1:1866219-2001219 GCA_020310875.1 Ceratopteris richardii | reverse complement strand
ATACTTCTATGCATGTAAGGTCTTCCATCAATATATAGTCTTTCACTTTCTACATGTGTAATCCCTCTATGTTGAGTTGGTCAAAGGTCAAACTAGTCAAAGGTCAAAGTGGTCAATGGTAAAGTCAATCAAGGTCAAAGTGGTCAATTGTGGAGCTAGTCAAACATCAAAATGGTGACTTTTTGAGTGATGCACATGTAGTGCAAAAGTGAAAAGTGGTGTGCATGTGGTGCACACAAGTGGTTGAGAATAAGGGTGCATAGGTAGTGCACAAACAATTTATTCACAATAGTTTTGTAGAGAGTTGAATGCAAGTCGCACAATTTCCTTTTTGAAAGGTTTTCAAGGTTTTTAAGTGTTTTGGAAGGTTCTGATGAACCCTCCCTTATGCATAGATTTTGAAGAATTGAAGGTCAAAAGTGGACTCATATGAAGACGAAGCAGTACACAAAAGCATATGTATGCCCCCCCATTTAAAATTTTGTTTTTTGCCTAAAGTCACTACAAGATAAAATAGGGAGTCATTGTTTTTACACATTTAGTATTTCTTGGGACATCAAAGTGAGGACCAAGATACACTATCAGTTAGAAGTGAAGTACATAAGGGGAATCGACACTCACAACAAGGCATTAGCATAGTTGGAGTTAGACTAAGCAACAAAGAGCATATTCTACACTAGAGAGAGAGAGAGAGAGAGAGAGAGAGAGAGAGAGAGAGAGAGAGAGAGAGAGAGAGAGAGAGAGAGAGAGAGAGAGAGAGAGAGAGAGAGAGAGAGAGAGAGAGAGAGAGAGAGAGAGAGAGAGAGAGAGAGAGAGAGAGAGAGAGAGAGAGAGAGAGAGAGAGAGAGAGAGAGAGAGAGAGAGAGAGAGAGAGAGAGAGAGAGAGAGAGAGAGAGAGAGAGAGAGGAGCAAGAGACATATTGAACGAGTGCAACACAGAGAAGCAAAGTGAGAGACAAGTGTGCAAGGAAGGTGATCAAGTATGGGGAGAGAGAGTGCACACAAAACCATTGAGGAAGGCAATCAAGGTGGAACAAGGTACCATTGAGGAGGTTTTGCATGTCGACAGAAGGTGGCCCTTCCTCCTACCCTATTGGAAGCTTGAGTGCAAGGTGTGCATAAGAGTAAGCTACTAGAGATAGTGGAGGTCCAGTACAGAGAAGGTTGACTGCACAAGGACTTTTGGTATCTTGTGTACTTGTGTGTGTGTGCTTTTTGGGTTCAAGCACTCTGCGTAAAGAACACTTTGTCTTATTTTAGACACACCCATTGTATTTTCCATTGTAATCAAGATACTGAAGCTTTCGGTGCAAGTGTTTTATTCCTCCTTCTTCTTCTTCTTCTTCTTCTTCTTCTTCTTCTCCTCCTCCTCCTCCTACAAATACTCAAGTCACTTTTTGCTAAAGAATCCCCCAACACTCCACTAGCAAGAGAAGCCACCTTTAGGCATAATCCATAAGTAATCATGCTTTCAATGTAATGTGTAAGTCAATGCCAATCTCCCCATCTATTTATAGGACCATGAAATGACATAAGAGTGACTTTAAAGTTCGCACGACACATACAAATCCTCTACAATAAAGAGACCATGACTAGCACCAGTGATAGTGGAGGGAGCAATTATATAGTGATTACCTCAAAAGTTAAAAACCTCTCCATCTAAAGGAAGTGGTCCTCTATGCCATCCTCCATATCTTCTTCTATCATATGTTTGTACTAGAGGATGATTACGAGTTGGCGATGGATGATGTCCAACTATTTTAGTCTCTAAACTAGGAGGTAGACAATTTCAAGAAACTTCATCTTGTAATTGATAAACAACATGTCTGTGATGTGTACAAGGAATATTAGAATTATTATTAGAAGAATCATCATCAATATCATTGAACAAATATTCATCTGTATTAAGTATAATTTTATTTTTTATATGTTTTTAAAATAAAATAGTGACATTAATTAATGGAAGCAATACATACCCAATCATTATGATGTTGATCAAGTGGTGGGGCTCCCTAAAGAATACCATAATCTACCTCATGTTCAATACATTCCAAATGCAGTGTTTGATATGTGCCATAGCAAAGATTACTCCAACATGTAATATACTCTTGATACTAAAAATCATCACAAATCCTATCGGATGACACATGCAACGCCATTGCATGGGTAGGAGATGGTGGAGTACCCTCTGATTGATCAGAATCTGATTATAATATAACAATGGAAAACGTATATAAGTCATGCATGTATCTATCAAATATTAGAATTGAAAGTCTGATATACTTATAGTAAGTGGTCTTTGCATGGTTAGGAGATCGTGGTGGGATTCCCTCTGATTCATCAAAAACTGAATGTGTATCAAAAAAAGATACTAGATATTAATAATCTGATTATTTACATACATACACATTCACATGTACACATTTGCACATACACACAAATTCACATATACACAAATACACATTGACAAATAAATACACATACAAAATCATAAATGTATGACATGTGTATGTATGTATGTATGTATGTATGTATGTATGTATGTATGTATGTATGTATGTAAGTAAGTAAGTAAGTAAGTAAGTAAGTAAGTAAGTAAGTAAGTAAGTAAGTAAGTATGTATGTATGTATGTATTTATGTATGTATGTATTTATGTATGTATGTATATGTTTGTGTATGTGTATGCATCTATGTGTATGTGTGTGTACATATGTGTATGTGTATGTTTTTTTGTTATGTATGTGTGTGTATGCATGTGTATGTGTGTGTATGTGTATTTGTGTGTATATGTGTATGTATGTGTATGTGTGTATATGTGTATGTGTGTATATGTGTATGTCTGTATATGTGTATGTGTATGCATGTATGTGTGTATGTATGTATGCATGTATATGTTTTTGTGTGTATATATGTGTATGTGTGTATATATGTGTATGTGTATGTTTTTTTGTTATTTATGTGTGTATGCATGTGTATGTGTGTGTATGTGTATTTGTGTGTATGTGTGTATATGTGTATGTATGTGTATGTGTGTATATGTGTATGTGTGTATATGTAGATGTGTGTATATGTGTATGTGTGTATATGTGTATGTGTGTATTTCTGTGTATGTGTGTCTTTTACATCACGCTTAGCCCACATGGGCCATCATGGTTTTGTTGCTACAATTGTAAGTATATGTATTATTGAAACTATATTTTTTATTTTATTTAAAACAATAATCATTAATCTTTTTTACTTGTTTCGATGTAGTGAATGGATCATGGTCATTATCCTAACAAAAAACGAAATGGAATTTGCTACATATTGTGTATATCGAAGTCTGAGTGAGCACATATGAGACCATCTAGATGATTTTGTGAGCATAATTAAATTTAATATACTTTATTTTATCTTTATTGATGTTTTATATGCTTTATTTATTGATGTTTGTTATATGTAATACAAGAGTATTATGGAGAGCCTCATATGGATGAGCGAGAGAGACACACATAGGAAGGACAATATCGATCGTCATAGGGTACTGACCTCTCTACCCATGATGCCTCTTCAAATACATCAAACCATGCAGGTGATCATGATCAGGGAGAGGATTCAGATGATTGACCTATTACATTGGATGTATTATTTACATTGATACACACACACACACACCCACACACACACAAACATACACACACACACGCATATATATATATATATATATATATATATATATATATATATATATATATATATATATATATATATATATATATATATATATATATATATATATATATATATATATATATATATATATATATGTATATATATATGTATGTATGTATGTATGTATACACACACACACACACACACACACACACACACATATATATATATATATATATATATATATATATATATTTGCATACTAGTTATGTTCTTAATAGTCTATATGGTGTGAGTTCATAATTTCAGTAATTTTTGAGTGTCTAGGGTGTGAATTATATGACTAAAATGTACTATTTATTTCTATTACAGTTTATATTTAACATGTGATTTATTACTTTAATTGTATAATTCATTCATATTATATGGGTGTTTGTGTGTGGATATGTATGTATGTATATGTCTGTAGCTATGTATGTATATCTATGTATGCACATGTAGGTATATATCTACATTTGTGTATGTGCATGTATGTGTGTATATCTATGTGTCTGTGTATATGTGTATATGTGTGTGTGTGTATGTGTATATGTAGGTGTATGTGTATGTGTGTGTATGTGTATGTGTATGTGTATGTGTGTATATGCATGTGTATATGTATGAGCATGCATGTGCATGTGCATGTGCATGTGTGTGCATCTACATTTGCATTTGCATGTGCATGCATGGGCATGTGTATGCATGTGCATGTGGATTCTTGTGCATGTGCATGTGCATATACATGTGTATGTATATGTGCATGTGTCTGTATGTGCATATGTATGTGTATGTGTATAAGTATGTGTTTATGTGTATGTGCATGTTCATGCATGTGCATATAGATATGTTTGTGCATATGCATGTGTATGTGTATGTGTATGTGTATGTTTATGTGTGTGTATGCATATGCGTATGTGTATGTGTATGTGTATGTGTATATGTATGTGTATGTGTATGTGTATGTGTTTGTGTATGTGTATGTTGATGTTGTAGCATCACAACTCATACTTGTCAAACCAGGGAGCATCTCATGAGACCCAAATGTTTGCGTAGAAGCACTCAGCAGACGTAATGGCGCTTCGTCAACATATGATTAACAACGTTATCAACAAGAAGAAACAACATAAGCATCGCGAACGATACACCTAATCGTAATCACAAGTATAATAACGACGTAATCATACATCAACGTGTCACAAGCGTTAGACAAGAAGAGAACAAGCATGCATGCACATCATGACGATGAGAGAGCAAGAGTCTATCTACAAACTAGCATAATCTCATTACTTCTCAAAGAGCTCTCCCAAAAGAAGAGGTGGAGACCTCTTTATATACAAAATGGCAAAAAAGCATGCTATGTGGGATTTCTCAACTGAAAGGAGAATGAATCCCACTTATTCTCTAGTGTGGCACTCACACACACCTATACAAGAGTGCTTTATTAACTAAATGAAAGGTAGAAAAAGGTTCAAACGATGATGAAAATGAAGTGGATCCAAGAAATACATGTTGTATCCTTCAACACTCCCCCCCTCCTTGACTTTGTCGTCCTCGACAAAGCTTTTGCAAGTATGGAGCTTCTGTGGAAGAGCGTGTAGGAGTCCCTTTTGATTTGCATGATCCTTGCACCATTGGAGTGCTTTGCGTTATTGCTTTTCTTCATCTTGCTTTTTGTTTGGAGTCGAGTGCTTTAACTTGGTTCTTTTGCCTCATATGGATGAATATGCTAGAAATATATATATATATTATCTTTTTTTTTTTTTTGGTGGTAATGGATGGATGATGCATGAGAATGATACGACAAAAATGTAGATGATATATACAAATAGATGAAATTAATTCATCTCTTCTTAGTCCAAATGCATGAGTGGGGACTAAGGGTGCATGGGCGGAAAACAAAAAAGTGTCTATGCACGGTCTTGTAATGTGACCCTATCTTATGCATACTCTAAAGATGCATACAATAAAAAAATGGTGCAAAAATGGATGGGTCTTGAGCAAAGTGCTCAAGGGTGAGGTGATGATGATGCTTTCTCCAAATGTCCAACTCCAAGAGCCTGCTTCTTTTCTATCAACCATTTGAAATGGATGCCACCTTTATTCACCAACCTGAAAAAAGAAAAATGAAAAGAAAATTTTTCAAATCTATGTACATGTGCCCTCTTTGTGCCTGGGTTAAACTAAGTGTGCCTAATGCTTGGCCTTTGGATGAGGCCCTATTCGTGTGCATACTTGGTGTGCATCTTAAACATATGCTGTGCATTGGGCAAGGTTGGGTCCGACACCCATGGATGTTGCACGAAGAGGTTTTAGGCCGCCAATATGTCTTCGCTTTGTTGGTCTTAGCCTTGAGGTTTCTCCTTGGATCTTTTCTAAGTGTTGGCTTTATTGCTTTGGATCCCTTGGTCAAAAGTGGTCGTTCTTGATGATAAGGCATGGTGAATCTAGACTGAAGATTATGAAGTCTAGTGTGAGAGGGTTGAGTTTGTATAAGAGCTTTCTTTGGTACCCATATCATAGTGCGATTTGGTTGGGCTCTAAGTAATTGTTTGGCCACCCAAATTTGCTTTACATTACAAAGGGAAGGTGATTTCTTCTTTTTGGCAATAGGGTCTTTTGGGTCTTCTATGTGAGTTTTTAGGGATAACTCATCTTCACAAGGGAAATTCAACAAAGGTTGAGTTTTTTTACATACATCATGCTCATCCAATGGATCATAGGGTTGTGTGGTTTGAGATTGATCTGGAGATTCAGCGATGCATTTATCTGTATTACACATAGAATCTCTAGATATCACTTTATCTTCCATAGAACTCATACAAAATTCGTGAGAAGATTCCAAACTTAGAGGAAGGGAGGGCCCTTCCATATCCTCCAAGCACTTGGAGTCCTCCACTTCATCATTCGTCAAGGTTTCCTGTGACTTACTCAAAGAAAGGTTAGATGAAAAAGCATGAGTGGAAAGACTATTTTGTGAATTAAGAGCACAATCTTTGAATAGATG
Source organism: Ceratopteris richardii (assembly GCA_020310875.1). Classification (NCBI taxonomy): domain Eukaryota; kingdom Viridiplantae; phylum Streptophyta; class Polypodiopsida; order Polypodiales; family Pteridaceae; genus Ceratopteris; species Ceratopteris richardii. Next base: position 1,994,524 of record CM035415.1, on the reverse strand, counting down.
ATTATGTCCACAATCCATACAATGAGGATAATCATCAGGATTTCCAAAAAATTCACTAGTGGGGATGGTCATAATAGATGGACAAGGTGCTTCAAACCCTTGATGTTCAAAAAACCTTTGAGTGCCTATGACCAAGTCTTCATCTATACCTTCCATAACAAAAAATGTTTCTAAAAATTCCATGGCATTCACCACAATAGGCAACCTAACTTGACCCATGCAATCATAAGTTTCACCATTCATGAGGATAGAGAAATGAGTGGTTAGTTGAATGTTATCCAAAATAATTGTCACTAAATCAATATGAATTAAATTCCACTCACAATTAGGGTTAACGTAAGCACACATATTTCTATGGTCATGACCAATGAATACATTTACAAAAGTGTTGCTATGTTCCCTAGTTGCAATTATGGAACCCACCCCTTTAGAAATTCCACCAATTTCCTTTACCCCATGCAAATTTTCTATATTTGTTTCACCTTGATCATGTGTGATTAATGCATGCATTTCATTGTTTTCTTCCTTCTTTTGTGCAACCTTTTCCCCCTTCCTTCTTTCTTTTGCCTTTTTCTTTCCCATGTTTTGTTGAAACAATTTTTGGTTTTTTGAGTGTTTTTAATATTTGTTTGGTATTTTATGAGTTTTTAGAATTTGTTTAAGGTTTTGTGTGTGTTTTTTGATTTTTTTTTTTTTTCTAAGATGTGTAAATAAGTTCTAATGGGGTTCTTCTAAAAAGAGTAAAAAAGAGTTTTCTGCAAAATATACAAATGTTTCATAAGCATAGTGTTGAAGAAAAGAATTTCCATGTTACATCATGAAAGGATACGTTGCTTTTCTCATGCGATGACCAATATACTCACCAATGTGAACAAATGAATGATCATACAATGTTATCTTTTTAGGTTCATTAAAATCTTGCAAGTTCATACTAACCCTCAAGAGAATCAGAGATAGCTGCTTTCCCAAGATAGATAAAGCTCAACACCAACCTACATCCATCCTCCCCCCTTCCATAGTCAATAATTCTGAATTTTGCCCACCTAGAGGATTGGACAATACCAGAAGCGTTGCTAAAATGCTTTTACTTTTCAATGCTAAAAATGAGAAGGAAAGGGTGCGGGACTTGTGATGCTTAGAATACAATCTATTTCATTCATGTCAAACTTATGCCAGCGATTCTTCCTTTGTGCTTCGTGTTCTCAAAGAATTCAAAATAAATATATATACCTTCCACATTATGTCCACTCAAGTGCGACGTGTGCTTACTTGTATCAGCTATATCAGCGGGAGTCTTAATGTACAAATTCCAAATACTATGCACTTCTATTCATGATATCTGGCTATTTACCAAACTCGTATCGTGCGGTCAGCTTTCAAAGGTGCACAGATGGCCACCCACCTAATTATGGAAAAAGTTGGATGAGCAATGATTATGCGTGACAACCTTGCAACCTACGGTCCACCTACCAAAGTAGCGAAGAACCTGGAAGTCCGCATCAAAATTATTAAGAGAAGCTATGCAGAGATATTTCATATCATGTCTAGAAAAGGATTGGCCATATGTACACAATGATGTTGCAGACATCACGAAGGGGGATCTGACGCCCATCACCCCATCGATCGCAGCAAACAGACACCATGTACGCGCTCACTTCTTTTCTCCTTTAATGCAGTGAGGGACGAAAATAGATCTAGTAGCTCAACGAGGGCCATGGCCTCCGGGTCCGCCAGGACCGTCGCAACCAGGACCACCTGGTCCTCCAGGACCGCCAGGCCCGTGCCCACCTGGCCCTCCCGGGCCGCCATGAGGTCCGCCTGGGCCGCCAGGTCGTGGTGGAGGCGGCTTACCGAACACTCCTCCCATATCTCTGGTCCCTGATTGACAAGTTCTTCTGAACAAGAAAGAACCGCGGAAGCTATACCCTTCTCGCTTGATGAATGATTATGCCTTTTTTCTGCATATGAGGTTGCCATAATCTCGGAAGAGCTCGCTTGCTCAAACTGTAGGATGTCTGCCTATTTTGTAGAGCTGGAGCTGATGGGGATTAATATTTTCCCGTAATTTCACTGCAAACATGCATTTGCGCAACAAGTGCATCTTGAAAACAATTTTGACCAAACAGTGACTTTATACCTCTGTTGTAGCTCGGTTCATAGAGCAAAGAATGTCATTGGTGACTGCAGCACAGCGCAATTTGATTTACCTTAGCCAAGACGTCCTCTCTATGATTCTCTTATTATGAGTTCGTTGATGCCCCAATCCTCATTGCTTCCATCCGGCATGGGATGCCTTATTGTAAATGGAATCTCCTGGGCTGTCAGCTCTTTTATTGCAACCTCAAGGTAGTCTGGTTCTCCGTGCAGCTCAACCACCAATGTTCTGAAGACCTTGGCTTGTTCATACTAAGACCTTATCTCTTGAGTCCTGTCTCAGCAAGAGCTTTAGACCGTGCCTCCTATCTCAGCAAGAGATTTTCTGAGCACATCTGAAGTGCCATTCAGTGCTAAATTCAATGGTTCCCACTTTCGGTGATGGATTTGAACCTCCCCAAAAATTATCCATGAATGCTTGATATTTTGAATCTTTTACCTCCATCAAATAACCGGAGTACATGTAGACAGCCAATCACCATGTGTGCTTTTGTGACTTTATGCTGGTTGTAGGACTCATGCGTTGAAACTTCAGATGAGCAGTATTCAGCAACAGCATTTGTCCCCTCAATAGTAACTGCTTTCTCTCATGTATCCAGCAAATATGATACATTCTTTTAATTCCTAGCTTTTGCCTTCTCCATTTTGTTGTATGCGACACGCTTCTCTTGCAAATACCTGTATCATCACAAGCTCGATATCATCAACCTTCTTATCTTCAACAGCAGCTTTTCTTGTCGAAGCTTCTGGTTTTGGGATTCCATGAGCATGAGTAAGAGCTTTAAACTGTTCTGTTGCCTCAGTTTGCAATTTGTGGGCTCAAGTCTTCATTCTTTGCCTCCCCAGAGATAATGTAGGTGTCTGATTGCTTTCCTACTCCTTTCTCACTCATGCTCTGCTTTAACCTGCCATTTATAGGGTTTCTATCGACATCCTGAGCCTTCTAATCTTTGTAGTATTCTAGGCCGCCATGGCTGCCACAATTGATGTGTGTTGTGTGATGGCTCCATCAGCCTTGAGTTATGTAGCTCCTTATTGGGAGGCAGTGAGTGCCACTGTTACATACCATCAATAACTGTGCTATTCTGCAATCTCTCCCACCAATTGGATGTGCTAGTATTGCTTTAGTTAGATGACATTGTGGAACTTGAGACCACCGTATCACTCATCTGGCTCTAATAGAGGCCATCTGCATGCCTGTATCCCTTCTTGATTTAGCAACCTAAGGAGAGACATTGTGGATGCCTCACATATCACTCTCAAGTCCACATCCCCACTAGCTTCCTTCTTGAACCGAGTCCTACAAGCAGATTCCCTTGTTCTGATATTTTTTGGCAACTGCAATCACAAGCCTAAGTCTACTTCTCATCATTCTCTTTTTAGCATTCCAATCCTCCATATAGTGTCTTGAAAAAGCATCGGTCTCCATATACGCTGCCTTTACCCATTTTGCTACTGTTGGTTGCCTACCAAGCTACTCCTGCAAACTTGTCTTCAAACCCTCTAATGATAAGAGATCCTGCAGCAGTTAGAGCTCTCTCTTAATCTGTTGTGTTTGGAAGGTGCCTCGACTTCAGCAGCAGCATCCCTAGATTTCCTAGTCCTCCTCTATAGTTAGCAACTCCATAAACCCTTTGGATGTCTTCACTTAGATTTCCTAGACCATCGAACTTGAACACGATCAACACTTTTTCCCTAGCTATCGACTGAGTAGATACGTAATTAAATGTTTCTGCGGGTGTCTAAGATAGAGCCGCTCAGCTTGTACCATTGCAATAAAATGTTGAAGTGTGAGCCATTGTTGTTGGGCTTCAATGGCAGTCATAACAGCTGTTGCCTCCTTGCCTAATGTCATCGCTAACTTTGACTCAGCAACCTGCATCCTGTAGGTATTTTCCACACTTCCACATGAAAACTTTATCCTCTTTCTTGAGAAAATCCTTCATCCATGAACCTCAACCTGTAGAATTACCAATTGCTCCGATTCCAAGTTTGATATATGCATAAATAGTCTTGCTCGATCCTCTTTTTTTTTTTTTTAATTGATTCCTCATCTAATGTACCAGGCTGTTTGAAGTATCTCCATATCTCAGGTTCAGATTAACCGGAGAAACCTGCATTCTCTTCAAAGATGGGATTAGACCCTTGACAGAGCTGAATCCATCGACTCCTGTTCCTGGCATAGGGTCGGGTGTTAGCAGCACCTTTCCTTCTTTTCCATTGCACTTTTTGTTGATTCGCATCTTGCTTTTCCTTAAGTCACAATGGTTGCCAAGAGAGATTGTGAGTTCCAAGCTTTCCAACAATGCTTCCCCACTTCCTGTATGATGTGCAGGAACATTTTGCAAAATATCTGCTTCTGTCCATCCCTGAGCTTCAAGTATTCAAGTACTGCAGCATCTAAAAATTCCTGCGTAGGCTTTTGATATTTCTTACAGCTAGCGCATCTTCTCCCTTCTCACTGAAGCATTTTGTGCTGCGAACTCATTGAAAGGGGAAACCCTTAATCACGTAAGAGAACAGGAACAAGGTTATCTCAGCATCATCCAGCCAAATTTCTCCACTTCCATTGTTTGTGCAGTTCATATTTTTATTGGGGACATTCTATTGATGGAATGGCCAGATGCAACCTTCCACCAGATTGAGAAATGCATTATCTACCTCTTTAGCATGCATAAACTGTCCTTCATTCTTGGCTTTAAGCTCCTCAGCTCGATCTCTTCCTCCTGTGGTGTGTCATCAAGCCCAAAATCATAGCATTTCAAAGCTTAAGACTATCACAGGCTCGGACAATTTTCCTCCCCCCTTGGAGTCTAGTGCGACATCCTCCTAGTATTTAACTTCACTCATAAGATTTAGGTGATATAGCAGGAAAGGGTCGCAGTAACTGGCAAATTTGGCACAACAAAAGGGTTCTGCAATCTGTTTATATCCCTTAGGGTTCTGACTACTTCTATCCCCATTGTCATCCCCTGTTTGCCTAGAGGAGCCCCTCACTTTATGTTCATCGACAAAAAAAATCCGTCGTGCAATGCTTATCCACTTCAAGTTCTCCATGACTGTGATGTAACTCAGGTTCTGGAGCTTTCAAGACAGTCGTGTTAGGCAGCACTCCTTCAGCAAAGGGCTTTGATCATTATTTTTTTCTCATTTAATAGATTTTGATGTATTTGCCCTTTTCCTCAATGCATCCAAAACTATAGATTCATATCCTTACCTAGGTTTCTAGTGCATTGTACTGAATGCTTGAGAAGCCTTACTTCTTCCTCCCACTACTCTACAAGTGTCCTATCTACTTCAGCAGCCTGACGAGCTTCTACTACAATAGCTTTAATCTCTGTGGCAATCTGCTGTGTCATTCAACTAATGGAGCTTCTCTATGAATCTTCCACCTTCGCTTTGACCTAGACCTTTTTTTTTCACTTCTCTCTTCTTCCAGGGTAAATATGCAGTCTATGCAAAAATGGAGCTATGCTTGGTCGTTCCCCCAATGTTATGAATTCTATTCACTTTCATTTTTTCCCTTCTCTCCCTTATCTATTCCTCCATAGACAAACTTCCAGTTAACTCCTTCAAGGGTATTGGTTAAGAAGAGAAGAGAATCATTGTGTGCATACTAATCCTTGGAATTACATAGGGGAAGAGAGCATGTCCTAACCTTTCGAACTCCGAGCCATGTAGTGTATGTACATAAAAAATAACTAGATCATACCTTCCATTTCCAAGCTTGTTGATGAGGGTGTCATGCCAAACTCCCTTGATATTTGTAGAAGAACCCCAAAAAAGAAACTTATTCACACATGATTAGAGAAAGATCAACAAAGTAAATAGAAAAAATCAACATAATAAACTAAAAGATTTCTAAAAACTACTCCTATTCTACTCATGACTTGAAGAATCACCACACATGATGGATTAATCACCCAAAAAGGGGATCCTTATCACACCAAAAGTGGCTCATCTCGACAAGTTATTATGAATCTTGCAAGCCGAAAATGCTCACAAGAGCATAACAAAATGAAGAGCTCAACAAATCGTCATGCAAAGCTTGCATACACGTCATCTTCACGTCATAAACCATCACGTAAGTGACAAGAGAACGCTCCCCGGCAACGGCGCCAAAAGTTGTTGACGTTGTAGCATCACAACTCATACTTGTCAAACCAGGGAGCATCTCATGAGACCCAAATGTTTGCGTAGAAGCACTCAGCAGACGTAATGGCGCTTCGTCAACATATGATTAACAACGTTATCAACAAGAAGAAACAACATAAGCATCGCGAACGATACACCTAATCGTAATCACAAGTATAATAACGACGTAATCATACATCAACGTGTCACAAGCGTTAGACAAGAAGAGAACAAGCATGCATGCACATCATGACGATGAGAGAGCAAGAGTCTATCTACAAACTAGCATAATCTCATTACTTCTCAAAGAGCTCTCCCAAAAGAAGAGGTGGAGACCTCTTTATATACAAAATGGCAAAAAAGCATGCTATGTGGGATTTCTCAACTGAAAGGAGAATGAATCCCACTTATTCTCTAGTGTGGCACTCACACACACCTATACAAGAGTGCTTTATTAACTAAATGAAAGGTAGAAAAAGGTTCAAACGATGATGAAAATGAAGTGGATCCAAGAAATACATGTTGTATCCTTCAACAGTGTATGTGTATGTGTAGGTGTATGTGTATGTGTATGTGTAGGTGTATGTGTATGTGTATGTGTATGTGTATGTGTATGTATATGTGTATGTGTATGTGTGTGTACATGTATGTGTATGTGTATGTGTATGTGTATGTATATGTGTATGTGTATGTGTATGTGTGTACATGTATGTGTATGTGTATGTATATGTGTATGTGTATGTGTATGTGTGTGTACATGTATGTATATGTGTATGTGTATGTGTGTGTACATGTATGTGTGTGTATGTGTATGTGTATTTGTAAGTCCATGTGTAAGTTTATGTGCATATTTTTGTGTATGTGCATGTGTATGTGTGTGTGTGTATGTATGTGCATGTGTATGTATATTGTTGCTCTAGCACAGTGGTGAGAACCACGTTAAGAAGCTCCACCTCCTTAATGTCAATCCGCAGAAGAGATAGGAGTGATATGAAGATCGTGAATGTGAGATGAAGTGAGAGTGAAGGTGAGAAGCATGGAGATGCACACACACATACACACACACACAATGAAGAGACAAGCAAGACACAATGGAAGGTAGGGAAATAGACTTTATTCTCAAGATCTCAATTACAACTCAAAATTGCTCTAAGCTCTTCTCTACTCACACAAGCTAACCTCAAAAATGAGTTCTCTAGCTCTTTTTATAGATTCTAGACTAGTTTTGACCAGTTTCACATCTAGTGAGTGGCATAGTTTAAAAATAGGTTCTAGGTGCTATTTGAAGGGGTAAACGATATCTCAAAATAGCCAAAATTGGTAGGCTCGTTCTACCTAAGCTCCTCAAGCTCGAGGACTCCTAGGCTTGCACAAAATGGAGCATATAATTACAAAAGGGGTTTTTTCTATGTTACATATGGTACAAGAGTGATGAAAATTACTATTGGAGTTTTTGGAAAGTATTCGTTTGAAAGATAATATGTTTGGCTCCCTACTACTTCGTTGTGATCTGTCTTTACATGCTTCCTCGATGTCTGTGCCTCTGGCTACTGCCAACACCCCCCTCCCTCTTGCTTCTGTCGTCCTTGACATAACCTTGTTGTGGGGTCTGTTTTGTAGGAGGTCATGAGCGAGGGTGTGCTCTGACAGGCGGATACCTCTGGCAAGATCGGCTTCAAGCTTCTCCCAATCGATGGGTTGAGGTTCTTTTGGTGGCGGGAGTCTGTAATGTGTGGAGTACACCAGCTGTTCACAGGCAAATAATTGTAGTAGATGTGTAGGTCTGCTTATGAACACCTCTGAGTGATACTCCCATTGTTGCTCTAGCACAGTGGTGAGAACCATGTTAAGAAGCTCCACCTCCTTAATGTCAATCCGCAGAAGAGATAGGAGTGATATGAAGATCGTGAATGTGAGATGAAGTGAGAGTGAAGGTGAGAAGCATGGAGATGCACACACACATACACACACACAATGAAGAGACAAGCAAGACACAATGGAAGGTAGGGAAATAGACTCTATTCTCAAGATCTCAGTTAAAACTCAAAATAGCTCTAAGCTCTTCTCTACTCACACAAGCTAACCTCAAAAATGAGCTCTCTAGCTCTTTTTATAGATTCTAGACTAGTTTTGACTAGTTTCACATCTAGTGACCGGCATAGTTAAAAAATAGGTTCTAAGTGCTATTTGAAGGGGTAAACGATGTCTAAAAATAGCCAAAATTGGTAGGCTCGTTCTACCTAAGCTCCTCAAGCTCGAGGACTCCTCGGCTTGCACAAAATGGAGCATATGATTACAAAAGGGGTTTTTTCTATGTTACATATGGTACGAGTCATGAAAATTACTATTGGAGTTTTTGAAAAGTATTTGTTTGAAAAATAATATGTCTGGCTCCCTACTACTTTGTTGTGCTCTATCTTTACATGCTTCCTCAACATCTGTGCCTCTGGCTACTGCCAACACCCTCCTCCCTCTCGCTTCTGTCGTCCTCGACATAACCTTGTTGTGGGGTCTATCGGATATAATTTTGTAGGAGGTCTTGAGCGAGGGTATGCTCTGATAGGCGGATACCTCTGGCAAGATTGGCTTCAAGCTTCTCCCAATCGATGGGTTGAGGTTCCTCTGGTGGCGGGAGTCTATAATGTGTGGAGTACACCAGCTGTTCACAGGCAAATAATTGTAGTAGATGTGTAGGCCTGCTTATGAACACCTCTGAGTGATACTCCCAAAAACCGGTAGTGAACATTTCTTCAAAGCTCATCTTATAGCATGCCAGTAAGTATTTGGTTTGATAGTGCCAGGCATAACACACCCGGATCGATGGTGTCGTACTCATGCCATAAGCTAAATCTTGATTGCCATGCTCGAAACCTGGGGTGTTCACATGTGGTGCCTTGATGCAACGGAAGACTTTGAATACCATCTGCATCATGTCAAATATTTTGACAGTCATATGCGCTGCTACATCATCCATTCATCGTAAGCGAGGGGGCCAGTGACGAATCGTGGCCATCATATAGCCGAATGTGGGTGGTCCTATGGGTGGCTTGAAATATGGGTAATTGAGCCAATCCTGGCATTGCTTGTTGTTCTGTACTTTAATGGAAAATGCCTTCCAGGAGCGGCGACATGGCATGGGACCCCAACATGGGTTGTACTTCAAGTGGAGTGGTGCCTTGCCCCATGTGCTCATGATCTCGGGATATTCCTGTAATAGATCTTGGCGCCAATTTGGTTGATATATTTCTCCTCTCTGCACATCTGTCGGCAAGTCGAGTCAGGCTCAAACTGAGTTGCGTGGGAGGGTTTCTTGCTTGTTTCCTTTTCGATGGCCAACTGATATTCTGCCATTAACATAAAATATGGCTTATAATGTAGCTCGTGCCCAGATATCTACCTGTGAGGGGCCAAGTGAGCAAAGTAAGGTGATTGTAATATTCGTTCCTCTATCATGGCCATTGCGTGTAACTGAGCTTCCACACGTGCGGAGTGGGTTCGGCCAAGTTCTTCAATCGTCTTCATCCATGAGGGAGTAGGAAGTTCAAAAGTCGTCTGGCCTTCGGCCGTGACGCGTCCGCCTGGGATGGGTTGTGGTTCATATGCTTCTTCAAAAGTGTCCTCCACTGGGATGGTCATTGTTTCTTCATCCACTGGTAGTTTCGATGGAGAATCTGGCCTGGGGGGTGCTTCATAAGCTGCTATCTGTGTTTGGAGAGTTACTACGTGGGCCCTTAGAGCATTGAGTTCCTCGATGATTGCAAGAGATGGGTCCGCAGGAGCTGGTAGTCCTTGCTATACAGGTGCTCTTAATTGGAGCAGTTTGTGGTCTTCTTGGAGCTTCTAGCATGCCTCGTTCATGTTGTCGTACTCGTCTAGTAATTGGACATGATGTTCTAATAACATCTTCATAGATTCGGAAGGAACAACTTTGAAATGATTGGGACTCAAGGGTTGGTCCGGTTGATCTAAAGCAGCTTCCAAGTTTTCTCTGTTCTGTTCCTCTAGACGTTGGTTCTCTTCTTTAGCTGCTGCCAAGTGGCGTCTGAGTAGTCCCATGTTTCTCGTAAGCATCACATTGCGAATAGTCTGAGCCCGCAACAAGTTGTCAATATCAGTGATGGCCTCTTTCGTATTTTGTTCACTTTCGAGTTCAAGTTTGTGGTAGGCCTGGCGTAGCTCTTGGTAGCGGGTGTTAAGCGATGCATTCTCTATTGATAATGAATTGAGCTGCGACTGTAAATCGTTCGTTGTCTGCTGCAGCGTCTGGTAACTAGTTCCAAGAGATGCAAACTCATCTCACACTTGGGTCATGCATGTGAACATCTGACGAAATGTAGTGTCGATGGTGGGTGATAAAATTAATGGTGTAGTGAATGTAGATGTTGTGTGTGTGGGTGTCGATGCAAGGGGAAGGGGATGGGAACGTGGATGTAGTGGTGATTGTGGAAAAAATTGATGTGCCTAAATATGGTGGTGTAATGGGAGATGTGAGTGGTGGTGCGGTGGGAGGTGATATATTCATGTCACTAGATGTGGTGTCGAGTGCCGTGACTGTGAATAGTGGAGTGATAGTGGGTGATAGTGGGTGCATGCATGGGTGTAAATACAGGATTTACAAAGGTTTCCAAGTAATTTACAGATGGGGTTTCTTGTACTGCTTGGTGGAAAGTGGAAAAAGGAAATATACTGGGTCGGGGAGGTGAAACAGGTGAGAAGGTTAATGGAGGGGGGAATGGAAATAGGGGTCTTGGAGGGGTGGGAAAGGAAGGGAAGGATGGATGGAGAAATGGACTAGATAGAAGGGTGGATGTTCGAGGAGGTAAGCTAGGTTGTGTAGGTGCAGAAAGGGTGAGAGGAATGGAAGCGACAAAGGCTTCTGCTATGGCACTATCAAAAGATGTGGATGGTCTGGGAGAGGTAGGGTGTATGGGAGAGACTGGATGGGTGGGGGGTGAAAGAGGAGCGGTGGGTACTTTGGTAACAATGGTGGTATGTACAGTAGAGGTATGGGGTGGGGAGTCGATAATGATCATTTCTTCTGCCGTAGAGCCTTCAAGAATAAGACGTGCTTCTCGGGCCTGTTCTGAAGATTGGCCATTTGTTGGTACACGAATGTATGGACCTTGTTTGGATAATAATCGAACTCGACGTGGGTCAAACTGTGGGAGTGGTTTTCTCTGCAAATATCTTAATGCTTCATTTGTGCCGATTGACTTAACTGGTTCTCTGAAGCCTTTGATGTACGCTTCTTCGAAGCCTCCTGTGATGAGTTCCTGTTCTATAAGCGCTTGGCTTTCTTCCTCAGATAGCTTTTTACGCGACCAAACTTTTTCCATGGTGCGATATAACTTCTTGATCGCCAAGATGTAGGTAGCTGCTTCAAATGTTTTATCTTCACTGTACGTGCTAGTGTCACGCTGGGTATCGGTGTGTTGTTCTTGTTCATCCGTCTGTGCATTCTCTTGAGATTCCTAGCTTTCCTGACTAGCTTCATCATCTCCATCATCATCATCTATTTCTGTCCTTTCTTCTTCTGAGCTGGATACTACTTGTTCTTGCTGTTGATCAGGCGGACTAGTAGGGTAACTTGGTTGTTCATATTCCTGAGAGAAAAACTGGCCTTCTGAAAATTGAAATTCATATGAGAAAGCATCCGGCATTTCAAAATCAAACGTTGTATCCATTGGTTCTGCTTCTAGGTTGGGTATCGGAAAAGAAAACACTTTTGCACCAATAGTGGTGGGAATTTTTGTTGCAGTGGTGGTAGGTTCCTGAACTAATGTTGCCTCAGAGGTAACTGCACTCATAGTGCCTTCTGTAATGGCACATGCGAATGGGTTGTATCACTGTAGGGGGTTCCGTAGGAGATTGCTCTGGAGAGGGCTGGGGTGAAGGGGATTCTGGGACTTGTAGGCATGGGATAGTTCCCCGCATGCACTTTCCTGCACGTCCCTTGCTAATTTTTCTAGCTTTCTTGGCCTTCCCTTTGAATGCTTTCAGTTCTTCACTTGTCATCACACGCTCTATTGGCAAGTCGTATGCCAAACACATATAAACAATGCGTGTGAGAGTGCAACATCCATGAATCACTTTCTTTCTCTCCCATCTCTGCTGTGCTAGATACAACTGGTCAATAATCCAACTTGCTAGATCTACCATTTGAGGTCCAATACAAGATAAGTACAATCCAAACCAAATGTGTTTGTGGGGCATGGTGAATCGATCCTGAGCTGGGAATGCGAAATGTTGCATATAGATTCTTAGTGGCTTAGATAGCTTAGGTGTGATAGCCGAAATATCTTCCCATTTAGTAACATCATGACGCTTCATAGGCTCTAGAATTTGCCTTTCTCGCTCTGTCGGCGTGTGCGTTCCATGTATCTTGATTGCAACTCTAATCAAATCTTTAGAAATATAAAACTTCTTAAATGGTGGGTCATTTACTAAGGATGGCAAAATGAATGTGTCTGGAAAATCCTTGTTCTCAGAAGCTATCAATGTGGTTACAAAGTAGTAGCATTTGTAGAAATCTGGTTTAGGCAATGGATCATTGAAGTATTCTGTGAAGCCTACTCTTGCCCAAACATGCTTCAAGTCTTCTGTATTCTTGAGTGCTTCAAAATCTCTGGAGAAGAACTGATACTTTCCCCACTTACTATTGTCAAAAGTCAACTTGGCATAAAAAATGAAGTCTACGTTTGCCAAGGGTCCTGCTAAACCTTGAAACCAATGGGAGTTGCGATGGACCTTTTTTGTGTATCCCCTTGGTGGATCATCAATGGGCATCGGTCTTGGGAATCCTTGGAATTTCGGTGGCTGTGATGTAGGATGTGGTTCAGCCAGTAATTCGCCAATATCTGCCATGGGTACACTGGGGCCGGCTTCAGGTGGTCCTTCTGCCTGCATGATGAGTGATGCGAGTGTGGAGAAGATCTACTACAAAAGATTAGCACATTAATATGGAAATTAATCATGATCCCATTAAAGTGAGACCGTAATCCCTTTCCATAACCGATGTGTAACCCGTGTAGCCGAGTGTTGTGATGTGGTTTATGGAATGATGTTTACAAAACTAGTGCAGGTCTCTAGACACCTACATGCTTCAGATAATGCATACATTTCTTGATGAGATGTTATTACAAGTGATGTTGGGTTATAGTGTGTGGATTTATACAAGGTTCAATTGTGAATGAGTTATTACAAGGGTAATGTTTAGTTGAGATGGGAGTAATGTTAGATAAGGGGTTCGGAGAAGTCGTGTGGATACGTTTCGGTATCCACTTCCTAAGAGTTTCTGAGCGGGTGGTATGTTTTTGCTCATGGACAAAAGGTGATATCGGATGTAGTGGTATTGAGGGGTGAAAAGATTTTTGAGGGGTATATATTACATGGCTTGAGGGTTGAGCTATAATACACTGTTTGGGTACCCAAATCTGCATGGGTGTGGGTCGATTCATAAGGTACTTCTTGGCAATCCAAATCTGTCGAATGTTCATACTCGTAGAAGAAGGTTGAGAAGGCTTTGGATACTGCCTCCGATTCTATCGTAACTTCTTCTTGTCATTGTCCGCGTTGTTGAAATCCGTCGGCGGTTTCTGTCCTTTTGGCACCCATATTGGTCTCGTGCCGCTTGCTTTGTGATACTGATACTGCTGCTTTCTTTGTGTCGTCTGATATTGTCGTCGGTCTGGGTTCCTCCGTTGTGGTTGACTCCTTTGTGGTTGAGGTTGAGAGGTCGTATGGACACTCTGCTTTGGAAAAGAAGGGAGGTCCAACACTTGCGAAACTTGTGTATTAGGAAGTGCATCATTTTGTATCAAAAATCTAGGGCAGTCTGCAGTAAGTGTGGAAGGATGGGCACTGCAGGGTGTTTTGCCCATGTGGCTACTGATGCAGTCCACCTGACCGCTGATGCAACCCACCTGACCACCAATTGTCCCCATTTTTCCGCTGCTGGAAGACCAGGAGAAAATCTGTTGACATTTTCTTGTCTGGCCCCTATCCATCGTCAAGCTCTCATGGGTTGACTTGGGAATGAGCATGCTTAGCCGAGGCATCTGCCCAAAGATCTTCCTACTCTCCATCGCAAGTGTTTCATAAGGTCTAGGGTTACATACCTCAGGCGGAGTGTTGTTAGGGAAGTCAAGCGGTATCACTCACTTCTGATCTAAAATTCCAATCTACAAGGAGCCTTGTCTAAGATTTAGGTCCATTGAGTGATTGTATAGCCAATCTTGACCAAGGATTAGGGGTTCTATCAGGTCCTCATCATGGCACACTAGTAGCTTCGTTGTCATGGTCACATCGTTTATGAGGATAGGAAGATCCACCTCACCCATGCAAGGGGTTTCCATGCCTCCTAGCCCTATGAGGTATGCCTCAATTGGCCGCATTTCTATTCTTGAGTCCATATAATGGGACCATCTAATCACACTAGTCGCAGCACCTGAATCAATTAAAGCCCTGAGCTCTTGGCAAGGGTTGCCGTGCTCTAGCCTGACTGTAATGAATGGTCTCCTATCCACTATGCTAGGATGAGTGCTTGATTTTACTTGACACATGGCCATAGGGTATCTGGGTGTTGTTTCTAGATGTTATAATGTTCTCTCCCTAGTCCTTGTCTTCTTAACTTCATGTGCTTAATGCGTTCTATAGCTTCTGCCTGAGCTTCAGCGCGTATTCTATTTTCTTCCTCCTTATGCTTCTTTGCCAACGTGAGTCGTCTAAGCATATCCTTAGTAAGAGGTTCCTGATATAACTTGTGAGGGACTAATGGAAGCACGTGGTGTATTTTTGATGGGTGCCTCTAGATTCTCTTGGTTTTGGAGTTGTAAACATCGACTTTCTCCTTGAGCCGCTACAAGGTGTCATCTGAGTAGTGCCATATTGCATTGTAGTTTTGAGTTGTGTTCCATCTGTATTTGTAGATGGCCTTCCACCACTTGGATCGCTTCTTGATCTACGTTCTATAACATGTTATGAGCCTCTTATAATGTATGAAACTGAGTTTGGAGACTGACATTATCCTCTTCTAGTGTAGCGAGGCATTGCTGTAGTGCTTCAGAGTGCTCTTGTAACCTCTAGTTATGTGCCTGTAACTGATCGTATTCTGTCTTTAACTGTGTCATGCACTGCAACATAGTGTCGAATGCATTATTTGTAGATGAATGTGAAGTTTGTACATTGGTAGATGCAGGGGGAGGGAATTGGGAAATGGGAAGTGTGAATGTTGTGTCTACTAGCGATGTGGGTGTAGGTGAAATTGGTGGAGGGATGGGGGATGGTGGAAGTGTGGGGGGAGGGGGAGGTGTAGTGGATGGCACAATGTCCATACTCTCAAGACTGGATGTGAGTGTGGGGTCTACTATGTACATCGGAATGGTAGGTGGGGTGTGTGTGATTGTGGTGAATAAATGAGAAGTGGGTGCCGAGAATGGAACCGACAAGGAGGTGTGGGTGGTGGTTTGAAATACCTTAGAAAGAAAGTTATGGAGGGGTTGAAGTATTGGTGGAATGGGTTGTAGAAAGTGAGATACAGGGGGTGGTACTGTCATGGATGAAGCTTCAAAAAGAGGGAAACCTAGAAATGTGGACCTAAGGTCAAGGTGGCCTATTACAGAGGTTGTGGAGGCAAGATGTCCTAAGGCATGCTCCATGAGGGATTCGGTTGTAATGATGGTGGTATGATATATAGGGTTATCAAAGGAGGAGAACAAAGTTGAACTGGAAGTGGGACTACGGAAGATGAAGGTTTGCTTAGTGGGGTTAGTAGTCGAGATGATATCTATAGCTTCTGTTCGAGGAGGTGATGTTGGGGGGGGTCATGGTAGTGGCTCTGTTGACTCTTCATGGGTGATTGTGGGTTCATGGCCAGGAGTTCCAGTTGCTTGGGAGGTTGTCTCAATTGGTTTAGATGTGATGGTAGGTTCTTCCATGGTGGTGATGGGAATCTGAATGTTTTTTCCTGATCATGGTCTTGTTTGCAATCTTCGTGGATCATATTAAAGAGGAGGCCTCTGTATTACTGATCGGACTGCTTCCACTACACCACAGGTTTCTGCCATCAATAAGAGAATTTCACTGTATTCAGAGTCCACTCTGACTTCTTCCAAGAGCTAGGCCATGAGCATTCTACTGTTCTGTTTAGTGAGTAACTATTGTGCCTGCATCGGTTCCATGATGTAGTATAATCAACGGAGTTCTGCAGTATACGTTGGGGCTTCCATCGTTTCTCCTTCTTCTCCTTCTTCTTCTTCTTCATCTCCACCCTCTGGTCATTCTAGTTGCTAGGATAGGGTCCTCTATTCATTATCATCCCAATGTACATGGCGGCCTTCTATTTATTTCCTCAATCTTTGGGAGGAGGTGCCCAACTCTTCTGTGTCTGAAAAGAATTCCACATCAGCAAGTTGTGTATTCTGCAAGAAGGATTCAAAATCGAAGGTGCTCATCCCTTCAAGGTCTCTCGTGGTAGCAAATTCAAATTCCAATGGGATAGGAGCAATAGATGGGGCAGCTTGTGATATGCCTTCAGATCCAGATCTAGGAATTCGAATTGTAAAGGGAGGCACGGTGGCATTCCCTCATGGTGAGACTTCCCAAGTTGTGAGAACTTTGTGTTGGAGTTAGACGTCTGCGGAAGCACATGAATAGCACAAGGAAGAAGAAGAAGCTTGGATCACAAACACACAATACTAAATGTATTACTAGAGAATGTACAAAGATAAGTAGCCCATTAGGGCAATAGGCGTATATACAAGCTAGGGGAAAAAAACCTCCTAAAGAGGGAAAAAAGTGCCTTGGCGGTCCTAGAGTGTTCACACACATCACTACCTAAATATATCAACAAATCCCCCCTAGGAGTGATGCGGTGAACAAGTAGCTGGCACTCATGTATAAGGAAGTGCCAAGCTATGTGGAGATCACTCCACAAAAGGAAGTAAGCCCAAAGCTTTGTGGAAAGCTTCAAACTTCTCCCTAGGTAGAGCCTTCGTGAAAAGGTCTGCAATGTTCTCCTGCGTGGGCAGATATGCCAAGTTGATCTCCCCAGCAGAGAACCTCTCCCTGACATAATGATAATGCACCTCAATGTGCTTAGTGCGAGCATGGAACACAAGTCCTCGCAACTGCCAATGCGCTCTGACTATCAATGAAGATGGTGGTGGCAGAAGACTGACCAACACCCAAATCAGCCATAAGGCGTCTGAGCCACACACACTTAACAGTCGCTGTGAAAGCTGCCCTACACTCAGCCTCACAACTGGAAGTGGCCACAGTAGGCTGCTTCTTGCTCAACCAAGATATACATGAGCTACCAAGCATGAAGCAAAAGCCACTAGTGGACACACGAGTGTCATAGGAATCAGCCCAATCAGAGTCAAAAAAAGCATGCAAATATGGCGGTAGTGATCCTCCCTTGGGATAAAACAACCCAAGTAGCCGAGTACCACTCAAGTAGCGAAAGATACGCTTAACTGCCTTCCAATGCATGACTCCTGGGCAATGCATAAACCTGCTCATCTGTGAGACATCAAACTAAATATCTGGTCGAGTAATGCATAAGTAAATCAAGCATCCAACAGCCTGTTGATAGAGAACAGCATCATGAAGACTCAATTGTAAACCTGTCTCCATAGGAGTGGCAATAGGCTTACAATCTTCAAGGCCAGAACACTGCAATAATGTGTCAATATATTTCGTTTGACACAAAGCCATTCCACCATCAACTTGCATAAATTGAATGCCAAAATAGTGATGCAAATGCCCCAAATCAGACATCTCAAATGAGGCATGCAAATCAACCTTGAAATCAGCAATATGCTTCTCAATAGGACCAGTGAGCAGAATGTCGTCAACATAGACAACAATGATCAGAAGCACATCATTAGCACGCTTAACATATAAGGTGCTTTCAGTTGGACTGTTCTCAAAACCATGTGCAACCAAATAGGCATGTATCTTCTCATACCAAGCACGTGGTGCTTGCTTTAAACCATATAATGCCTTCTTTAACCTGCACACCTGGTTTTCATGCCCTTTCTGCACAAAGCTACGGGGCTGAAAAACATACACTTCTTCATGCAAGTCACCATTTAGAAATTTTGTTTTAATGTCCAACTGATGTACATTCCAACCATGATGGGCTGCAAGTGCACAAATGCTCCGAATAGTAGTCATACGGCATGTAGGTGCAAAGGTCTCATGAAAATCAATGCCTCTTTCTTGCGCATAACCCTTTGCAACAAGCCTAGCCTTATACCTGTCAACTGTACCATCAGGTTTACACTTCAGCTTGTATAGCCACTTAGTGCCAATGGCCTTCTTGCCAAGAGGCAAGTCACATAAAGACCATGTACCATTCTTCATTATAGCATCATATTCAGATTGCATAGCAGCCATCCAATTTTCTGAATTTTGTGCTGCATCAAATGAAACAGGCTCATTCTCATCACAGAGACTAGACGCAGCCATAGCATAGCAATCTGATGCAAAGGAGGCACTATGAGAGCCTGAACGAGTACGATATGACAAAGGTGCATCTAATTTGCTGTCACGCAAAGTCTGCACCAGCCATTTTGGCATAGTTTTTGCCTGCTCAATATCAGCTCTCTCATCAACAAGTGCATCATGTTACTAAATCTGCATCAGAAATGGAATGATCTGCATCATCATATGAAACCTGCAAAGGTTGAGAAGTTGCCTCATTAGGACCAGCACTAGACTGTCCACCTATAAAAAGAGGCATCAAAGTATCATACATGTCTTTAGAGCTAACAGATGTCTCCTTAGTACATGAAAGCAATGGCTGAATAGCATCTTCCACAAATACAACATCATGGCTAACCAAAATGCGTTTAGTCTCTGGATGATACAGACAATAGCCTTTACTTTTAGAACTATACCCGACAAAAATACATTTTACTGCCTTATCATCCAATTTTCTACAATGTTGTTCAGGCACTAGTGCATATGCCAAACAACCAAAAACACGCAGATGAGCAACAGATGGCTTGCGGTCATGCCAAGCCTCATATGGAGTGATAGATTGCAGTGCTTTAGTGGGACACCTGTTCAGTACATATCCTGCACACATGACAGCCTCAAGCCAGAAACTATGTGGTAAAGCCTGACTCTTGACCATGCACCTCGCCATCTCCATGAGTGACCTGTTCTTTTGTTCAGCAACTCCATTCTGATGAGGTGTATATGGCACTGTACATTGGTGTTTTATCCCACGTTCAGCCAGAAATGCATTAAATTCAGAAGACATATATTCCCCCCCTCGATCAGATTGGAGGGTGCCCATTTTACATGCTGACAGATTTTCAGCCAAAACCAAAAACTGTTTAAAGCACATGAACACTTCAGACTTTGCTTTGAGTGGATATACACGTGCATGCCTAGAAAAATCATCAATGAAAGTCACGAAGTAAAGGTAATTTCCAAAAGAGGGTGTCTGCATAGGACCAGAGACATCACTATGTACAAGCTGCAATTTCTGTGTAGCTCGAACTGAACCATCTTTTGAAAAGGAGGAACGTTGCATTTTGCCCAAAATAGAGCCTTCACAAATATGTTTTCCAGGTGCCTCTAGTTTGGGCAAAGAGGACACCATTTTAGATTTCTGTAGGCATAACAAACTAGCAAAATTCAGATGATCAAAGCGTGCATGCCAAAGCTTTGCATCTGACATAGCCTGAGAATCATTTACTGCACATGCCAAATCATTTACAGATCTTTCATAGTCTATGAGCTTATACAGCCCACGACATAAAATGCCAGAAGCAATAATCACATCGCCATTTGACAGATCATGAACTATACACCTGTCATCAACAAATTTCACAACCAAGCCAATCTTGGCTAATGCAGAAACTGATAACAGGTTCTTTTTTATCCCTAGCACAAATAAAGCATCTGACAAAGTGAAAGAACTACCATCAGCAGTAGTCAAAATGATCTTACCAACTCCCATAACAGGATAAGAGGAGTTATTGGCGCATGTAACAGTATTCCCTATAGGGGCAGGCTCGAGTGAAGAGAAGAAACTACGCTACGATGTAATATGTTTGGTTGCTCCACTGTCAAAATACCAAACATCTGAGTCTACTGCAGACATGCACTGATCATGAGAAGATGGGTCAAAACTGCAGACAGTAGTAAACGCCCATTCTTCTTCTTGCACAAGATTTGCAGACTCTGTTTTTGGTGTAGAGGCCTCTGCAACAACCATTCCAGCCTCTTTCTTCTTTGCCTCTTTAGCAGCCAGTTTTGGACAGTTCTTTATGATATGATCATTCCCTTTACAGTACTTAAAAAACAATTTTTGCTTTTTTGATTTCTTCTCATCTTTATCTTCCTTCTTCGAATATGCAGAATTAGCAGATTTTTGCTTACTAGTTGAAGAGCTCCATTTTCCTTTGCCCTTCTGACTAGCCAGGAAAGCTTGATCTGTACCTCATATAATGGACCTGTTTTGCCTGGACTGATCTTCTTGCAACAGAACAGAGACTAACTCCTCAAATGATAAGGCATTTGGATTGCCTTTCATCATCAACCAAGGAGTTGAAGCAAAACTCTGATATGAATTAGGAAGACCATTCAGAACGTTCTGCACAAGTGAGCTATCTGGTATAACCTCATCAGCAGAGATCAACTGTTCCTTCAAGTCTTTGATCTTCGTTAGGAAACTGTCCATAGAATCACCTTCATTCATGTGCTCACTCTCCAACTGTTTTTGGAGGTAAGCAACACGAGCCTCATTCCTAGCTTGGTACAATGTGGTAAGTGTATCCCAAGCATCCTTAGTTGTTCTGCAAGAGCAAATATGAGGAATAATGGCATGTTTGACAGACAAAGCTATCAATGCATGTGCCTGGGCATCTCTGCCATCCCAACGAATCTGCTCTGCAGTAGGTGCAGCAGAAACCGTAGCACGAACAAGAATCTGCGGAATATCATCTTCGATGCCATCTTCATCAACTCCAGCACCTGTATTTGCAGTACCTGTAGTAAGAGGTGTAACAGGACGTCTTTCAACACCCTACACAATGTTCCACAATCCTTTTGCAACCAATACATGCCGCATCATATAAGCCCATAATGGGTAGTTGGTACCATCCAACTTATCCTCAACAGCCAACATACGGAATACATCACTGCTTTCAGCCATGGTCGGTGACTAAAATACCTTGATGCAAAAAATTGACTATATCTCAAAAAGTTGAATAGAACTACCCCAACAAATTCTGCTAGACCTGTAGCAGAGTTCGAGACGCTTATACTGGCGAACAGAAACTGGTATATATCTTTGGCACAAAAAGATAAAATAGCCTGCACAAGCACTGCGATAATGCGTTCGGAGGCCGAAACAAGCTCAGATCTCGATTTCGGCACACATAGGGAAGCTGTTTTGATCTCTGAAACACCCTGAGTATGCGCACCAAATTTCGTGCGAACCTGAGACTACAAATGGAGGAGTGTCGACGGCACCCTAGATGAAGCGACGACCTGCTCTGATACCAATTGTTGGAGTTAGACATCTGCGAAAGCACATGAACAGCACAAGGAAGAAGAAGAAGCTTGGAGCACAAACACACAATATTGAATGTATTACTAGAGAATGTACAAAGATAAGTAGCCCATTAGGGCAATAGGCGTATATACAAGCCGAGGGAAAAATACCTCCTAAAGAGCGAAAAAAGTGCCTCGGCGGTCCTAGAGTGTTCACACACATCACTACCTAAATATATCAACACTTTGCATGTTTGGACATAGGGGATTGAGCCCCTCATGCGCTTGGATTGATTGTGTGTAAGTTTTGTGTCTTTTAAACATCTGTAGTTGTGACCTAGTCAATGCGCATTCGATGGGTACATCGTATGATAAGCATTTGTAGATGATGAGTGTTATTGCACAACATCCATTCACCACTAGCTTCTTGTATGACCTTTTATTAGCTCCATACAGCTGCTCCATAATCCATATAAGAAAGTTAATAGTTAGTGCACCTGTCTCTACCAAGTAAAGGCCGAACTAGATCTGTCTGTGGGGTTGAGTGAATTTGTCTTGGCCAAGAAATGCAAAATGTTGCATGCACATGCGGAGAGGGATGGAAACGTTTGATGTGAGTGTCGCCATATCTTTTAACTTTTGCAGTTTGTGATTCTTCATGTTACTGGGTATTAAAGCATCCTTCTCGGAGGGCACATGCGTGCCGTGCATCTTCAAAGCAAAGCTCACCAAGTCCAAGGTAAGAACAAACTTTTTCAACTCATTGTTGCCCAATAAGGAAGGAAGGATGAAGGTTCTTGGTCGGTCCTTTTTCCTCATTCGCCTGTAATGTTGATACCAAATAGTAACACCGTAGAGGATCCGGTTTGGGTAAGGGTGCCTCAAAGTATTCTGCTAGCCCTATGTGTTGCCATATTCTTTGAAGTTCTAGTGTGCCCCGGAGAGTCTCAAAATCTTTGGAAAAGAATTGGAATTGTACCCATGCCTTGTCATACTCACACTTGGACTCCCAGATGTACTTCACCTCTCCTAAGGGCCCTGGCATGCCATTGAACTAGTTAGAGTTTGCATGAACTCTCTACATTATTCATGTGGGAGGGTCCAGTATGGGTATTTGTTGGAGGTGTCGTAGCTCTATAGGTTGTTCAGTAGGTGGCACTTCAATTGGTAGATTCTCCACATTAATACCCATAGTACTCAATCTTGCCTGTGAGCTTGGCCCTATTGTTTCTGCCATGAGACTGCTTGTAGCTCCTGATGCTTATCTGCTCGAAGAAGAGAAGCATATTAGCATTGCATAGGAAACATGATGTTATGGTGTTCCCTCCACAATACCAACATGATATTCAAAGTGGTTAGGGCTTACTGGGTGGAGTGTTCATGATGTGTGTGAATGTTGGTTAGAATGTTAGTGATTCCCCGAGATGCATACTTTGGATATGCACTATACTCCACATGTATCTACTGTGATGCAGTTGGGTGAGGGGGTTTGATACAAGTTTTAATTATCCAAACTCTTTGTAGCTCAGTGATGAGTAGCACCTCCTTTAATGTCCATCCGGGAAGACATGAGGATGGTATGAAGACCTCGAACAACTGATGGCACAAGTGTGTGAGTGAGAAGCACACAAACATGCACACACATACACACACACACAAGGCAAGAACAAAGAGAGAAACAATGGAGTAACTTTTATTGCAAAAGAGCTCTCATATAAGCTCAAATCTACAACAAGCTATCCCCAAAAATGAGCTGTCTAGCTCTATTTATAGTTTTTGACTAGCTTCTGTCCTGTTCACACCTAGTGTCTGGCCTAGTTAAAAATTAGGTTCTAAGGCTATTTTGGAGGCTCAAACGAGCTCTAAAAATTATAAAAATTGGTACATAAATACTACTAGTAGTCCTCAATCTTGAGGACTCCTCGGCTTGCACAAAATGGAGTAGGAATAATAAAAAATTGGTATTTACAATGATGTGAAGTGACTAAGATCACTATTTGGGAAATATTGTTTCATAGAGAAATTATAGGGCCTATTTTCCAGATCTGCGTTGACTGCTTTGTCTGCTTGTTCCTTGCTCTGACTCCCTTCTTTGGCTTCCTTGTCTTGTGAGTCCTTGGGTGCCCTGGCTGCTACCAACACCCCCCCTCTCTCATGTCTGTCGTCTTTGACAGACCCTTGTTTGGTTGAGCGTTTGACATAGTATTCAACCACATCTCAAGCTAGGTGATGTTCTTCTAGTCTCAGCCCTCATGGTAAGTCTGTTAATAAAGCATCCCAATCTAGTGGTCCTGGGATGTTCGGATGTGGCAACCGTAATTGCTCAGAGTGTAAGGTCCTCTCCACAGCAAAAAGTTGGAGGAGATGTGAGGGTCTGGGTACGAATATTTCAGAGTGATATTCCCAGAACCCTGTGATGAACATCTCCTCAAAAGTTTGTTTATAGCATGGTGGGAGGTACTTTATTCTTGCATGCCATATATTACATTAATTGAGGGGGTTGTGCTCATGTCATAGACCAAGTCTAGGTTGCCTGCGGTGAGGCCGACTCCTGAGAAATGTGGGTCTTTAATGTTTTTGAAAGTTCTGAATGTGACCAACCTTAATTCAAATATCTTCATACACATTTGGGCCATCACGTATGGTATGTTTCGCAGCCTGACTCCCTAGTGACAGATGGTAGAGATCATGTAAGCCACTGTAGCCAGTCCTCGTGGTGGTGCTACGTATATGTAATTTAACCATTTTGCATAGCCTTTAACATTCTTTACAGTGATGGCAAAGTCCAGCCATGTGCTTCTTCCGAGGACTAGGGCATAACATGGATTGTACTTGATGAATAGTGGCATATTATTCCATGTATGAACCATTTCTAGGTAAGTTTCAAGGAGACGCAGTCGACAAGTAGGTTGGAAAATGGATCCTTGTGTGGCACTTTCAGGTATATCATCGGGGCCGAATTGAGTGGCGAAGGTTGGAGCCTTGCCACATCATCGTTGAATTTTTGCCTTATAATCAGCTAAGAGCACACAATAGGGCACATATTGATCGTCATTTGTGCCTATCCATCTGTGATGAGACATGCATCGGAAATATTCTGATTTGATAATAGTTTCCTCAATCTTAGACATTGTCTGAATTTGGACCACAACTCGATCATCATGGGTGTTGGTCGTTTTCTTGAGTGTCTACAACCATTATGGGGCTTCTAGCTCAATTGTATCCAATCCTTCAGAGATTTGTCATCCACCCGATATGACTCGTCTACTTCTATGGGTATCAATTCTTCTGGTCCTGGCTCTATGACTGGGGAGGGCTATCATTCATACTGAAGTAACTTACTTTGCAACTCAGCGACCTGTTCTCTCAGTGCATTTACCTCATCTATAGTTGTGGTAGAATCTGTGATCTTGGGTGGTTCTTCTTGCATCGTTAGCTATTGGCGGAGAGTATCCCATTCTTTGCCCAATTCTTCATGTGCTTCTAGCAGATCAGCATAGCTTTCCAGGATTGTTTTCATAGTCTCCGAAGGGTCTGCCTTAAACTTCTCTAGGTCGATCTCATGGGGGGAGCCTTCCATTACTACCTCTAGGTTTTCTTCGTTTTGCTTTTGAAGTTGTTTATTTTCTTCTAGAGCCGTGGCCATATGCTTCCTCAATAACGTCAGATTACACTTGACTTTGACATTCTCGGACTGATAAAGTTCAAGTAGCACTGTTAACTTCTTAACTTTGGACAATTTTGATTATTGGGGAGCTTCCAATAAGGTCTGATGGGCATGTTTGAGCGTAGTATAATGTTGATTTAGGTCAGTGTTCTCTTTTTCTAGGGCCGCAAGCCGCTTCTGTAATTGTTGGTGGTCCATAGTGATTTGGCAATGGCGATCTTCTAGGGTCTAGTATTCGCTCTGGAGCTGATATACACATTGATGTAATGTAGAAAACATATTATTTACATGTAATGATGCTGGGAAAGTGGAAGATGCAGGGGGAATGCGGAAGGAAAAAGGGATCGTGAATGAAGTGGAATCAAGAGGTGATGTGGGGAGAGGGGGTATGGGAGATTGTGGGAGTGTGGGAATGTGGGGGGAGGGAGTGGTGCTGTTGCTCGTGAAGTTTTCGTGGTTTAAAAAGAGTGTGTGACCATGTAAATGGGAACCGTGGGTGGGATTGATGTGATGTCCGTGAACAATGTTGTGAATGTGGGTGTGGTAACCCCTCCAAGTTGGGTGCCTGAAGAGAGAGGAATTCCCATAACATATGTGGTGATTGTGGACATTGGGGTGGTCATGTCATGGGGAGAAGTGAATTGTGTAGTGAGAGGTGAGGAGTGTGGTGATGGTGGTGCCTCATGATGTTCTTCCATCTGTGTGGTATCCCCTGGTGCAAATACTTCTATGTGAATTTGCTTTCCGGAGTGAAGGGGGCGGGTAGGCACTCATTGCTCAAAGTGATGAATGTAAGCGAGAGCTGAATGTATGGCTTCATCCAGGCCAAGAGCATTTGTGTGCAGGTTCAATGATTCGATAAACTGTTCGTCCACCCCTTCTTCTCCTAACATTTGACTTATTAGCATCTTCCCTATTTCTAGTGACAACTTATGATGCTCTTGTACTCTTTTCATAGTCTCATACAATCTTTTTATCTGTGTAGTATAAGTTGGGGCACCAGTTAGTTCTGAAGTTTCCTCGTGCTCTTGGTTGTGTTCTGCATCCGATTCCGCTTCATCAGTCTCTTCTTCATCTTCGTCTACATCCACTATTTTTGGTTGGGTAGGAGCAGAAGTTCCTATGGTTGGTTGCGGTCCCCTGGTCTGCTCTTCCTCCGTCTCAAGATTAGCTTCATTAATCATCCTAGCAATTTCTTCATTTGTCAAATCATCTAGAGTGTAGCCTTGTGGGAGCTCCAAGTTAGAGGGAATTGGAGGGAAAATAAGACTGGGCCCTTCTGCACTTAGCCTGGGTAAGCGAATTGTAAATGGGCGAATGCGTCTTGTTTGGGTGGTGTCACCTCTGGTGTGAGGGTAGCACCCCTTGCTTGGGCACACAGTATCTGGACTGCTCCTCTCATTTTCTTAGATGGTGGTCCTATTGTTGATGGCCGTCTCTGGAATTCTTGAGCTCTGGACCACACCAATGCTCTTTGAATAGGCACATCATAAGCTAAGCACTTGTAAATGATCCTTGTTAGCGTGTAGCATCCATGAAGCACATTCTTATGTTTCTTATTCTAGTGTTGATGTGCTAAGTGGATTTGATCAATGATCGAGTGGGGTAGATTGAGTGTGAGATTTTCTGCCTCCGCCAAGTACAAGCTGAACCAGATTCTTTTTGGTGGCATAGTGAAGCATTCTTGAGCTGGAAAGGCCAAGTGTTGCATGATCGTGTGTAGGTGGAGGGTGATGGTCGGCGTCATAGATACCATATCCTTTAGTTTGTTGAGATCTTTGTGCTTCATTCTTTTGGGAATCAATGTTTCTTTCTCTATGGGAATATGCATACCTTTCATGTCCAGGGCCTCCCGTACTAAGTTGAGGGTAAGTTTGAATCTTTTTAGCTTGTGGCCTTGCATTAATGAGGGTAGCATAAAGGTACTATCTCCTCCTTTGGCTCTACTAGGGGTGATGGTGTTGATCAGGTAGGAACAACGCAAAAAATCAGGCTTAGGTAAGAGTGCTCTAAAGTAGCTATCCAAGCCCGCTTTTGTCCATACCGATCTCATTACTTCTGCATCTTGATACTTTTTGAATTTACAGGTAAAGAAATGGTACCTTCCCCACTTGCCATTAAATTCTAGTTCGGGTTCCCAGAAGTATGTGCCCTCTCCTAGGGGACCTGCGACATCACTGAACCAGTCTGCATGTTTGCCAACTTGTGATGTGTGCCCCTGTGGAGGGTCCTGAATTGGCAGGACATGGACTACCTTGAGTTCCTAAGGCCTCTCGGTGAGTTGTGCTTCGACGAGGAGAGTTTCAATGTCCACTATTTGGGTGTTGGACCACGCCTGGGAACTGGTGCCTCCTGCTTCTGCCATGTTACTACTTGTTTGCTGGTTCTGTGAGAATATAGAAGCATGTGTTAACATTGTAATGGACAAGATAGAACAATTTTTGTCCCCGTTACAACATTAACATGAGGTCAGTGATAGGTTAGTAGGTCAGTGAGTGCTTAGTGATTGTGTGTGTAGTTAGTGAACAAGTAGTCATATGAGCTAAGTGGAAGGATGCAGTGTGAGGATGATGCAGTTAGTAGGTGGAGATGAATTTACAATTTGGGGTTGGGGGGTTTATTACAAGGTTTGGGCTGCCACACACAGTGGATTGCTTTCTCTTTTGATTTTTTGGAGACTTTGGAGGGCTTGATCTAAAGGTCTATTTGGAAATGAGGCTTTTTAAGTACCCATTTACAAGTGATTCTGCCCATGCTCATGGACGAATAGGTGTTTGTGCATGTCGAATGAGAGTGGGAATTAGCTCTTCGTGTGAGTGAATCATGATGTACATGGTGTGGTTTATGTGGGGCCATTTGAGCCCGCAAGCAAGCCTTAGGCACCCAAATTTGTTTTGATTGTGGGTCAGCCTTCATCGACTTCTTGGGTACCCAGATAGACTTCACTTTAGTAGAAGAATTTTTGAAAGACTTCTTATTAATGTCCTGTCGTTGATCACTAATATGAAGTTGAGCAAGTGGTTGTGACTAGAATGCAATAGGTTGGTCGCCTTTCTGCACCCACACTTGTTTTGGTGGCTGAGACACCGTGCTTCGTACTTTCTTTTGGCTTTGAGCATAGGTCATCTGCTTCTTCTACATTTGATCCGCCTTTGGTTGCCGTATCCCTATGGCCTTTGGAAAAGAAGGGAGTTCCATCGTATCCTTGACTTCTTTGTTGAGACAATCATCCCTCTGCATCACATAGTTTTGGACAAGAATAGCATCGTCATTTTCATGTGTACTCCTGGAAGGACTAGGAGTTTGTGCCTTTCCTAGTTCCTTGAGTGCTTCTTTTTCTAACTCAAGTAAAATTTGATTGTGATTTACCCAGACCTGAAGAAGTCCACTTCTTAGGTTTAGGTTGACTGCATGATCATAGATCCAATCTTGACCCAAGACAAGAGGTTCACGGAGGTCCTCATCTTGACACACTAGCACCTTAACTATCATAAGAACATCTTGGAGGTAGAGGGGAAGTTCCACCTTGCCCATGCAAGAGGTTTCCACACCTCCCAATCCTATGAGATATGCTTCTACAGGATTAACACTTAAGTTCAATTCCTGACAGTAAGAGAGTTTAACAGCACTAGTGGTTGCACCTGAGTGAATCAAGGCCCTTACAGTCCTTGCACTCTCTTCTTGTCCTATCTCTAAGGTTACAAAAGGACGTCGGTCAGTTATTCTATGGGAACTTATACCTGAGACTTCACACATAGCCATATGATATCCTGGGGCTGCATATGCATCTCTCCTAGGATGGGGAGATTGGCATCGACTTGCACATTATGTTCAAAGCATGAGTACTTATGGAATATTCTTGAATGCAGCATCCCTTACTAGTAGAAGGATTTCACATGCATTATATGAAAGATTATATATTGATCGAAGACCTTACATGCATGGAAATATAGCAGGTTTAATAAATAGTAGTCGAGGGTTACATAATAGTTCAAGGACTACTTGCACATTTGAGGAGCGTGAAAATAGTCATGAATCACCATATATGAGTAGAGATGTGTCAAGATACATAGTTGTCAATGCTATTACTACATTAAATGCAAAAGTTTACTTTTTATTCATTTATGGAATATCGATGATTTTTATTCATATGTGTAGATTCCAACGTATGATGTTGATGATATTGCTCCACACCATTCACAATTGCCTCAAAAGAAGATAAAGCACAAGATTTGTGTGACGATGATGAAGATGATGGCATGGCAGATTTTATGGAGGATTGGTATCAAAATGAGAGTGAGAGCATTGATATTTCTAAAAATGAGAAATATCTTCGAGAGGAATGTATAAATCATGTATATGAAGGAAGCCGTTTCACACGAACAAGTGCAAGCTTACTTATTCTCAATCTTCAAAATCATTGTGGATGGAGTAATGTATCTGTTTCGACACTATTAAGGTATAATTTTCAATTATCTATCTATTTATATATACATGCATAAATATATACATATAAATACATGCATATATAGACATACACATAATTATACATGAATGCATACACACATATAAACATACACACACATATATACACACATACACATGTTATGAGAGTAAGGTCAAATTATACATACCTGTATCGAATGAAGATGTTTTGTCCATTTAGCCTTTAGAATTGTCCACCCAACCTTTAGAATCTTCTTGACACATCTGTTTCTCCTATTCTAGTCAACCTAATACCTATGATGCTAACTCTTTTAAGAACTTTGCATACAAATATTAAGTATCACCTAGCTATGGAGGTATTAAGTCGTTAGGAAAATGGAAGGATCAAATTTATCTTGAAGATTTTGAAAGATGGAAAAATAATTTTAAAGGATGGGTGGAAAGAAAGTCTCCATTCAATGCAGGTTTTTATTCTTACTTTAGCTAGGGTAAGACCAAGAACTTGCATAAAATGGGAGACAGCGAGACAATTCAGTGGTCTAGATATCTATATGAAAGTCTACAAACCACAATAAAAAAAATAGAAATGAAATCAAATATACACAGCTACACATGCATACATACACATACATAGATACACATATATATACACATAAACATACATATACACATGTTGTGAGAGTAAGGTCAAATTATACATACCTGTATTGAATGAAGATATTTTGTCCATCTAGCCTTTGGAATTGTCCACCCAACCTTTAGAATCTTCCTAACGCATCTACTTCTCCTATTCTAGTCAACTTAATACCTGCGCTGCTAACTCTTTTATGGACTTTTCACACAAGTATTAAGTATGAGTTAGCTATGGAGATATTAAGTCATTTGAAAAATAGGAGAAGTGAATTTATCTCAAAGATTTTGAACAGTGAAAGAGTAATTTTAAAGGATGGCCAGAAAGAAAGCATTCAATTAGTGTAGGTTTTTGTTTTTACCTTAGCTAAGGTAAGAACAAGAACTTGCATTGAATGAATGCTTTTTGTCTACCCATTCTTTAAAACGTTTCATCCATCTTCAAAAATTTTTGAGAGAAGTTTTCTTGTCTTATTTTTTAAACGACCTAATACCTCCATAGTTAACTGTAGATGAAGCAATATATGATGATCAAGAAGAAGCTAGCATACCAAGTGATTTGGAAGTTTCAAATATAGAGATAGATATTCTGTGTGCATCGCATCTCCAAGAGGATGCTAGAATAGAGGATTTTTGAATCAAACACTTGTATGTACTAATTTTTGTTTATTTTTTTTGCTATGTTCTTTTGTACACTACCATTTCTCTATATTACCTTTATTATCATATGCTAATTATTTGAGTTCTTTTGTTACAGAGCACGATGGGAGATAGTCCTCTAGTCACTCCACATTCCATGACAGAGGAGCAGTTCTTAGAGTTCATATCAGGTACCTCCCGCGTATATGGCCACTGCATCACAGTACTGGATCGCTCGTGGTAGCACTCCCCCCAGCCTCACTCCTACCGGCCTCACTCCTATCGGCCTCACTCTTGCCGGCCTCACTCCCACCAGTGTCACTCCTGTCAGACTCACTCCTATGGGTGGTGCTACTCCCGTCAGAGGTATGTCTCCTACCTTTATGACTCCACCATGACCATCTTCTCAGCCATCCCATAGTGGCTCTAGTAGTGGACGTGTGCGTTCAACACCTCAATGTGATACAGGTGCTGGCCCATATCATAGGTGGAGGTCACGCTCTGGAGCAGGAGGTTCTAGGAGTGGATCTATAGGTAATTCTGGAGGAGGCGGCTGTTGTGGAGATAGTGCGATGGACGTTGTGTCGCCCACTTCTACTCCTAGAGCAAGTACCTCAGATGTAGTTACGCCATGTGGAACACCACGTACACCTTGGAGTGCTCATGACCATGATGATTCCAAGGTTGATAGTATCTGTGATGGAGCTCGGATGATGGATGCGGCCAGAAAGGCCATGCGTCATCGTATACGACAAGTTTGCTCCATACAATTTGGACACTCTATCATGTTGAAATGGAGTGAAAAAAATAAAAATCGAAAAAATTATATCACAGAGATGATTTATCAGGAGATCGGCTAGCACATGGTCATCCTCTTGTCAGTTCAGAGTGGCTTCTGCACACCACAGGTGAAGTTATGTCCCATCACGATCTGAGGCTTGTGATGCATTCAGAGCAAGCTTACCAAAGCCTGTATGGTTAGATTCTGAGGAGTGGGATATGATTCGTGACGAGCATATATGACACAACCACTGGGTTTTGAAGATAAAGAAAAAGCAGGTTATGTATGCAAGCTTAGAAAAGCACTCTGTGGTTTCAAGCAAGCTCCTAGAGCTTGGAACCATAGGCTTGTTACCTATTTATAGGATCAAGGCTTTGTGGCAAGCAAGGCAAACTCTTCTTTATTTGTTAAGAAGAATAAATCAGAGGTCATCTACTTATGTGTCTATGTAGATGATATCATTATTACAGGTAATGATTCTGAGGGTATCAAGCAGGTCAAGGCTCAATTAATGAAGGAATTCAAAATCAGTGATCTAGGGTTATTAACCTACTTCCTTGGCTTTAGAACTTGTGTATACAGATTTAGGTATATTCATCACACAAAGGAAGTACATACATGATATGTTGGTAAAGTTTAAGATGGAGAACACCAAAGTTGCAAGTATTCCTATGGAGATCAACCATAAGCTAAGTTCACATGAAGGTGAACTACTTGAAGATGTTACAGGTTATCAACAACTTGTGGGTATTCTTAATTATGCTACTTTGACAAGAGTAGATATTGCCTATGCAGTAAGTACATTGAGTCAGTTCATGCATGTACCACGGAAGCCTCATATGGAAGTTGCAAAGAGGATGCTTAAGTATCTTAAGGGTACAATGAATGAGGGATTGTTCTACCCCTTTACTTCTGACATAGATATAAAGATGTATTCTGATGCAGATTGGGATGGCTCCAAGGATGATAGGAGGAGCACTTCAGGGTGCCTATCTTTTGCAGGCTCAAAACTCATATCTTGGTCATCCAAGAAGAAACCAACTATGGCCTTATCTTCCACAGAAGCAGAATATAAAGGTTTGGCAAATGCAACTCAAGAAGCTATGTGGCTTAAACAATTGTATAAAAATTTGGAGATATATTCCTACACTCCAACTATCTTTGGAGATAAAACTAGTTCACTTCATTTAGCTGCTAATCCTTTGTACCATGCCATGACTAAGCACATTGAAGTGCACTATCATTATGTTAGGGCAAAATTCCTAAGCAAGGATATCCAATTATCCTATGTATTGACTCATTTGCAATGTGCAGATATGCTCACCAAAGCATTGGATGGAACAAAGATGAACAGGTTCAAATTGATGATTGGACTGCAAGAAATCAAGGAGCAATGAAAATCAAGCATGTTAGGCTTGAGGGGGAGTTGTTGGTGTAATTAAGCCCAAGCCTACATACCTGATAAACACACATAAGCTTGATGTATTAGCATATCACTTGGAAGGCTTCATATGTACAACCTCTTATAACTTTGGATTATAACTACCTTTGCAAAAGTGGAATAAACCCATGAGGAGTTAGGAAGCATATAATCTTATATCATTTGGTAGTTGAGTCAAGAGAGAATCAATCCTATACTTTAGGATTCACTTTTAGGTGTAGATTTGAATTTGTATTCAAATATTTGGCTCCAACAAAAACTATAAAAGAGGATATGAAATGCCCCCGTGTAATCTTGAGGTTCAGAGATCATATTCATGTACTTTCATTGAGAAGAGGAGCTCACCTCTCAATCATTTCTCACTCATTTTGTAATGGTTTATTGCCAATGACATTGTACTTTTACATGATCTAATACATACATGTTCATTACTTCCTACTCTCTTCTCTCTGTTATAACTCATCAGAACAGTGAATTTTTATGAGCTTGTTCTCACTGTATAGTGGATCATTTCTCTTGATTCAAAGCAGGATATCTCATGCATACTGTCTACTTTAATCCTACAAAGTTTCATTAGTAATGGTTCTTGCGATCCTCAGATATTTATCAATCTCTGCTCACTGGTTTGTGATTGTCAAGGCCCGTAAAAGTTGGGATGGATGCTTAACTTGCTAAACATAATTCTCTGCATATAGTTCATCATTTGACATGATTTCACTCATGATTGGTAGATTTTTAATCTTGTTGAAGTTCCCCAAAAGGAATTTTATCACTTGTTGTTGTACTCAGAGAATGGTTCAAAACTCTGAGTCGGTGTCTCAACCAAAATAGCAAGTTTTGTACCTTGAATCATATGCCTGCCTATCTGTTTTGATCCTATCATTAGTGGATCATCTTCCAAGCAACATATGTGATTAGTTATGTTTATTAGCTAGCTAAAAAGGCCCACAACACTCTCCAACCATTACTTATAGCATATGTGAAGCAAGTTTTAGCTACACCAATTCATCTCTTGTGATTATCCACCATCTCCTCTAACAACCTTGCACATCCACAAGTGAGTGTCTTCATGCATCTATGAGGATCTGGATCCTATGGAGTGCACTGACTCCGTATCATCTGTAGCTCTATGGATGGGATTCCACTATATATGGGGACACTAACTCCGTATCATCTTGAGATTTACTTTGTTTGTGACAAGTGTTGCAAATACAAAGAATTGGTTCCCCGATCTTGTACTACTTGCAATTGCCTCAAGAAGGGTCTTCCTAGAATCATCTTGTAGGCTTGATTTTTGCTAAAGTCACATATAGCAAAAGTATGCTCAAACTCTACACCACAAGTAGTGAGAGTTATCCCTTCTAGTAGCCACAAGGGTCTTTCGATGTGACCATCAGCCATTTGTAATTTCATTCTCATGGGTCTAAGTGTTGGCTTGCCCAAACACTTCCATAGGGAAGTGGTAGCAATTGCAACTCCTACACTCGAGTCCAAAATTTCCTTGGTGGTGTAAGAGATCCTACCAGGGAACAAGGTTTCGCTACTTCTGGCACTTGGTTGGCTATGTGCTTCCACAATTCTAGCTTAACCTTGAGTAGCGCCTCTAAAGTTAGATTGCACTGCACTTTAGTGTTTTTCACTACCTCCATATTCCTAGGTATGACTAAATTTTCCTTTCTTACCAGAAGTGTGGGTGCCCTCATACAGGTGGACTTTGCTTCCCATGGGCATGTGAAATGAGGCAGTTCTTGCAAGGAATTAGACTCGAAACCTAGCCGTTCACTTGATGGGCCATCCTCCTCTTCTCCATAGATGGAGGGAATGTCTTTTGGGAATTGGTCGTGTAAGTCATCCACAAGTTCAATAGGAGGAGGATTTTCTCTTTCTTTTGCCCATTTCTCTTCTTGAATTTCTCTTAAAAATTCTTGGAAATATCGATTCAAAGAACAAGTGGTGTCTAGTTCAGTGGGATTAGGCACATAAGCGTCCTGGGGAAGAATGATCATTCTTCCACTGGCCTTGTCCTTACCTTGAGAGGCAAAGTCCTTTTTAGATTTTGCAACTAGCCTCTCCAATCTGTCTAATAGTCCATCAAAATGCAGTTGAGTCCTAGTTGAACTAGAGCAGTTAAAGAGCCGGCTAGCTTCAAACATGGTTTGAGCCAATTCCACCATCTTAGCACAAAGTTTAGTTCATTCAAGCTCTAGGTCAGCTCTAGGGTAACACTTTTCATGATCCGTTACATTTGGCCCTTCTTGTATTCTAGCCTGATATGCTTTAAGCATCATGTCTATGTCTTCGAGAGTGGGATCTGCTAAGACTGATCCTACTCTAGGTGGTGGTGGGATTGTGTGAGGTGGGTTAGAATGTGGTGGGTTGGAGGGTCATGGGAATGGTGGTAGTGGAGTTGTGTGAGAGTGCGTTTGAGATGTGAGTTCAATTATCTTGGCTTTTGTTTCTCTCAAGCTTTCCTCAAGTTCGCTCATCTTCCT
Source organism: Ceratopteris richardii (assembly GCA_020310875.1). Taxonomy (NCBI): domain Eukaryota; kingdom Viridiplantae; phylum Streptophyta; class Polypodiopsida; order Polypodiales; family Pteridaceae; genus Ceratopteris; species Ceratopteris richardii. The sequence continues at coordinate 1,958,627 of CM035415.1, read as the reverse complement.
TGCCTATTTCCCTTTCATTCTCTCTCAACTATCCCTCCAAGCTCTTGACCTTTTCTTAGCTAGGCTCTCAGCCTCACTAACCTCATAACTCTTTTCCTGGCCTAATTCTTGGTTTTGCTTAAATTCTTGAGCTCTCGTGATGACTTGCACTGGGGTCATGGAAGTCACACTTCCCATAGAGTCTGCCACTAACCCAATAACATTGATAGGAGCAATTTTTGGCATATTGGTGGGTTCTTGGGACACTCTTGTAACAAGTGCTTCTTCCCACAATCTAGGAAAAAACCTTGAATTGTCACAGATTGGGTTTGTGTAGGTGCAGGCATAGGGCAATCATGAATTAAGTGATCTCCCTGACATTGATAGCATGGTCCTATAGGAAATGGGGGTCTTATCTACCTAGGTTGAGGCCTAGAGTTAGGATTTGCATACACAACATTTGCACACTCTAGCTCCCAACTAGGTTCGCTTGGGTCTTCATAATAATATGACTCATTATGTTCAAGTGACTGCATGTAGTAAGCCTGCGGGCTATCAATATGAGTAGATTCAAAACTATGATCACTTGGTTCACTTTCTAAAAGCAATGGTGTTATCTAAGGCTCTATTCAGATTTTCTTCTACAGCTACATACTTCACTAGAATCACATTGGCTAGAGGAGGGGGTTGTTGGGCTAGAACTGGTTGAGGTCTTTGCTACCCTTGATAGGGTGGTTGATAGGGTTGCTGGGGCCTACCATACTACTGTTGTGGGTATTGATTCTAGTATTTTCCTTGCTGTGGATACAACTGAGGATAATTTTGTGTAATAGCTTGTTTATTATATGGGCAATCTTGTGTAGTGTGTTTGGTATATCTCCTTTCTATGGTGCAGTATTGGATGTTAGGGTTCACTTGGGTTGAGCCATGATAGGGCACACATTAGCCATATGGTCTCCTCCACAGGTATAGCATCATTTTCGTGCGCCAAATCTAGGGATCTGCTTGCTAGAGACTCCTAATTTATGAGCTACCTTCTCTGCCAGATTCTCAATCGATGTGGATTGTTTGGAAGAGAGGCTAGTAGAACTATCTAAATCTTTATAGATCTTGGAAAGCTCTATTTCCTCCCCTAGAGTATCTTCAATGTCTATGCACATGCGTACACACTCTTCTATGGATGTAGGGTCCTTCAAGTACACATACGATCTCAGTTTGGTACTTAACAATCCATCTAGAAATAAGGCCACTTGTTTGGCTGGAGTGGGTAACTTTGGAACAGGGCATCTCTCCAGGTATTGTCTAAACCTCCTTCCTATGAGCCCCATTGTCTCTTGAGGTGTTTGTTTGAAGTTGTAAATCAAGGAGGATGTGTTATGCCTAATACCACTCTTAGAAAACTCAGTGATGAATGCTTCAAGAAGTTGATCTATATTTCTGAACTGACCTTGGTGAAGCGGTTGAAACCAACTCAATGTGGTGTGCTTGAGAGTCAGGCCAAAAGCATTGTATTGAGTGAACAAGTCTTCAACTTGTTTAGCTCTCAAAACTTGCCTAAACTCTGCTACATGGTCATACAGGTCTCATGTGCCATCGAAGCAATTCTTCATGGACTTAACCAATTGTGTAGGCCTCAAGGTCCTAGTGTGTTCTCTAGGCCTTGACAGAGGGAATTCGTCTACATTTCTTTGATTCCTTGGGTCTCTATGTCTCTCATTTTTCATTCTATCCGCCTCTGTTCTTGTTCTTTCTCTTCCCAGTGGGTTAGCCAAGCTCACCTCGGGTCTATCTGTACTCCTGTCTCTCTAAGTTCCATGAGCTTGAGATGTTCCAGCTCCTTGGTGACCATAAGATATAGTGGATAATGGTTGGCGAAAAACAAATTCACCCTTCGAAGTGTAGGCATGTCTTTCATGCTCTGAGACCACAAAGATCCTCTTTGAAGTATTATCTAGGTAGGTTACTTTGACTGGGCTATCAGGATCTTTAAATTAATAGTTGATAAGTGCATCCACTTTGTTAGGATGCTCAAGTTTATACCTCCAAAAAGCCTTATTCGTCTCTCGATTCAAGAGCAAATCTATGCTCCTATTGTCTTGGGGAACCCACTCTAGAGTGATTATTCTAGTTAGAACCGATTTTCCTCGAGGGGTTTTTGGCTCTTTCCCTAAGTTCCCTTGCTCTATGTCACCTATTCCGGTCTCTCAGATTATGTTGCCAAATTCATCTGTCCTTTCTGGTTGGTTGATGAACACATACATTGTTCCTTCTTTATCTATGTATGAACCATTTTTGAACTTGACTACAGGGTGTTCTAGTCCAATGGGCTGATCCGGGTTTTTAATTTGGACAATAGATCTTCTCAGACCATCCTCATAGATGTGAGCACCTAAGCAGTTGGTCTTGATATATTCCAGTTGAGTCTTGTAGGGACCTGCTAGTGTTTCTAGGTATGCCACTCTTGAGTTACCTGTGGGTCTCTCCATGTTATAAGACATCTCAGAGTCACTTGTTTCTGAACTGAGAATGGATGGATAATCACTCAATTGTTGGGCTCAAGACCTAGTTGTATGGTTGACACTAGACTACGATGACCTAACACTTTTTTGATCTCTCCCTAGGTGTCTTCCTGATCTCAAGTTCATATGCTCTATTGATTAACCTAATGGCCCTAGTACAACCATGTTGATGGTTCCTTGATATCAATTACTTGTTCTTTTTATTTCCCTTTATGTGTGTTCTTGTCTTTCATTAAGCATCGCCAGGAGCACTTAAGTTTGTCATACTTGATGCTCTTTTTCGACTTAACTTAAGTTCTTTTCTCCTTAGGTTGTCCCTTGACTGCAACTTAACTTATTCTTAGACTCAAGAAATTAGAGGCTCTTAGAACTTGAGTGTTCCTATCGTACCCCTAATCAATCAAAACATCTATCCGCACTTCGATAGATGGGTTCTATCGTGGGGTCCTGTCTTTCGACATAGATGGGTGTCTGTTGCGATAGACGGTGCCTATCATCTATCGTGAAATTGTTTTGTCGCGATAGATGTTGTCTATCGTGGGGTCTTGTATGTCATGATAGACAGTGTCTATCGTGATAGACAATTCCTGTCATGATTGACATTGTCTATCGTGTGGGCCTATCTATCACGATAGACGATGTCTGTTGCGATAGATGTTGTCTGTCGTCATAGAGAGAAAAAACACAAATTTCTTAGATCCTTCTAATGATTTGCAGTGCTCTAATGGTGTAGGTTATCATGCCATGCATGCAAACAGAAAATACCAACTTTCTCTGTTTATCGTGATAGACAGAGTTCATCATCTCAGGACCTGTGCAGAGTTCTGTCGTACCTGTGCAAGTTACTAGAGATGGTGATGTAGCCAAAACCTACAAGAAATGCTCAAAAACACATGAAAATAGAATGCATGCAAGATCTCTCTTGCTCTCTCTCACAAGTGAAATGAGGAAAATGAGGTGAGGAGGGAATGTATGTATATAGAGAGAGAGAGCCCACATGCTGTGACTTTTGGAGGACATACATTAGCAGCACTATAATAATGTCTATTTATATCAAAGCTTGAATACAAAGATCCGAATAAGTGAAACCTTAGCCTCTCAATAGATACCACAAGTTGATGCACTGGTTGAATATTCAAAGGTGAAGTTATCAAATGAGGTTATCAAATGAGTTAAGGGAGACTCTAGAACACCAAAGATCCATACCCCTGAGGCTCTAATTTCAGACTTTGGGATATGAATAGATGTGGTTCATGAAGAATTATTTGGAAGCATCAAGTCACAATCCCCTTGACAACCAAAACATTCTCCCGAGCGTTGCATCCCTAAAATAGTGATTTTTGACACTACTACCAAAACAACACAACAATGAGACTATCCAAATCATATGAAAGGGATTTCATTCATAGATTAGGGTAGAGCAAATTAGTCTCCAACAAGCATTTTATCTTAAAATACATCCAAGGTGGAAAGCTTGGTGTTTTTATGAAGACCAACATTTCCAAGGATTCGGGGCAAGGACCTAAACATGCAGAATACAACCCTCCAAATTTAAGAATACAAGCCTCTAAGTTTGGTGTTTGCTTCATGCCAACCTAGTAGCAGGTGGGGTGATTAAAAACCAAATATTTGTCATTTCCACTCTAGGAACCGTAGAATCCATTTGCAAGGACGAGTTTTTAACAAAATTGGCATGTCAAATGAGAGAGAGAGAGAGAGAGAGAGAGAGAGAGAGAGAGAGAGAGAGAGAGAGACGTCAAGTCCACTGATACTCTACAAGAAAGGTTCAACCAATAGAACCCTTTTCCCCTTAGAGACGACATAAAACAACATGCAAGAGAGAGCTCCATAAAAACCAAGATAGAGCCAAAAGAGAATGTAAAAGGATAAAAGAAGAAGTGTTGGAATGACTGCCCTTTTTAATTTTTCAAATTTAACTTTTGCATCTATTTTAATTTGTACAATACTCAAGGGTGCTGAGGAATAACCTTGTAATTTACCTATAAGTGAACCTAATAGCTAGGCTAGCCAAATGCATTTTGCTTCTTGGACATCTGAACCTTGGAGTATGTCTCTCAAACATGTTTTTGTCCTCAAAAGGCGTCCCTCAAACCCCAGAAACATTGTCGATAAGTTTCATGCAAACACAGATAGAGGAAATTCGTTGTGTAGACTCGTTTGCAGCATATAGAAAGTTTTGATATGGAAAGACTCATATGAAGCAAGGGCGAGGGGGGGGGGGGGAAGGTATTCTCAACCATTTGAGGGATGTAGGTAGAGGCATTTTCCTAGAGCTGTCAGTTTCTCTTGTCCTCTTTCTTTAGAATAAGCCTGGTGCCTATGGGTCCTCATTCACAAGCCTCTATGTCTACGGGTCCTCATTCACAAGCCTTATGAGACTCCAATAAAAAAAAAAAAAAAAAAGCTTTTTCTTTGCTTTTTCTTCAATGAGTTTTCAATTAAAATAAAGGTGGTTTTTTTCATATTCAATGGAGATTTGGAAACAAAATAAGGAACTGTTATGGGAAATGAGTGCTTCATGAACCTCAGCTAACTCTAGCTCTCTGTAAGAGGCATTTAGAAAGCAAGATACACGCCTATGCAAAATGGATGATGAGCAACACGTTTTAAGTATCAAGATTCCTCTGTGTGTGTGAAGCAAAAGAAGCAAAAGAATTATTAGAAAACAAAAAGAGGAACTGCATGCCCTTTGAGAGAAGAGGACCACGGAAAGAGGAACTACTGAAGGACGGTACAAGCATCAGGTATCCATGTACATGGGGAGGTACACAAAGGGGGGGAAAAGCAAAAAATTACAAAACATGATGTAAATGAAAGGATAATGTGTACTCTGAAAGTGATCACGAGTTCAAAAAAAGGATTGTATAAAGGAAAGTAGCAAAAACAAATTTCTAAACGACGAAAGGAATGAATAGTACTACCTTTGCACCATACATAGCCTTACAAGTCAACTTATCTAGAAGGAAATCCCAAATCCTGATGAGTAAATCCAAATATCTGTACTATTCCGAGTATTTTCCTAGTGCAAAAAAAAAAAAAAAAAAAAAACTTACGGCTATATAGAATCATGCCATCTATAAGAAACTATATCATAATCAATCTTGTAGAAAACATCTTTTTATATAGTTCACTTCTTCCTTTGGTTCTTGCATATCTTCTTATAATCATCTCCATTTGCATGGTTCTTAAGCCTTCCTTGGTTTAATTAATTACCTGTGAATAAATGTTTTCCATATCTCGGTCTCCATTATAAACATTATTCAATCAAATTAATATTACAAAATAGTTCAATCTAAAATGCTAGTTATGATCCGAGGAAAATTATGCACAACGTTCATTGATCAACAACAATCTAAAGTTCCCCATGAACATCACAATATCAAGGCCAATATGTGCACACCCTTAATTTGATCAAAGTAAACTTAGCTTTCACGTCCTTTGTAGGTCATGTGTGTTCTACTATGCGGATTCCAGATTTTCTGCTAGCATCCCTATCAAGCCAATTCGATTAGGACTTTCTATTGACTTAAATATTTTGTTTTCATACCAATAAACAAAAACTAATTGAAGGGTTTTCTTTTCCATTCATATGTTACATCCGATTTTGTTCAATGCTAATAACAACAGGAGCAAGAGCTAAACTCAGTTTCTATAGATTCTCATCATCTATATTTTTATGCATCAAGCAACTATGCATGCTAGATTTGAATTTTTTGGCAGCATTCCGATAGAAAAATTGACAATCTAAAAAAAAATTAACCAAGTTCTCTACGTGCTCTTAAACATGTGTGCTGACGGGCACACAATAAACAACCAAGATACCCAATGAGCACAACATATCCTACACAAGAATCAACATGCTTGTGGCATGGATGAATTTCATAAGAACACTCAATGTTATGGCTTTCTCCTCACCGAACCTACAAGGAATTATGCTACCATCCTACTTTACTAAAAATACAGAGATTAACAAACATATGAGCAAGTATACATGCATGTAAAAAGTACCAATGCTTATCCTAGATGCCAATTGATGATAAAAAGGTACAACATCATGTAATAACAAGAAAAGTTATCATTTCTATCAAGAAACCCACTTGCAGGTATAGTGTAGGTGTTGTTAGTGATTGCCAATTACTCCTCTTGAGTCTTCAAATCAACATTAATCATCCTCACATCAAAAACCTCCTCCAGTGAAGCTCTTTGACTATGGAAAATCAAATTTGAAGCTCCATGCAGGTGGTTTAATGTGGAAAAATGATCTTCCAGTTGCTTATTGCATAGCACTCTAATTCAAGATTCCATAGCAAGTGGAATCACTCCATTTGGATTTTAAATGAGAAAGTTATGGCTAATTTGGTGATGGCAGGTATGCCAACTATGCCCTTCTAGAGAGGGTGGATGATAAAATCAATAGCTTCTTCTTCTCTCTTTGAGGCTCCTTCCACAAAATTTGCACCTAGTTGTTCCCTATTATCCCATATGAGATGCAAAATCTGAAAATGGCACCTTCATATATCGTTGTGGTTGCTCCTTCCTCTCATCACAAGGGAGAAGGAGAGATGCTACCTTCCGCACTGTAGATGCGTGTGGGCACTGTCCAGAGATTGGGCAGCCATTTGCTTCTTCTTCTTCTTCTTCTTCTCTCCCCTTGACGGCATTGTTCATGCATGAGGGCCTCCTTTAGGGGGCTCGATGCTTTTTCAGGGGATAATCCTTCCAATTACATAGCCAGTGTACTCGAAAGAGTTCCCTTTTCCAAGCTCTAGTTACCAAATGTAGGATATTAGCTCCTAAAATCTCTTAGAGAAAGGCTCTTAAGATTGAACACTTGAAAGTAGTGTGTGCGAATCACCTCCCATTCTTTATATCCTCCTTCATCCAAAATAGTAATGCTCTAGAATGATCTAGTGTTGACATGTGGCCATCATGCAACACTCATTCCAATTACCATTGACTACCTTAAGATATCCCCTGAGTTAGGGACCTTCGCTAACCTTAGCCCTTGTCCCACACACACATGTGAAGGTCTTTATAACCAATGACTAACTAACTAACTAACTATATATATATATATATATATATATATATATATATATATATATATATATATATATATATATATATATATATATATATATATATATATATATATATATATATATATATATATGTGTGTGTGTGTGTGTGTGGGTGTGTGTGTGTATGTATGTATGTGTGTGTGTGTGTATGTGTGTATGTAAATGTATATGTGTGTGTGTTTGTGTGTTTTGTAGTTATATGTGTATTTATGTATAGGTATACATATATGTGTGTGCGTGTATGCTTATATTTTATATATTTAGGTATGTACATGTGTACACGTACATGTACACTCATACATGCATACTTACATACATGCATACATATACACATACACACACATAATGCACACACACTTATGTGTGTGTATGTGTTTTCATAGACTCATTTAGGTAGAGATATCCTCACACCAACATCAACTGGGTGAAGTGACATGCACAATTAGTTCCCAATCCCTATCGTTCCCCGGTTGGAGCTAGGAAATCAAGATATGCACATAGTACCTAACTTCATGCAAAGAAATGGTGATAAAATCAACGTGTAATCCTATCAAGGCTTTATCTAGGAGTTCTTGTCAGCCTAGAGAGAACCCCCCTTTTTAAATATAGTTAGATTCAACACAAAAAGTGCTACACGTTACAATACGATTTATGCTAAATACACTTTCTTGCCTAGAGGGATTCTAGTATGTGTACGTATGGTATTGTAGTCACTCCACAAAATCAATCGTAGTGCGTTAATCACTCATCCTAGGGATGATATAATGCCCACCATGCATGGACAACGTCTTGGGACAACAGATTCTAGCAAGAACTAGCACAAAAAGCAATATGGAGGAGAAGATAAGAAAAAAGACACAAATAAAAATTCCAAAATTTTAGAATAAAAATGACTAAAAATTGAATAAAAAAGCTTTAGAATGATCTCTTTGCTAATCTTTATAATAGATAATATGGCCTTCTTCACGTTTTAGTGGCTGACTATAGTCAAAAGTGTAAGAAAGTAATAGCATAGTGGAATAGACTAGTAGATAGAGTTGAGAGAAAAACACAGACAACGATAGATGTAGAGTGAGAGATAGAGAACACAAATTGTCAAATTTCCAAGAGTAATGCAGATACAATGATGGTCCACCCATGCACTCCCAATGTGAAGCTTAGATGGCGATCTAGATAGACTCTACATGAAGGGCTAGCTAGTGCGCAATGTTATTTAAAGCTCAACATGGGCCATGCTTATATAGCTTTTACAAGGGGAGTCGCTATAAATAAACATAGTCGGAAAATACAATATAGTCGGCAAAATATACAATCCGATAATATCTCCAAGACCAAAGGTCCTACTGTCTTGGCCCTATGGGCTAAGGGGATAGGGTGCAAGCCCGCCTCTGCACTCCCACCATTAAGGTTATATGGGGAAATCGTGGAGCATGATAAGGCCTTTATTTTCACCTTGATTGGCAACCCAATGGCTCGGAAGTTTATGCCCTACCTAACCTAATGGCTAGGCTCACAAAGATCATCTATTACCATCAATGATCATACATAGACCTCATCTAACCTAGAAGTTAGGGTTCCACAAATGTCACGCTCTCACAATGGCTTCTCCCCATAATGGGGGCCTACAACTTAGAGCATCATGGATCATTTGTGATCACTTGAGTGTGGAGTATTGAGTACATCTAAGAAACCCCCTCAATGTCCACCCTACGGTGAACTACCTCCTTGGTCCAAAGCCAAGCTTTGGAAAGCATCAATGAAATTGCTCTCTCCCCAGAGCCTTGATGAAGATTCCATTTTATTTAGTTGGACAATACCTTATCTCCTTAACCCCATCCTCAATCAACTCACACACATAGTGATAGTCAATTTCTATGTGCTTGGTATGTGCATGGAAAACAGGACTCGTGGTGATGGCCATGCAACTTTGGTTGTCACACTTCAACCCTATAGCCTCTTGCCCTTGTATTCCTATGTGCCATAGGATCCTTAGCAACCATATGGCTTCACATGTTGCAACATATGTTGCTTTGTACTCAACTTCAGTAGAAGATAATGCCACAATCTGTTGCTTCTTATTGATCCAAAAGAAAATCCTTGATCCTAGAGAAAAGCAATATCGAGAAACTCATTTTATAGTATCAATATCTCCTACCCAATCCGAGTCACAATATCCAACCAAAGATGATCCTTCTTCATAAAGAATATTATAATCAATGGTTCCTTTCACATATGTGAGCATCCACATGCTTGCCTTCCAATGAGTTTGGCAAGGCTTATTACGAAACCTACTTGCTAGTCCAATAACATATGAGATATCTAGTATGGTATTGCACAAGTAGATGATACTTCCAACTAGTTTCTTGTATCTTCCAATATCCACTCATGGTGAAGTATCTTCACTATATAATTTTGCATTGACCTCTATAGGTGTAGAAATTTCCTTGCAATCGTCCATCTCAAATGCCTTCAATATCTATCTTGCATACTTCTATTGAGAGATGAAAATCTTCCCTAGTTCTTTCCAAACTTCAAGGCCTAAGAGATAATGCATTAAGCCCAACTCTGACACTTCAAATTCTAAATTTAGGACATCTTTCATTTGTTGAAGAAGAGCATCATTATTTCTTGAAATCACAAGCTCTTCTACATACAGTCCAAGCACAATTGTCTTCCCTCCTCCCTTTAGAACATATAAGTTAGCATCGAATGCAGATCTTTTAAAACCTAGATCTAAAAGATACTTAAATATCCATTGGCACCATGCTCTAGGGCCTTGCTTCAGCCCATACAATGCCTTCTTCAGCTTACATACCTTATTCTCTAGATGGGGAACCTCAAACCCTATTGGTTGAGACACATATACCTTCTCCTTGAGCTCTCCATTCAAGAAACATCCATGTGATACATTGGCCATAGCTTATGTGCAGCCATAGGTAGTACTACTCACATAGTAGTCATCCTTATAGTCGGGGCAAATGATTCACAAAGGTCAATGGTAGGTGTGCTTCCATACCACTGTGATGCATCTCCTTTAGTATCGGGTATCTGATGTGGTTGAATCTCTCATGCCATAGCTTACTTGTGCCCTCACTTGTAGTGGCTATAAGAGTAGAAAACCCATACAATTTTTTCCTCCTTATGCTAGTCCCAACAACATTTTTGTTACTACACATAATCTTAGCTCTTGTCTTACCAAAAGATACTTGATTATCTTGATCGGCTATAGAAGCTAATGAAAGTAGATTTTGTTTTATTTGTGGAACATACAACACATTTGAAAGCTTTTGGACATCCACATTAGAGTTACTAAAAGAAATCATACATTTGCCCTCTATAGGACATCTTGCATTGTTGTCTACCCTTACTGTGATGGTTTCCTTTAGAGGTTGTAAGGAACTATAAAGGTCTTTTCTACTTGTTATGTGATGAGAGGCACCACTCTCCAACACGCATGAGTCACATGTTCCTAAATCTTTAGCCAAGGAGCATACCTCCTCTATTATATGAAATAACTCAAACTCTATTTGTGCAGTGTTGGGAGATTCCTTTCCCATGCCACCTTTTGAAGAGTCATTCTTTTCTTCTACCTTCTTGATGCGATAGTCTTGGATTCTCTGTCCTTTATTCTTGCAGTGGAAACAAACTCCCTTGAACTTCTTTTTGTCATTCTTATTTTTGTCTCTATCCTTTGAATAGTCCTTTTCGCCTCCTTTGGCATTTGCTATGAATACAACATCTCCTTTGCTACCACCACTCCTTGATTTGAGCCACAACTCCTCCTCCATGAGTAAGGCATTGATTCTTCAAATGTTAGTAGTTGAGGTACTATTTGACTATTAAGAGTAGTTACCAAACCATCAAGCTTTGGTGGAAAAATTTGAAGACAATGTTGAGCTATATCCTCGCTTGAATTTTGTACACATGCTCCCACCATTTGATCCCAAAAATTCCCCATGCAAGTAATAAACACCTCTCCATTCTCCCCATCAGCAAACCTTTTTGCTGCTAGTTGATTCTCCAAGTTTTGAATGTGTGTCTGATTGTGAGTTTCATATTGATTTCTCCATATGTTTCATGCTTCACAAGGCTTGGTAGTATGCTAGATGAGAGTCATAATACTATCGTTAGTACTTGTAACTAGAGCACAGAGTGCATATGTGTTCCAATGTTTCCAAGCACATAGAAAATCAGCATCAGGCGACCAAGCTTATTTGGATTAGGTGTTTCTTGGGGCTCATGATTAGTCCCAAGAATAGTCTCCAAAAGCTCATATGACTCAAGAATATAAGTGATTTTAAACTTCCAAAAGGTGTAATTCATACCATCAAGTTTACCTTCTGTGAAGACTGGTGGTTGTATCCACAACGTTGAGTTGACCAGCATCATTGCTGCTCTTGCTTGTGCTCCACCTACTCTTGTTTAGAAACCATCTTGATTATGAGTCATAGATGATGATGCACCACTTGACATCTTCTCTCTTTTCTTGTTGAAGCCTCTCCAACCTCTGAATTTTTGCTTCTGCACTAGATAAATCTCCTGAGCAATAATAGTACAATGGAATAGACCAGTAGACAGAGTTGAGAGAAGAACACAGACAAAGATAGATGAAAATTAAGTGATAGAGAAGTCAAATTCTCAAATTGCCAAGAGTAATGAGGCTACAACAATGGTGCTATCCAATTGTCCACTCCCAATGTGGATCTTAGATGACAATCTAGACAAACTCTAGATGAAGGGCTTACTAGTGTGCAATGCTATGTAAAGCTCAACATAGGCCATGCTAATATAGCTTTACAAGGGGAATCGATATAGATAAATGTAGTGGGGAGATACAAAATAGTCAGCAAACTATACAAATTGACAATATCTCCATGACCGAAAGTCCTACCATCTCGGCCCTACAAATCAAGGGGATAGGTTGCAAGACCCCTTCTACACTCCCTCCATTAAGCTTATATGGGAAACTGTAGGGCACCACAAGGCCTTTATTTTTCCGTTGAATGGCAACCTAATGGATGAGAATTTTTTGCCCTACCTAACCTAATGGCTAGGCTCCCATAGATCATCTATTACCATCAAAAGTCATTCATATACCTCATTTAACTTGGGAGTTAGGGTTCCACAAATGTCTAGGCTCTCACAAAGGCTTCTTCTCATAATGGGGGCCTTACAACTTAGAGCACCATGGATCATTTCTGGTCACTTGAGGGTGAAATATTGAGTATATCTAACAAAAAGTAGTTCCCAAGGAGTACTTGGTGTATTTTTACTACAAAATAGTTTCATCCCGCTCTCATGGATTGGAGACTTTATCATTATTAAAAAATGATACAATGGGACAATTACACAAATGGTGATTTTTTTCGTTGTGAGTCTTCTTGGAACCATCTCTTGATTCATAGGCCTTCATAATCCTTGATTTTGCATTCATCTTTGGTCTTTAGCCTTCACTATTTAATATTTATAGCCTCTAGAGGTCGGACATATCTAATTCTAATTCTCCTCTAGAGGTCAAAAGTATCTAACATGTATTCGAAGGAGGTTTGGCATCCTTTGAGGGATCCATCAGTGTAAGAGGATAGTTAAGTCATTGGGTGCAGCTCCTCTTATTCACTGCTTTGATGTTAAAATTAGTCCATCTTCTTCATCTTTCTACAAGCTAATACTGGTTTGGCCATTTCAAAATTCATGTAAAGTGATACATGAAGGGTCCACTATAAAAAAGGCTAAGCCCCTCACATGTAAAGTTTTCTGGCTAGACTGAATAAGAGAGCTTTTCTTCATGCAAAATTCATGCACAAGCTTCCTCGACTTATTCATGAGTAATTTTTGTAGGTTTCATGGCTTGCAACACTTGTTCCTTGCTTCCATATGTGTTATTTACCTTTCGTTACCATTTTTCATATTTTCAGACTCAAATTTGTTTGAAGTCCTTGCACATGTTTGGATTTTTGGGTTTGTACAGTACATTAACTTATCATATTTTGAATTTTGCCATATCTAAGTTGTAGCTTGATTTGTGGGATTTGTTTTGATCTATTTGTGTACCCCTTGGATCAAAGTCCTAGGTGGTAACTTGTTTGATTATTGCAATTTGCAGTAGTATTTTAATCTTGATTTTAGACTTTATGGAAATATGTGTGACACCAAATCAAACACTATTAAAATTTATCTATACATATGAAAAGTCAAGGGGTGTGATGAGAAAGGTGTGTAGTTCCTCTATTCGGTGGCAGAGCATGCAATTCAACCTAGATCGTGTTTGTAATTCATGGGATAATGGTGAGGTGTGGAAGAAGAGTACAAAATTGATGTATTATCTACGTAATTATCTGCACAATATGCTGAAATAATTACTCTTTTTTATGAAATGAAACACTGGCACGTAAGTTATAGTCTATTGAAATTACTTTATTAGTTGTGTTTTGTGTATGATGTTGTTTGAAAGTTTGGCATAAGGTTTGAATGGGATATGATGGGGGCGAAAACATCCATAATTCTGATGAAGTATCGAAAATGTTTTCAATCTATGGATTGCAAGTGCAATGTTGAAAGTTATTAAAGCCTTAACAAGATACGTAGTCAACGGATCATCCCTCTGTAGTTAATGGAGAACTAATTGATCCCTTGAACCCTAATTCAGGATTACCCATGGGGAGTGCAACTTAGAGAAGAGAATCCCAATAGTGAAACCGCCAATAGGATCAACAAATAAAAGTTCTTCTCATGATGTGAAGACAAAAGCACCTACTATTCACCATAGATACATAAGGCTCCAAAAAATCACCTTCTAGCATCAAGTGGATAGTTGACAAGCACCAAATTATCAACAAAGCATCTACCTAGTTGGAGGCATGGAAACCAAAAAGAAGATCCTAGTTTTGGATAGACATGGGGAAAAATAAGAGTGAATCTTGGAATTCATAGGCTATAAAATTTCTTTGAAGCAATATCTTCCCATGCATCAAGGATAAACACTCCCCCTCCCCCCTTTTCACATATCAAAACATGCAGAATTACGAGCTCTACATGCCAATAGTCACTACAAGGAATAAGGGGGCAAAGCAATGCTCCAAGTGATGTATACAGTTACATGCATACATACACACACATGCATACACAAGTATATGGGTACATACACACATATACACATACATGCACATATACATACACACACATACGCATGCACATGCATAAAGTCACATACACACACATATATACACATGCACATATACATACACATACGCACACATATACATACACACACATACACATACACACGCATACACATATCCACATACACATATACATACACACACAAAGACACACAAACATGATGTACATAGCTTTTACATCTTTGCAACCTTGAAATTTGGTAGTCCATTGATAATGTCCTTTGACTCCATCGATTTCAGCCTTTGCAAATTTGCATGTCCAATTCATTTGTGCCAGATTTCTATATTAGTAGTAACTTTTGCACCTTTTGCAAACATGGCAGCATTCATTTAAGGAATTTTCATATTTAATGTGAACATCCTACCCACTTTGTCTCTTTTGGCAATCAATCTTCCATCTTGTTTGTACTCTTCTACATACAACCCATCAACATTGAACCTAACTTGTAATCCATGGTCAACCATTTCTCCAAAAAAGCCAGATTCTTTGTTATATTTGGAACATGAAGCACATCAGCAAGATGTTTTACCTTCTCATCCTCCAAAGATAGTGCTATGTTTCATGTATCCTTGATAGGATGTGATGTGTTATCACCTATTTCAACATATCCAGGAACTCACAATTTCTACAAATTATAAACCATTTTGCATGACTGGTCATGTGATTTGAAGCACGTGAATCAACATACCAGACATTACCATTCAATTTTGAAACATCATCAAACATCGTATTCATCATGTGATGTTGGACCATGAACAACTTATTAGAATCATTTGCACTTGTAGATGCCTAGTTGTTTTGCTGCCTTCTCTTATTTTGATTCTTCAACTTTCAATCACGTTCAATGTGTTTAGGTTTACCATAATTTGAGCGTCCTTTACTGTCATTACCTGAATCATTTATTTGGAAATTTTTGTGGCTTCTTTGCCCCCCTGTCTTGAAACTTTCCTCTACCTCTTGCATGATTCTGATGTTGACCTTGGTCTTGGTTGTTGTTTCCTCTTCCACTTCCGAAACCTCTACCTCTACCTCTTCCTCTACCAAAGTAGAATACCTACTCAGAGCTAGGTTTTCCTTGGGAGTTTGACTCCTCACCAAGATTCTTTTCTTCAATAATCAACATGGACACCGATTAGCAAAATTCAAAATATTATCCTTAGTATAAATAGAAGTTTTGAACTGCTTATATGTAGCTCCTAAACCATGAAGGCACACTTCCACCTTATCATCATCATCTACATTCACACCAATAGATGCAAGTGACTCACATATGCTTTTGATTTTCAAGGTGTAGTCACTTATCGACATGCCCTTTTTCTCTAATATATGCAACTCGTTCTTGAGTTGCAATTTCCATGCCTTTGTATTGGTCTCATAATGTGACCAAATTGATCTAGGCCTCTCTTGGAGTCTTGGCATCTTGTATGTGCCTAATCATGCTATCATGTATGCTAATAGATAGGTACATTACCTTTTGTGCTCCTTGATTCCATTCTTCATATGCTCTTAACTAGTCCGGAGTGCGATTACTATTTGGTAACTGCGTAGCATCTTTGTTCTCTCCTTTGATGTAGTTCCATTAGCCTTTTCCCATCAAAAAATTCTTCATTCTAAATCTCCAAGCATGGAAGTTGTTCTTGTCCAACTTATCACTCATAAGCTGACTCATTCCATCCACACTTGCCATTTCTGCAACAATTTGCAACACCACAAAGACACTAGGAGTACCTCTCCTTGAATACTATCACACTATGACATGATACTTTGATCTGAGAAAAACACAGTTTTTGTGTATCAACAGTACATAGAATCGCTTGAAATTCTAGATCTGCAATATTTGAGTGTTGCCGAACATAACACAATTTATAGTTTTGCTAATTGACTTGATTTTTCTGTGGGCCCTAACTTGTGAGCTCAAAATGAAGGTTGTGATAGTATCTATTAGTGATATGAACACATTCTTGGTGAGGAAACCAATCTAAACCTTCATAAATGGACATGAATATTCGTGATGTCCACACATACCATATGTAGCTATTGGATGTATTATATCATATACTCTTGGTCGTTTGTCTCTCTCTTATATCCACACATTGTGTTTTGCTATGTGCTTGAGTGCCTCCCTTTGAGATTCTTCTTGATTAACTTAGCTTTTTCTTTTTTGTTTTCTTCCTTTTGAAGTCATGCAAACATTTCAAGTGTGAGAGGTTTCTAATAGAGCTTCATTGAGCAACTACGAATGTAGTTTGGCAGGGCATCTCCATCAAGGTGGCCAAATTAACTACTCCACTTGAAGATACATGGTTGATGATGAGTGGTCCATAACCTCTATTTTGAAGATCTTTTGCATGCTACTTCAAAGTGTACTATAGGACAACATCGCCTACTTGTAGATCATTATCTTAAATATGTGAATCATGGTAGGCCTTTTGCTTCTTTGTAGCATAGATTCTTGCAATTGCATTGAGATGAGACTCTTGAATATTCTCTAGTTCATCTACCAAAATGGAGAGTTCATGGCTAGTCCACTGATAATCATGTGCTACTCTTAAAGTAGGAATAAGGAAGTGCATGGGAAGAATGGTAGTTTTCCCATAGAGTATATTGAAATGTGTGGCACCTAGAGCCATCTTGTGCACCACACAATATGCCCAAACAACACCATGAGCTATTAATCACAATCATACAATCCATTCTTTATAATATTTGTGAGCATGTTGCAAAAAACTTTTGTTGGAACTCTCTACTTGCTCGTTTGCTTGTGGATGATATGGTGCAAATCTTTTATGCATTATGAGGAATTCTACTAAAAGGCACTAAATAAATTCTTTAATAAAATTTCTACATGATCACATAAAATTTCTATTGGTAGCCCAAACCTAGTAAAACATTCTCAAATAGAATTTTACCATGGTCTACACATCGTTCTTGGTGGTTGTCTTGGCTTCAACCCATTTGGTAATATCAACAATGACATATTCTACATGCAAGCTTTTGGTTGGTGGACAGCAAAGTCTATTCACCACTTGGTAAAAGCTTTGCTAATCATCATGGGCTATAATTGCATTTCATCATGCCGAATTGGATACCTCATTCTTTGGCAAGTGTCACATCACTCGACGAACTCTTTAGCATCTTGATGCAAGGTGCGACACAAGAGCCCTACAACAAGGATCAATTTAGCACATCTCTCTGAAAAGAAGTGCCTCCAATTGCACCTATAGGTAATTATCTTCATGTATGTGCAAATGTGAGAAATTGCATCAACCTCTTTGATATAAATAATTTCCTATTAGCACATAAGTCTTGATAAGTTTCTTCTAGGGTTTTTCTTTTGAGTCTATCCTCGCCTTAAAGAAACTTATGTTCATGAAAGTACTCAATTATATGGCTGCTCCACGTAGGTGCTATTATGACTCGGCACAGAGTAGCATGTTCAGTTGGAGGAAAGACTTAGCATTCAGTGTATTGTAACACATAAGTGTGCATATCTTTTCCATTGTAGGCTAGTATGAACTTGTTCTTTGTAGATTTTGTAAGGTATGGGTTTTGGGGAAATGGCATCCCAAGATACACATGTGCTTGAGCAATCAAGTTTGTTCTTTCATGATTATCAACATATCACAACAAGATACTAGTTTGGTCTCAATAACATATGCTTCTTGCTAGAATGTGGAACCTTTTGGAAGCAAGAAGTCCTTTATGGTGTCTGTGAAGATATTTATAACAAGTTCCATGAGTAAGAGTGGGAATAATGGATTATGCCTAGTTTGGAATGGCTTTCACATTGGGTTACTTTTAAATAAGAATCATGTAGATCATCTAGTACTACAAGCAGTCCTCCTCTAGAAAAGTAAATGGCTCTTAGGTGTGTCTTACCTTGTTCAACAACCACCTCTAAGTAAAATTCCATGTGAAGTAAAAACCATCAAACAATTCTACATGTAGCACAGAGTTTTTTCACTAAATAGAGTTAGGCTTAGTGATAATGTCATTTAGTGTTGTTGAACTACCTACTTGTGTAAGCAATTGGAAAGTTCATATTCCCTTCATGAGTTGGAAACACATAGCCAATAGCATAATTGGATGCATCTACATACACATGGAATGGTTTAATATAATTCGGATATGAACTCAACAGGCTTTTCAACTCATGGAATGTGTTTTTGCATGCATCGGTCCATTCAAATTTTTTCAAAAGTTCAAACAATGGTTTGGCTATGACTACACGCATGAATCAAACTTTTTCATAACCACAATGGCCCATAAAGGTTTGAACTTATTTGTTGTTGTGGAGCCTAGGAAAATTGACTATAACCTTAATTTTGTCTTCATGTATTGAGCATTTTGGAGACCATGTGTCCTCAAATTTTACCTTGACATACCATGAAGATAAATTTCTCAAGGTTAAGACACACACGATACTGTCCTCATTTTTCAAAGATTTGACCTAGACCAAGAATATGTAAGTGGCATTGCTTTGTATATAATTATAGGTAATGTATATACATTTCCAAGCACTTTCTTAAAACTCTTTGAATACATGACACATTAAGCATTGAAGGTAGCTAGGATGTTTGTCAAGCCAATGGGCATTACAAAAAATGCATATATAACCCATTTTGTGACAAAAGATGTTTTAAGTTTGTGTTCAAGGTCAATAGAAGCACATGAACAACACAAGGAAGAAGAAGAAGCTTGGGACACAACACAATACAAAATGTATTACCCAATAAATGCACAAAGATAAGTTACCCATTAAGGTTATAGGCATATATACAAGCCAAGGGGAAAAACCTCCTAAAGAGGGAAAAAAGTTCCCCGAAGTTCCTATATGTGTTCACATAGATCACTACCAAAATATATCAAAAAATTCCCCTTGGGAATGATGCAGTGAACAAGGAGCTCGCATTCATGCATAAGGAAGTGCCAAGCTATGTGGAAAGAGATCAATCCACAAAAGGAAGCAAGCCCAAATCTTTGCTATAAGCTTCAAAATTCTCCCTAGGTAGAGTCTCTATGAAAAGATCTGCGACATTATCTTGTGTGGACACATAAGCAAAATTGATCTCTCTAGGAGAGAACCACGGCCTGACATAATGATAGTGCACCTCAACCTCCTTTGTGTGAGCATAGAACACATGGCTCCTCACAACCGCCAATGCACTCTAATTGTGTTTATATATCTTGATAGTGATGTGTGTGAATACTTAGGACCGCCAAGTTCATTTTTTCCCTGTTTGGGAGGTTTTTTTCCATCAATTGTATATACGCCTATAACCTTAACTGGTCACTTATCTTCATACATTCACTTGCTAATACCATTAGTATTATGTGTTATGCTCCAAGCTTCTTCTTCTTCTTTGTGTTGTTCCTGTGCTTCCACAAACCTCAAACTCCAACAATTGGTATTAGAGCACGTCATCGCTTCATCTAAGGCATCATTGACACCCCTCGGGTCATAGGCATCTTTGACACCCCTCGGGTCACAGTCTCAGAATCACACAAATTTTGTTTGGCATCCGAATGCACTATCATAGTGCTTGTGCATGCAATTTTGTCCTTTTGTGCCAAACATATATACAGGCTTTGGTTCACCAGTACAAGTGCCTCAAATTATGCGACAGGTTTAGTAGAGCTTGACATGGTATTTCTGTTCAACTTTTTAAGATACAGTCATTTTTTGCATCATGGTATTTTAGTCAGTGGCCATGGCTGAAAGCAGTGATGTATTCCATATGTTGATTGTTAAGGAAAAGTTGGATCGTACCAATTACCCATTATGGGCATATCTGATGCATCATGTATTGGTGGCAAAAGGACTATGGAATATTGTGTAGGGTGTCAAAAAGCATCCTACTACATTTGAGAATACAATTATCGAAGGTGATGCAGATGCCATTGAAAATGTGCCTCTTTGTGTTGCAGTTCCTATTGCACCTATTGCAGAGCAACATTGATGCGATGATAGAGATGCTCAAGCACATGCATTGATCACTTTGTCTATCAAATGTGCCATTATATCTCATATTCACTCTTAAAAAATAGCAAAGGATGCTTTGCATACACTTACCACTTTATATCATGCAAGAAATGAGGCTCATGATGCTTACTTTTGAAAAAAGTTGGAGAGTGAGCATATGAATGAAGGAGATTCTACGGAAAATATTTTGAAAAAGATCAAAGGTTTCTAGTTAATGTCTACAGATGAAGTCTTGCCACATAGTCAACTCTCACAGATAGTTCTTAATGGTCTTCCAAATTAATTTCCACACTGATGTAAATTTTAGTCTTAAAATCAAGCAAAGAGTGCACAAAACCTCATGATGAAATGCTCTTGCAGTTTTCTTCATCATCTTCATTATTATCTCCTTTATTTCTTTTGTGTACATATTCGTTCCCTCTCTCCTTATTATCCTTACCAGCTCAATCTCTCCCTTTATCTCTCTCTGACCCTTCTTGATATCTCTTTCTCTGTAAATCTCACTTAGACATCTAAAGACACAAATATAAACAAATATACACATGCATGCATGCAAATACACATGTACATATGCATGCATGCACTCCCAAAATAAGACAAATATACACATGGAAGAATATATGGAGAACCTCACAAACATACAAAAACATGTACACCTACACATACTTTTTCTTATTGTTTTGATTAAATAAATTTGTTAAGAGTGTAAATTTTAATATGTTAGATCACTAAATTTAGTCACTTTCTCTTAATTAATTACTTTCATACACCACGTAAATGAAAACATTCATGCAAAAAAGCATGCAACCATACATGCATACTCACATACATGTATGCATACATACATACATACATACATACATACATACATACCTAAAAACATACATACACACATACATACATACATACATACATACATACATACATACATACATACATACATATAGATATATATACATACATACATACATGTGTGCATTCATTCATGTTTGCATACATATATGCAACACATGTAAATACATACGTGCTTGCATACATACATACATGCATACATACATACATACATACATACATACATACATACATACATACATACATACATACATACATACATACATGTGCACACACATAGAAACATACGTACATACATATATACATACGTTCATAGTTACATACATACATACAAACATAAATAAATACATACATACATACATACATACATAAATACATACCAATTGGAACCTATTGGTATGTGGCAATTACCTACATCTACTTATCATTAAGCTCAACTTTGGTGGGGTTTTAGAAATGATCACTTTATACAAAATTCAATAGAGAAGACAAAAGATATGAATGTTTTTCTTTAGAAACTTTCAAAGGGGAAGGGTTACAATGTACCTCACAATAGACCTGATTCAAGGGGCATAATACATCAAGAAAGGAGAAAATAATATTAGCAAAGTCTTTGTACCGCCTATAGACAAGTCCAAAGATCTCAAGAATTTCAATGCCTTGAATACTCAAGGACTCAAGTTTGGCCTACAATTATTACATCAACATTTTTTTCCTAGCCATGATAGATACAACACCCTCCATTGATGAATCTGACATGGATTAATGTATGTGGTAAGATTTAATAAAAAATTTTACATTGGATCTTGGATTTTTACATAAATTGAGGCCTCCATTGTGAGGTGGAGCAAGAAGAGGATGATGTTTGGTGCACCAAATCTCACAAGGATGATCCATATTTCCCTTTCTAAAGGATGCAATATCATGCCCAACCTCACTAGAAATGCATATCGAGCTCTAATAGCACAACCTAGAAGATACAACTTTGTAAATGCTCCAATTTGAAAAAGGAGAGTGGAAAATAGTTGGCATAAAGTAGGAGCAAGATCTTGATTCATGAGGATTTTTAGATTTAGAAGCCAAGGAGAGTCACATCACTCATATGAAGAAGAAGAATCTGCCTAGAAGAAGAAGGATTCGAGCTCACACACAGAAGGGCTTCATATCAATCCACGAAAAGTAGCTCACACGCTCCACTTTAGGACCTTTTCCTTTGATTAAAAACCATTTGATACACCAAGAAGCTCTTCATTAAGTGTGCTGGATGATAATACTTGATCCCAGGAAGAGGTAATGACGAGAACTACTAGATTTTATGGCCTTATTAGACAAGTTGTTCTTATGGGAACTATGAGAAAAAGTAGGGTAGGACCGATTCTAACTATTGAAGAAGCAATGGCTAGCATTCACAGGGCCCAAGAAAAAGCCATGAAATATGCACAAGCACAAAGGCTCTCTTTTGCATTTACACAACTAGTCACATGTAGAAAGAAATAGGTGGAACCAGTCAAAAGATCACAATCCACATTTTCTATAAAACTCTTCAATCCCATAGAAAAAGTCTCATATGATTGTTCCCCTCATGTCGCACCACCTAATCCATGTCAAACTCTTCTGGAAGTGAAGGTAGAGTTACAACAGAGTTTGTTATTACTGGACAAGAATTGGGGAAACATTCTTGATTAGAAATACCCATAACTCTTCCTTCATCACACTTTGTAGATATTGTGGATTTAGACACTTGCACTAGACGCTCACCTCAACTAGTGGAATTATATGGGTTACTTCTTGCTCACTTCCAATTATCCCAATAAAAAAGAAACCCATAAAAGGAGCAACCCAACAAACATCACCCATTGCAATGGAAGTCCCATCGATTGGGCTATAAATACTACCACAACACATGTAACATCCATCATATCACCAATCAGAGATTCTACCACTATACAAAGACAAAGAGAAGGAGAAACCTCAAAGACTCAGGCAGAGATATAGTATAAAAGTTTTCTAGATTTAAAATTATTTTTTTGAGTCCATCCAGATATAAGGAAAGTAACACATTTTGGCCTGCATGAATGAATATCTATTAAGTGTGACAACTAGCAAAGAGGAGGACCATAAGCATATTTAAGGCTTAAAATATGAGGTAGGCATCCTAAAGAATTCCCAAAATATACTCATGAGTGATGCAAATAAATTGTGGTAAGCAGACATTGAGAAAGATGAAACAATACAAAAAATACAAAAACAATTGAGTTAGCTCAAGATTCAACATTCAATCACTAACAATTGCATGGAACACTTCCAAAAAAAAGATACAAAATTTGATGCAAGACAATAACAATGTATGAGAAGACAATAACAACCATCTAATATGGTTACCTATAGATATGCTAGTAGCATCACAACAACAATCCCTTTGACAACCTCCTTGTAAAGAGATAATGGAAGCAAATGCTCAATTGCAAGAAGAAAACAACATGAATGATCTTATTATCAAAAATCTCTAGGGTGAACTCCAAGAACTAAAAAACCATTATCATACACTCAATAAGACATTAAAAGAAGAAAATCCTTAAAGGCATTGTGATAGATGACAACATCCATGAAGGGGGGAGTGTTGAGTATGAAAGACTTGTCTTCTTCCTCATTTTCTCTTCCATTCTTCCTCATATGGGGTGGATATGATGAGAAAAGAGTGCCCCAAGGGTGTATATAGCCCTTCTAAGGTGTCTTTCCCTTGCATCAGTGGCTCTATGTGCACCAAAGGAGATTGAGAATGAGGTAAGGTGTTTGTAAATAGAACTTCAAAGTCTATTTTCTCTCTTCAAGCTCCATTTTTTGCACTTTTAAACTCACTATAAGGAATATGGGGGCGTAGTGATGGTTGACGCAACACAATTTTATCGCTTCGTGATTGCGCATTTCATCATATTGAGCATCGAGTGCACACTATCATTTAAATGATGCTACTAATACACATATATGTTGGCAGTAGCTAGAGGCACAGACGTCGAGGAAGCATGTAAAGACAGAGCACAACAAAGTAGTAGGGAGCCATACATATTATTTTTCAAACAAATACTTTTCAAAAACTCCAATAGTGATTTCCATCACTCTTGTACCATATGTAACATAGAAAAAAACCCTTTTGTAATTATATGCTCCATTTTGTGCAAGTTGAGGAGTCCTCGAGCTTGAGGAGCTTAGGTAGAACGAGCCTACCAATTTTGGATATTTTTAGACATCATTTACCCCTTCAAATAGCACCTAGAACCTATTTTTTAACTATGCCGGTCACTAGATGTGAAACCGGTCAAAACTAGTCTAGAATCTATAAAAAGAGCTACAGAGCTCATTTTTTAGGTTAGCTTGTGTGAGTAGAGAAGAGCTTAGAGATATTTTGAGTTGTAATTGAGATCTTGAGAATAGAGTCTATTTCCCTACCTTCCATTGTGTCTTGCTTGTCTCTTCATTGTGTGTGTGTATGTGTGTGTGCATCTCCATGCTTCTCACCTTCACTCTCACTTCATGTCACATTCACGATCTTCATATCACTCCTATCTCTTCCATGGATTGACATTAAGGAGGTGGAGCTTCTTAACGTGGTTCTCACCATTGTGCTAGAGCAACACCAAATTTGGCGCCATTGCCGGGGATCGAGTCTAGGACGAATGTGTGATGGTAAGAGTATAACAAGAAGTGGCGTTGGAAGGTAAAAATTTCAGTTTTTGTTGTTTTTACTTAGTTTTTTGTGTTTTTCATCTCCTCTACACTCCTTCACCACCGGATCATCTTCTTCCACTCCAAAAAAATCAAAAAATTATCCACCCGTTCTCCTCATTTCCCCTCATTTGTGCATGAGAGAGAGAGAGAGCTTTTGTGCTTGTATGTGCTTTTGTGTTTTTTATTTTTCTTGCAGGTACAATGCTCTAGAGCATCAGGAAAGCTTCCAAAAGGTAAAAAATCACTTTCTGTCAAAAATCTGTCGTGTGTGTCAGACCATCGTGATGGTCTACCAACTTTGGCATTTTCGATAAGCGAGTTCACCACCGTATAGGTGACAGTAGCGCACACATGAATCCGTTGTTGCATTTCAAAAATTCTCATTTTGGTGGACCATCATGATGGGCTCACGCCATCGTGATTGTGTAACACCATCACGATTGGCTCACGCCATCGCGACGGCTCGACTGAACCATCGCGATGGTCTCACACCATCGCGACAGTTCACTTGAGCCATCGCGACGATCCCTGACCATCGCGACGATCCCGTCGACCCCACACCATCGCGATTGGCTCATGCCATCGCAACGATCCTGCCATGTGTCAAGCCAGACCATTGCGATTGTCCACTAGCCACACCATCGCGACGATACCAGGTAAGCCATCGCGACGCCTCGAAATATGAACCATCGCGATTGGCTGAAGCCATTGTGCCCCGTGACCATTGTAGTTGGCTCACGCCATCGCGATTGTCGCGTTGACCGTTGACCGATGCCATTGCGATTGCTCGTTGATTAGACCATCGCAAAGGTTCACTTGAGACCATCACGATTGTTCACTTTAGACCATCGCGACGCTTCGCACCCTCGGACCATCGCGATTGTGTCATGCCATCGCGACAGTTCACCTGAGCCATCGTGACGATCACAGACCATCGCGATTGTCCCAGACCATCGCGATTGTTCACCCCAAACGCAAATTTTAGGGTTTCATTTTTTGGGCTATTTTGGGGCGATTTTAAGCAAATTTTTGGATCATTAAGCTCATAGGAGACCCTTTAGCTCATATTTGAGGAAAAACCTAATTGTCAGATTTTACCCTCGAGGGCCTGAACGCTCATATCTTTTTCATCCGAATTCCGTTTTTTGAGCTTTATAGCTCGTTATGGCGCTCTTTATGAGTACTACGTGACCTCAACTGTTTTTTTCAAAAAGACGGTGTTATTTTGTAGATAAGATAATTTGAAGTTGACCATAGTTGGTACTAGAAAAGCCAGGGGGCATAGAGTTTTGGGCCAAGGAAAAAAGGACCTAAAAAGTGTATATATTCAAGTGCTTTAGGGAGTCGGAAATGGCTTTTAGCACGGAAAGACCAGGAGGAGGGTTAAACATTGCATATTTGGAAAAAAACCGAAGGACCGTATAGAACTCAACTAGAATTTGTCCGAACCAACCGCTTAGGTGCTCGCATCTATGAGGATTGTTTGCGAAGACAAGTGGTGAAAATTCATAACCCCGATCAACCCATTGGATTGGAATGTCCAGTGGTGAAATTTGAGAGAGATGCATACATAGACAAAGAAGGAACAATGTACATCCTAAGTACTCAGCCAAATATACCAATGAGTTTGGCGTAATTCAGTTAGAAATGGAAACGAGAACCCAAGGAAAGGAACTAGTAGGAGAAGAACCTAGGACACCTAGAGGGAAATCTGTATTGACAATAGTATTAATCCCAGAGTGGATCCCTCAGGATAATAGAAGCATAGAGTTGTTTCTGAATAAGGAGACCGACGAAGCATTTTGGAGGTACATAATGGAACAACCTAGTGAGGTAGGCTCCATCATGATCTATGAATTCAAGGACCCGGATACACCTAGAAAGGTTGTATGCCTGGATGAGACTTCAAAACGAGTATTTGTGGTACTAAACCATGCGAGAAATACCTACACATGGAGAGGTGATTTAGTCTTCCCTCCATCTCGAGCAAATGTAAACGTGAGCCATCAAAGTGGTGGAACATCCTCAGCCCATGGTAATCAAAGAGAGAAAGAACAAAGAGAGACCAGAAGTAATTTTCACTCATCCCTTAGGGAGAGATAGAACCACCATGGACACCGATAGAGTGGAAAGACAAAGGGAACCTAGACTACCAGGTGGTAGAGATGATTTTCCTCTACCTAGACCACATGAACACCCTAGGGTGCTAAGACCCACTCAGTTAGTAAAGTCCATGAAAAACTACTTCGATGGGACAGGAGATCCCTATGACCATGTTGCGGAATTTAAGCAAGTGCTACGAGCAAAGTAAGTAGAAGACATGTTCACGCAATACAATGCTTTTGGACTAACATTAAAGAACATGGCTTTAACTTGATTCCAGCCATTGCAACAGAGGCAATTTAGAGACATCCATCACTTGTTAGAGTCATTCATCACTGAATTCTCTAAAAGTGGAGTCAGACATCATACGTCTTCGTTAACTCATAGCTTCAAACAGACCCCTCAAGAAACAGTCAGACTTGCAGGACGTAGGTTTAGACAATATGTTGAAAGATGTCCAGTGCAAGAGTTACCCTCACAGGCCAAGCAAGTGTCGTTGTTTTTAGATGGCCTCTTAAGCTCTAAACTACGCTCCTACATATACTTGAACGAACCCAGAATTCTAGAGCAATGTGTAAGAACTTGTATAGACATTGAAGACAACTTAGGAGACCAGTTGGAACTCTCAAAGGTCTATAAGGACTCAGGTTGTATTTCAAGCTCTGACCCCATAAAATATCAAAATTATCCTCGAAGATTATGCTAATCTACTTGAGGCACATGACCAATTGTTAGAAGAGTTGGATCATTTGAAACAGCAATGACAGATGGACATGAAAGTTGCCCCCCAAGCCACAACCTCAACCTCATCGCTCATCATTCACTCATAAGCCCTACAGGAACTACAAAAACAAGTCACAAAAGTGCAAGCACGACTACTATAGTATGAAAGGCCACCATCCCTGCCCGAGGCACCCATAGACAAAGAACAGTATCCATCCCTATTTAACAAACATTTGAAGAGGACTATGATCCACAACCCATTCCACGCGGACGACAAACAGAAGAAGGTCAGGATACTTTCGAAGTGCCATGACCCCCATGGTTAAGACAAGTAGAATAAATGGGGAGTACTCATGAAGAGTGCACGGTGGTGCAAAATCAAGCAATGAGGGTCATAGAAGAAACAATGTTACAATCTAGCTACTTTAAAAATCTAGCATCCAGAAGTCTCATCACATCATCAGAACTTTAGTACCGGCCCTATTATGTCATTCTTGCAGATTACAATGTAGAAATGGAGAGGGTCACAGGGAAGATCCCCACCTTTGCAACCCAGTTTTAACCCGAGGACCTACCACCAAGCTTTGATAATTCAAGGCTTTGAAACATATGTCTAATCCGTGGAGCAAATGGAAAATGTCTCAATACCTTTTTTGGGATTTTACCTTCTTCGTCCTTATATCAAGGAGATTAAAATTTTGGACATGTCAAAGATTCTACATATTCACCTCTATATAAAATACAATCGTTAGGACATGCATGTATAGATTGATAATCTATACCAAGATTGTTGATTATCTTCTTCATTTCATCATGTGAGGTAGGAAGAATATTCTGACTTGGTAAAAACGTTTAAGATAATAACCTGTAAGTTCATGAAAAAAAGACATATTAATAAAAATAAATAATTAAATATATACACACACACACACACACACACACACACATATATATATATATATATATGTATATATGCATATGTGTATGCTCATGTGTATGTGTATGTGGATGTGTATATGCATGTGCATGCATATACGTATACATATGTGTATATGTATGTATATGTGTATATGTTATGTATGTGTGTATATGTTATTTATATGTGTATATGTATGTATGTAGACGTATGCGTATGTGTATGCATATATGCATGTATGTGTATGTGTGTATATATGTGTATGTATGTACATGTATGTATGTACATGTATGTATGTACATGTATGTATGTATGTATGTATGTATGTATGTATGTATGTATGTATGTATGTATGTGTATGTATGCATGTGTAGGTGTGTATAGTTGATTTCGTTTTTAATGTTTTTTTTGTTTATTGTGGTATGTAGAATTTCATATAGATATCTCCACCACTGAATTTTTTGGGTATCTCCCATTTTATATCAATCAATTACCTACCTTGCTAACTAAGAATTACATATTTGTTTACAAATATAAAGTATTAGCTAGCTATGGAGGTATTAGGTCCCTTGGAAAATAGGAGAAGAAAATATATCTCGAAGATTAGTTATCATCGTGTGCATTCCTGGAAGGACCAAGAGTTGGTGCCTTTCCTAGTGGCATGATTGCTTGATTCTCTAACTCAATTGTGATGCGCCTTTGGCTCACCCATGCCTGAAGAAGTTTAGTTCTTAGGTTTAGGTTGATGCATGATCAAAGATCCAATCTTGGCCCCAGACAAAAGGTTCGGTAAGATCCTCGTCTTCACACACTAGCACTTTGAGTGTCATGAGAACATCTTGAATGTAGAGGGGAAGCTCCACCTCACGCATGCAAGGGTTTTCTACACCTCCCAATCCTATGAGATATGCTTGTATAGGATTGACCTTCAATTGCAATTCTTGACAGTAAGAAAGTCGAACTGCACTAGTGGCTACTCCTGAAGTGATCAAAGCTCTTACTTTCCTTGCACTCCCTTCTTGTCCTACCTCTAGGGTCACAAAGGGTCGTCGATCAACTATCCTATAGGAACATACACATAAGACTTGGCACATGGCCATGTGATGAGTAGAAGCATCATGCATATTAGTCTCTGGGTGATCTCTACCTTATCTCCTTAGTTTTAAAGGATGGGCAGACAATTCCAAAGGCTAGATGGATAGAATATCTTCATTCCTACAGGTATGTATAATTTGAGCTTGCTTTCATAACATGTGTATGTGTGTATATGTGTGTATGCATTCATGTATATATATGTGTATGTCTATGTATGTATGTATGTCTTTATATGTATATATGTATGCATGTATATATATAAATAGATAGAAAATTAAAAATTATACCTTAATAGTGCCAAAACAGATACATTACTCCATCCAAAAGGATTTTGAAGATTGAGAATAAGTAAGATTGCACTTAGTCATGTCAAACGACTTTCTTCATATACATGCTTTAGACATTCCTCTCAAAGATATTTCTCATTTTTAGAAATATCAATGCTCTCATTGTCATTTTGATACCAATCCTCAATAAAATCTGCCATGCCATCATCTTCATCATTTTCACACAAATCTTGTACTTTATCTTCGTTTGAATATAGGTCTTTCAACCTTGCATATTCCATATGATCACTTTTGCATAGCCTCCTCATAGAAGCTTCTAATAAATGAGGTCTTACTAGCAACTGTGAATGGTATGGTGGAATATCATCAACATCATACATTGGATCTACACATATGAATAAAAATCATTAGTATTCCATATATAAATGAATGAAAAGTAAACTTTAAACATAAAAATAAATATGTAAGTTATTTTTAAAAGGGATTGAAATTGGAGTTTTCCAATGCAACACAAGATAGGTGGATAGAAAGTTTTCATTCTCTCTCTAGCTAAAAGGTGTGCTTTGAGGTCTACGCCATCCATAATTCACTAATAACTCACCACTGGCTTTAATGTAGTAATAGCATTGACAACTATGTATCTTGACACATCTCTACTCATATATGGTGATTCATGACTATTTTCATGCTCCTCAAATGTGCAATTAGTCCTTGAACTATTATGTAACCCTCGACTACTATTTATTAAACCTGCTATATTTCCATGCATGTAAGGCTTCGATCAATGTAATCTTTCATTTTCTGCATGTGAAATCCTTCTACTAGTAAGGGATGCTGCATTCAAGAATATTCCATAAGTACTCATGCTTTGAACAAAACGTGCAAGTCGATGCCAATCTCCCCATCCATATATAGGACCACAAAATGACATAAGAGTGACTTCAAAGTTCGGAGGCACATACAAATCCTCTACAATAAAGAGACCACGACCAACATTAGTAATGGTGGATGGAGCAATCATATAGCGATTACCCTAAAAGTTGGAGACCTCTCCATCTAAAGGAAGTGGTCCTCTATTCCATCCTCCATATCTTCTTCTATCAAATGTTTGTACTAGAGAATGATCACGAGCTGGTAGTGGATAATCTCTAGCCGTTTCAGTCTCTAAACTAGGAGGTAGAGGATTTCTAGAAACCTCTTCTTGTAATTGATGAACAGTAAGTCCATGACGTGTACGAGGTATATTAACATTATCAGAATTATTATCATCATCATCATTGAGCAAGTATTCCTATATATCAATAGTAATTTGATTTTGTATATGGTTTTTAAATAAAATACTAACATTAATTTATAAAAAAAATACATATCCAAGCATTATCACGTTGACCAGGTGGTGGTGCAGGCTCAAAAGTACCATAATCTGCCTCATGTTCAATACATTCCAATCCTGGTCTTCGATACATGCCATAGCAAAACTTACACCAACATATAATATGCTCTTGATAATAAAATTCATCATAATTCCTATCACACCACACATGTGAAGTCGTTGCATAGGTAGGAGGTGGTGGACTACCCTCTGATTGATCAGAATCTGATTACAACAAGAAAAAAACATATATCATTTATGTTTCTATCAAATATATTTAAAATTAAAATTTTGATATACTTATAGTATATAGTCCTTGCACAGAGACGGTGGTGGAGTTCCGTATGATTGATCGAAATCTACAAATAATGGTATTAGATATTAATAATCTGATTATTTATATACATAAACATTCACATATACACATTTACACATACAAACATATTCACACATACACAAATACACATTCTTGTGGGATAAATGCATGTGTTTTGTATGGGTGTGTGTATATGCATGCATGTGTATGTGTATATGTATATATGTGGATTTGTATATGTGTATTTATGTATGTATGTAAATGTGTATATGTATGCATGTATGTATGTGTATATGTTTGCATGTATATGTGTGTGTGGGTCTGAGTATGTGTATGTGTGTGCATGTATGTATGTATGTATGTATGTATGTATAAGTGTATGTGTGTATGTATATATGTTTATGTGTGCATGTATTTTGTATGTATGTATGTATGTATGCATGTATGTGTGTGTGTGTGTGTGGATATGTATATGTGTGTGTATGTATGTATGTATAAGTGTATGTCTATATGTATGTATGTATGTATGTATGTATGTCTATGTGTGCATGTATATATATATATATATATATATACACACACAGTAAATATAAATATATATATATATATATAAATATATATACAGTAATATAAATATATATATATAAATATATATAAAGTATATATATATAAATAAATAAATAAATAAATAAATAAATAAATATATATATATAGTAAATATAAATATATATAAATACATATACAATAAATATAAATATAAAGATATATAAAGTAAATATATATATATATATATATATATATATATATATATATATATATATATATATATATATATATATATATATATATATATATATATATATATATATATATATATACATACATATATACATACACACACACACACACACACACACACACATATATATATATATATATATATATATATATATATATATATATATATATATATATATATATATATATATATATATATATATATATATATATATATATATATATATATATATATATACATATCATGGTATGTATATATGTTAGTAGCTCTCAATTGTGCCACTAGTGTATGCTATATCCTCTTATGTGGGACATTGTAAATCTCTCGGTGAGAGATAACAAAGTGCTAATGGAATACCATAGAAAGAATATCAAGGATTTCTGCTTTGCTAGACAAATCACCTCCAAATTAGGTAGATAGATATGGCTACCTAAAGATAAGTTGGAAGGAAGGGGGTTTGTTTGAGTTATATAAGTCTTGCATGATTCCCTTATTCAAATGACAACACACATGAACACAAGTGGGCGATCATAAATTTCACTCAAGCATTGGCTATGTATACGTTCAAAATATTCCTTATTTGATAGGATCACTTTTCATAATTTTTGGCTCATCACAAGTAATTGTGGATGGTGAGATTGATTGAGATATTTGAGGGAACCCAAATTCAAGTTTTGATTGTAGATGCTCATACTTTATCCCTTGCATAATATTTCTCCATTTGGGGCCAATAATTGACCAATTAAAGCTACTAAGGATGGAGCTTGATTTCCAACAACTTCATGTCTCTTCAATGGAAATCAAGAAAGGTCTGATTGATTAGAATAAATTAGAGGAATATGATGAGCTTTCTTTAATTAAGCTTACACAAAATATGGAAATAACTAATGCTAAACCTTTTGAGAAGTTGCGGAGTACAAAATGTAGACCACTTTGAGTATTGGAACCTCTAAAATGACTTGCTTCATAGTATCAAAACTCTCTTGTTGTTGTTGCTTCCATGCAAAGAGTACTTTTTCTTGAAGCAAATTTTTCATAGGCGCTAAAATCAATGAATAAGATGAATTGAATTTTTGATAGAAATCGAAAATTCCTAGAAATGACCAAAGACACCCCACATCTTGAGGGATTGGCCATGCTAGAATAAGTGCGACTTTCTTGGGATCCATTTGGATCTCATCAACCAATATTAGATGCCCGAAATGCTCTATCTCTAGAAGAAACAACTTAATCTTATTTGGATTTACAAACAATTGATTTTCGTTTAGTTTATTAACACTAATTTTAAGTGACTCTCATTTTCATGTACATAACTACTATACACTAACAAATCTTCATTAAAATCCACAAATAATTTCCCAATGAATGGATGTAAAATGTCATTCATTAACATCACAAATTTAGTAGGTGCATTAGTAAAAAAAAACTCATAATGCCCAAACTGGGTCCTGAAAGAGGTCTTATATACATAATGCTCTTTAACTCTCATGTGGTGGTAAGCACTTTTTAAATCTATTTTGCTATATAAGATTTCTCCACTTAGAGCATCAAGGGGATCATCTATCCTAGGCATGGGATGCCTATGCCCAATGGTAATCTAATCGAGTCCTCTATAGGCAATGCACATCCTATAAGATCCATCTTTCTTCTTTACTAGGAGAAGTGGTGTTGTGAATGGTGAATAGCTTGGTTTGATAAGCCTTTCCTCCATATACTCATCTATGGTCTTGCCAACTTCACTTTCCTTGTGCAAGCTCATAAGAAATGGTCGTCAAGTGGTCGGAATCACTCCTAGTACCAATTCAACCCTATGCTCAATATTCTTGCAAGGAGGTAAACCCGAAGGTAACTCTTAAAAAAAAACTCTTAGAACTCTGCTCTTACTTTATCTTAAAGTACTTGAGCATTCCAACTCAATTTTCCTTGATTGCAAGAATCCATCACTAGACAAGTTCAATATACAAAATACAGAAAATAAATATACTTAAAATCAATCTTGAGTAGCTTGGTTGTGGTCATCAATCGTGTCTCTTGGAGATCTGGCTCTCCACCGATCAGTAATCACCTTCCCTTCTGCTCAAACTAGTAAACATGTGAAACAAAGTCTATGATTGGTCATTTCTTAGCATGCCACTGCTTACTTAAGAATACATCAAAACAAGCTAGCCATGCAATCTCAAAATCCAATTTGTCCTCATAGGACTAGATCTACATGGGTAAACCAATTGCTCGTCAGTACCATCTCTGAGTGCCCTTCTCGTTGGCTAACTCCACTGTGTAGGCATACTCTTAGTGCACAATGTCTAAGTGTAACCATCTGGTCATGGTCTTGCCACCACTCCTCTCATAACAATGAGTTCCATCTCTTGAAATCGGTAACCTTTTTGTGCCATTGGTGAAATCACAACATCTTGCAGAGAAGGAACCTTCTTAGTGACCATATACCACTATGGGAGATGATATCTGATATGGAGAATCTCCAAATTCCTCATCTGCATCTCTCTCTCTCTAGGGTTTATTACTATGGTTGCAACTATCTTTTTTTCGTTGTACAATATTTAAATCAATGATGTCCCAAGAACCCATAGCATAACCCTTCTCTCATTGCCTTCTCTTTTTATTGATGCATAATAATAGACTTATTATAAGCCCTCTCAACTAGATTAGAGACTTTTCTTTTAGCTCCTAAGACTGCCTTGATCATGTGCACCTATTTAGCCTCTTTTTGAGGTTGTGCACTAGTCAAAATAAGACTACTAGAGGAAAAAGGTAGACTCATCTTAGTCCATTAGGATCTCTGGCCTTGGGAGCCTATGCCTCTATGACCATCCTCATAGACTAGAGCCATATCTATGGCTTGTGCCAAAGACTGACACCTCTCCTTTCTCATTAATTGTGAGATTGTTTGTCCATGAGATTATAAGTGGCAAAAGATCAAGAGCTTAGCAAACTGGAAAGAATCTGCAGAAACTTTCTTTGGTCTGGGGACCACAACCCACTATTTAAAATCCATGGTTCATCAACAGGAGCTTGAGTGGATGAGCATACCTCTTCAATAGCTACCCATAGTTCGAGCATTGTGTTGTTATTAGACTCTTTGTTCTTCTAAGATGATTTTACAGTCCCATTTCATTCATAAGCTTGCTTCTTTCTACAATCCTTGATGGAATGGCCTTTCTTTTCACAATAGAAGCAACTTCCAGTGAAATTTTTCTTCTTTGACTTGTTCTTTGATCCATCAGAAGAGCCTTTTCCTTTTGCATTGGCTAAGAATGCAGCATTGCTTGTACTTTGCCGATTCTTCAACCACATCTCCTCTTCTAAAAGCGTAGCACAAAACTCTTCAAATGTAAGGGGAATTGGTCTTACATGAGTGTTAAGGGTTGTTACTAATCCATCATAATTTTCTGGAAGAATACGCACACATCTTTGAGCTAGCTCTTTTGGTGTTATAACAATACCAATTGTAGCCAATTAATCTTGAAGATGTTTTTTCCATTTGATAAAATCTTCAACCTTTTCAGAATCAGAATGCTTTTCATTTGTCAATTGGTTTTCTAGATTTTGTATCCTAGTGTGGTTCTTGATCTCATATTGTCGATCCAATATGTCCCAAGCCTATGTGCTTTAGTAGTATGTTGAACTAAAGTAAGCACAGAATCACTTACACTAGTGACAATTGCACATAATGCATCAACATTCTACCTCTTCCAAGCTCGTAGAAGATTTGAATCTAGCTGAATCATCAATCTTGAATTTGATGGATCGTCAACTAGTATAGGCTCTGAATCTAATCCCGTTGGTCCCATGATAGTGTCAAGTAATTCATAGGAGTCCAAAATTTTAGAAATTTTGAACCTCTAGAGTGTATAGTTGGTTCCATCCATCTTCCCTTCAATGAATGCAGGTGGAGGAATTCAAATAGGTGCATATGTGTGTATATGTGTATGTGATTGTATGTGTGTGTATTAGTGTGTATGCATATGTGTGTATATGTGTATATGCGTGTATGCATGTGTGTATCTATGTATACGCATGCATGTTTATAGATGCATTTTGTATGCATGTGAGTGTATATGTGTGCGTGTATATATGTATGTGTGTGTGTGTCTGTGTGCTTTTTATATGTATGTATGTCTACGTGTATGTGTGTGTATGTGTGTGTATGTATATGTGATTGTATGTGTATGTATATGTGTGTATGTGTTTGTATGTGTATGTGTGTGTATGCATGTGTACATATATGTTTGTATGTGACTTTCTGTGTGTGAATATGTATATGTGTATGTGTATGTATATGTGTGTGTATGTTTATATGTGTGTATGGATGCATACAACAATAGTTCCTATGTAACCAAGTTCGCTATCTATAAGGTTCATGTCTTTTGAGCTAGCACGTGATAGTTGCTTGAAAGAAGCAACAATACTAGAATCCTCTGTTTTACGCGTAAAGAATCAATGGCTTTGATTCTAATATGTTGTCCAAAAGCCCACATATTAGGGAACATTCGAGCCTGCAAAATAAATTAAATTAGTAAATAGAAACTAATATACATATATGAAAAAAATAAAATATTATTTTAATAAAATTACCTTTCGTTCACAACCTATCATTAACTCTCTTTGCTCGTCTGAGATTTCTTCATTATTTGCGTTGGCGTGTTGCAAACGACTATATAGCCAATCTGTGAAAGAAGATATATCTATAATCTCATTATTATCGAGATTACGTCTATATCTTTTGTTTTTTCACCTTTTACTTCGGATATTTTGAAGTTCCTTGTACTCGCTAAGGAATGCTTGCATGCATTTGGTATTATATGCTACAAACTTAGAAACATCATTTTTTTCTTGAAATGTAAATAACCTATATTTTTGAACATATGCATAGGATCAAGAAGATGACATACTTTTAACTCTTTCCAATACTCCAAAGAATACCATATTGATATGTTCTCTACGAGTGTCAATTTTCCTTTACCTCTCTTCACATACTCATTATCTGAATCATCACTGAAGATTTCTGATTTTGGATCTATCAGAGGTCCATCTATCCATTTTTTATACCAATCCATAGGCGTCATAGGTTTTGGACACTGACCTATTTCAAGCTTTCCATTAAAATGTATCGCTTCTCTTTTAGATCTTAATGGGTGATCATCAGGCAAGAATCGTTGATGTTGAAGATAAATATTTTTGTTGAGATTCTTAATATAGATTGATCTCAACCAATCACCACAATATGGACAAGCTTTATAACCCTTAGTAGATATTCCTGCATCATGAAAATGATAAAAATATAATTAGATTAAATCATATTTATTTACATGCATATTGAATAAAAAAATTACATCAATACCGAACAAACACCATATCCTGGAAAATCATGAATAGTCCAATCCACAATACCACGAACCGTAATATGTCTTTCATTGATGCTTTTCGATACATCAATGACATTAATACCTCTCCATAACTCTTGGAGATCGTCAATGAGAGGAGCAAGATATATATTCATATCTTTAACTTGTCTTTTTCCTAGGATTAAAAGTGAAAGCATTAATGTTCCTTTTTAATGCTAAGCTATGGCGGAAGACTGTAGTTTATGACTACCACTGGCCATGTTGACCATTTACTGGATTTCATGGAGAATGGATTAACCCCATCTAATGCAACTCCTAACTTTAGATTCTGTGGATTTTGTGCAAATTCAGGCCATGTAGAATCAATATGCTGAAAAGCAACACTATCATGAGGAATTCTAATTATTCCATCAGTACTTTTGTGATCATGTCCCCAAGTCAAAAGCTTTGATAATTCGGGGCTTTGAAACATATGTCTAATCCGTGGAGCCAATGGAAAATGTCTCAATACCTTTTTTGGGATTTTACCTTCTTCGCCCTTATATCGAGGAGATTGACATTTGGGACATGTCAAAGAGTGTGCATATTTACTTCTATATAAAATACAATCGTTATGACATGCATGTATACATTGATAATCTATACCAGGATTGTTGATTATCTTCTTCATTTCATCATGTGAGGTAGGAAGAATATTCTGACTTGGTAAAAACTTTTCAGATAATAACCTGTAAGTTCATCAAAAAAAGATATATTACAAAAAGTAAATAAATAAATATACATATAAATATGCATATAATTTTATATATGTGTATGCTTATGTGCATCTTTCAAAATATTCGTGATAAATTTGATTATTTTGGATGGTAGGATACTATTGTTTGTTTTGGAGGATATGAAGTATGTACCTTCATTGAATGATTTGTCGATTCTAGCATATGTTCAGTTTGAAAGTGTGAGAAGCGGGTTTATAATTGCTATTCAAAGAATTTGGCACTGTTTATAGGCCATACGATGGTGACCTGGATGAATCGCATGCACAAAGGTTACTCAAGATAGAGCAACCTGATTATAATGGACTAGTGCTAGTAGGATTCATGGGGTATGTAGTAAACCTCTTGCATGTCAATGATGAGCATCTGAACTTTAGGATACAAAGTGGAAATCATGGTGGCTTGAGAGGATCACTTTTATACAGCTTGCTCAAAGAACTTCAGTGTTACTCTCAAGCTGTATAAAAGTGATCCTCTCAAGCCACCATGATTTCCACTTTGTATCCTAAAGTTCAGATGCTCATCATTGACATGCAAGAGGCTTACTGAAGTTCTTTGAGCAAGCTGTATAAAAGTGATCCTCTCAAGCCACCATGATTTCCACTTTGTATCCTAAAGTTCACATGCTCATCATTGACATGCAAGAGGTTTACTGCATACCCCAAGAATCCTACTGGCACTAGTCCATTATAATCAAGTTGCTCTATCTTGAGTAACCTCTGTGCATGCGATTCATCCAGGTCACCATTGTATGGCCTATAAACAGTGCCAAATTCTTTGAATCGCAATTATAAATCAGCTTCTCACACTTTCAAATGGAACATATGATAGAATGGACAAATCATTCAATGAAGGTACATATTCCAAAACAAACAATCATATCCTGCCATCCAAACAATCAAATTTTTCGTGAATATTTTGAAAGATGCATTAATAGTTTTAAAAGATGCCTAGACAAAAAGTGTCCATTCAATTCAAGTTCTTGTTCTTACCTTATATAAAGAAAGAATAAAAACCTGCATTGAATGGACACTTTTTGTTCGCCCATCCTTTAAAATTATTTTTCCATCCTTCAAAATGTGTGTATATGTGTGTGTATGTTTATATGCGTGTGTATGTTTATATGTGTGTATGCATTCATGTATATTATGTGTATGTTTATGTATGCATGTATATATATATATATATATATATATATATATATATATATATATATATAT
Organism: Ceratopteris richardii; assembly: GCA_020310875.1. Lineage (NCBI taxonomy): Eukaryota > Viridiplantae > Streptophyta > Polypodiopsida > Polypodiales > Pteridaceae > Ceratopteris > Ceratopteris richardii. Next base: position 1,918,320 of record CM035415.1, on the reverse strand, counting down.
ATATATATATATATATATATATATATATATATATATATATATATATATATATATATGCATATATATAAATAGATAGAAAATTTAAAATTATACCTTAATAGTGTCGAAACTGATACATTACTCCATCCAAAATGATTTTGAAGATTGAGATGAAGTAAGCTCGCACTTAGCACGACTTCCTTCATATCAATGGAATGGAGCATCTCCTTAGAGCCCACTCTTCATTATGGGAAGTAGCCCCTAACCCAGTTACTATCTATGAGTTACAAGATCCTGAATTCCCCACCATCATCACATATTTAGACAAAAATCATAGGAGATACTGGCCTCTAACAGAGTTAGAAAGAGCAGGGTTGAAGTATCAGAACATTTCGGTGCTCCCTCCTAGGGATCAAGCTACTACTTCTCAAAACCCTCAAGGAACCTTTCAAGATAATTCATATCAACAGTCAGGACAAACACAACAAACACAAATCCTGGTTAGACCCCATGTGCAGTTTGCTATGCCTACAAATAATCCGAACTATCAGCCTCAGCCACCTGTTGACCCAAGGAATAGGATCCCTCAGATATCCCACATATCAGCAGCAGGCACCAGCACCATGACCTTATGCCTATCAAAGTTACACTCAACCACAACCGGTGTTAGGACAACAGCCGCCCCATCCTCAAAATGTTGTCCCAGTAAAAATAGCTCAACCTGAAGAAAATCTAGAAAGAGTGTATGTACATGTGTGTATATGTATGTGTATGTGTATGTGTATGTGTATGTTTATGTGTATGTGTATGTGTATGTGTATGTGTATGTGTATGTGTATGTGTATGCGTATGCGTATGCGTATGTGTATGTGTATGTGTATGTGTATATGAATGTGTATGTGTATGTGTATGTGTATGTGTATGTGTATGTGTATGTGTATGTGTATGCGTATGCGTATGCGTATGTGTATGTGTATGTGTATGTGTATGTGTATGTGTAAGTATATGTGTATGTGTATGTGTATGCGTATGTGTATGCGTATGTGTATGTGTAAGTGTATGTGTATGTGTGTGTGTCTATGTGTGTGTATGTACATGTGTGTGTATGTGCTGTGTGTATGTGTGTTTATGTTTGTGTTTGTATATGTGTGTGTTATATTCATGCAACAACAAAGGACTCTAGTGAATGTAAATAGACTTGATTTGGTCTTGCACGCTGATGAATTACTGAATGTGGATCCAAAGAACGTACAACATGATCTTTTATATTAGCTTGTAGAACGATGAAGAAGATCGACTAGTTACAACATCAAAGTAGTGAATAAGAGGAGTTATGGCTAAGCTATCCTCTTACAGTGATGGATCCTCAAAGGCTGCCGAACCTCCTTAGAATACATGTTAGATATTTCCGGACTCTAGAGGAGAATTAGAATTAGATACTTCCGACCTCTAGAGGCTATAAATATTAAATAGTGAACACTAATGACCAAAGATGAATGAAAAATCAAGGATTATGAAGGCATATGAATCAAGAGATGGTTCCAAGAAGACTTGCACTGAAAAAAATGCCAATTTGCATAATTGTTCCATTGTATCATTTTTTAATAATGATAAACTCTCCAATCCATGAGAGCATGATGAAACTATTTTGCAGTAAAAATAGCCAAGGTACTCTTTGGGAACTAATTTTTGTTAGATATACTCAATACTCCACCCTCAAGTGACCACAAATGATCCATGGTGCTCTAAGTTGTAAGGCCCCCATTATGAGGAGAAGCCTTTGTGAGAGCTTGGACATTTGCAGAACCCTAACTTTCAAGTTAGATGAGGTCTATGTGTGACTCTTGATGGCAATGATGTTGGTGCAGATCAATCCAAAATTGATGTTTATGAGAGCCTTGATAAGGATTTAGGAAAGATTGATGCAAACGAAGATCAATTAAAATGAGGAAAGTAATGCACCGAGAATGTGAGATATAACTGAGCATGAATTCACTTTGTAAGGATCCTAATTAGTGTATTATAGTTAGATTGCTAATAAATCAAGTGAGTACCAATGTAATGGTCATGATCCACTTACAAATTCGTGGATATATAAGTGAAATGTGACATGAGAAATAGAGAGAGTTCATTATCTTAAAGAAAGGAAAGTGTCGAGTGAAATCAGTAGTCTTAGATATCATTCTAATTCACATTTCTCTCAAGATGATCATGCGGATCAAAAATCCTTGTACACAGATCTAATTCAAGATTTAATACAACTATGATTAAAGTTTCATAATCTAGTTTCTCTCCTAGTGTGTGAATGATTCATAGGAACATTCATATGTCAACTATCTAAAGTGCAGACTCAAAAATGCCACATCTTATTGATAAACGTTTTTCTTAGATCTCAGTGGTTGGTGTAAAGTTTTTTGTGTTTAAGCATTCAAAATCTAAGTTGTGAGGTAAAGAAGCTATGTCTAAAAGCATTTTGCAAAATGGTTTCTAGTTTGTGAGAAATCAGTGTTCAAAGTCACTTATGTCAAAGTCGCCATTTTTGAACATTAGTTTTAGACATACTTTTTGTCTTAATGATTAATTAGTGAATTAATTAGTTGAATCAAAGGCTTATTGTTTTTAAAGGTTGTGCAAGCATCACGTGAAGATTCTTGTATAATTTGGAGAGTGAAAATCCATGACATTTGCAGGTAATGAAGTTGAAACTTTAGGTAGACTGTTGAAGAAGAACAGAAGTTCAAAATCTACAGAAAGAAGTATGTTTCAGTCTTGGACGTGAACATTTTTGAAGTACTTGGTTAAATTCTTGTCTATACTTGTCATAGAAGTTTTCTCAAGTCAAGGTAGACTTGACATTGGAGATTTGGAGGTTTCCATCAGTGGCATCAAAGCTAGAGAAGCAGATCAATCCAAAAGACTAGAGAAGAAAGTCCCGACTATTGCATACTTCCAAATTGAAGTTGAAGAAAGGAGTGAAAGGCTAAAGTTTTCAGAGTGACATAAAGGACATCCAAAAGGATCAAAAGAAGTAAAGATTCCACTCAAAAGATATAGTTCTAACTACTAAAAGATATCCAAAAGGACATCCAAAAGGATGAGAAGAAGTAAAGATTCCACTCAAAAGATATAGTTCTAACTGCTAAAAGACTTACAATTTAGTTCTACTTTATGTTCCTACAATTTCAAATAATCTAATCAATGTAGGACAAATTGCTGAGAAACATTATGAAGTCAGGTTCACTAATGATAGATATAGTTCTACTTTATGTTCCTACAATTTCAAATAATCTAATCAATGTAGGACAAATTGCTGAGAAACATTATGAAGTCAGGTTCACTAATGATAGAGTTTATCTTGAAGATCCAAATCAAGGATATAAGTTCGACATGCCTTGTTTTACTTATGGAAGTCAAAAGATGACTGAATTGGATCTATGGCATAAAAGACTAGGACATTTCAATGATAGAGAATTATAAAATACATGGAAAACAATGGATTAGTGCTAGGTTTACCCAATATTCACGGTCAACACATGACATACAAGTGTGAAGCTTGTCAACTAGGTAAAGAACATAAACAATCATATAACAAGCAAGGATTTATGCACACAAACAAGCTTGAGTTAATTCATACAGATGTGTGGGGTCCTTCAAAGGATTATAGTATCAATGGATCAAGATATTATGTTTTATTTGTAGATGATGCAACAAGATGGATCACACTCTATGTGATCAAGGACAAATTCAGAGGTATTTAATACATTTAAACATGATCATGCATATGCAATGTTAAATGTTGGTCGATAATGACTCAATCCAACTTTCGGACGAGTATTATCGGGTCCTTGGGTTCTTGGGAGTGGTAGGGGTCTGTTAGACAGAGGCCCTGTACTATTTTCCCAATCCTTTACACAATCACCAGTAATTGCTCACTTCTTAATACAGGAGTTGAGTTGAATACTAACTATTCCACGGTATGATAAGCACTGGAATGTTTGGTCCTGAATATACTATGGTAATAGCACAGTGATTCTGTCAAACCTTACAACTACGAGAATACGTTCTTCTCAAAATACTCCACAATAAGATGATTTCATGTGATAACTAAATACACTGAACGAAATGCACAGACAACTCAGATCGAGATTACATTAGACTTTTCATATACTCACTCAGATCACAAATTTATACCGCAATTAATAACTCACTAAGACTTCTGTCCACACACAGATCTTTGTCGAATACTCAATGATCACCGATTACTATATAAAACCCTGGTTACCTGACCGAAAAGGTACTAAACTCTGTTCTTATACAGTCTCACGCCTGACAATCAATACACAATCTCGCAATCGCGAACTACAGAGTCATATAAAACTGTTCAGCAAGTAGACTCACAGCATCACGAACTTTTCAATGAGAATCGATTCAACTAAAGAATAGTAAAATGATTAAATATGAACAGAATGAAACAGTATTCAATGTCCTCAATAAAATCTCATTCACAGTCTTCTAAAATATATTACTCGTGGTTTCCGAACGCTTCCGTTACGATATGATCAACCCTCATCACTACAGCGCGCAACAGAACAGAGACGTATCTATCTTTCTGTCTCTCTAACATACATTCATGTTAACTATCACCTCAAGAATCTGTTTAACACAGTAAACTCTGCTTCACAGTTGAACGAAACGATGATGCAACGACTGAACTCTTTGCTCTTCGATCATCGAACTCTTTTTTCTTCCTGTCTTCTGCTTTTTATTACTTCCGCATTCTTCATGTACCGCCTCTTGCGAAATTTCCTACCTCTCCGTTATTTCAGCCACCAATCTTGTTTATGCTTCGTTTGCGGTTGCGGTTGTCTCGCTCTATTAGCCTTGTAACACTGGCACGCACGGTGGACTCGAACCCGCAAGTGCAATACTGTAGACGATATCCTTTTGTCTGAGCTTTTTTCCTATTTTCTTTCTGTACATTTATCAGAAAGATTCTGTATACTGTCCATATGCTGCTGATGAGTCATCAAATATCTTTCAATCCCGAGTGTGTCACTGTACGTGATAGGTTGATTTTCCTCAAAACTTCCTCAAACTCGTATAGCTGGTCTAGTTGCCTCTTCATGAAGTTCTGCTTACTTATATACTTCTTGATCATGTGCTTTAAGTGCTTCGTCTATGGAATCAAAGTACCCTCTGTGCTGTTGAATCCATGTCTTCTGCAGAAGTCATGTAACCATACAGTATCCTATCACCACCTGGTTGAAAATATCCTTTTACGGTGTCTGTTGGTCCATGCCAGGTTTTGATGTCTCAATCTTTTCTGATTGTACTTGTTCTAGTGATGGAACAAGTATAGCTAACCATCTCCTGCGAAAAAGTGTCCAGCGATTTTGAATATGACTATCCAACTGTTCTTTGAGTAAATTTATGTCCATATTTGTCATCATGGTGGCATTTAATTCTACACCCTCATCTTTTAATATGTGCTTTTCAAACTCTTGCAATACTTGTATTCTTGACTGCAAAAGTTGGTTTTCGGTTTGCAGGTGAGCATTCAGGGTAGAAAAACTGGACATTTCAGTTTGAATTTGTGTTTGGATAGCTTGCTGCCACTGATTGAAGCCTTGGACATACTTTTTTATTGTGATTAATTCGGCCGTAATATGCTGGTTGCCTTGTTGTAATACCTGTATTAGCGCATCCTTGCTGTCCAACTCTTTTTGCATCTGTGCTATTACTGAATTGGATTCTTGTTCTTGTTGCCGTAGATACTGGGAAACTTCTTGGAGTTGGTTCTGCATTTGTGTAACAAAATCGGGTTGAATGTTATTCGGTGTTTGCTTTGGACTGGCAGTAGGTACATTGTCTGTCTTTTTTCTTCTAAGGGACAGCCGAAATGGTGTTCCTACTGTTTGGTTCTGTGGGTGGTTACCTGTGTGTAATAAAGATGCAGCCGAGGTGGAGGGTTGGGCTTCTTCTTGTGGCGTTGTGTGGTTTTTGTGGTAAAGAGAGGGAGACCTGTGTAACTGTTTCTCCTTTACAGACTCGATAAAACCAAATAAAGCAGCCAAATATACAGGTAAACGAGTGTATTTTTGGGATCTGCGTCTATCCCCGACAAAAAACTGTTTGTGTAAATGATTGTACAACCAATGAGCCCAACTTACTTTTTCTCCTTTCTCTGCTTGTACTAGAGGCGAAAAATTTTCTCTAGACATAAGATCGAATCTGACTATAAAGCAGAGCCTTTCTAAGTACCATCTAAATTGTCCCCTTCGAATATACGTCGCATTCTTGATCATAAAATAGCATCTACGACCTTCGCCCTCACCAAATTCTTTTTTCAGGTCATTGTAAGAACATTTGGGAAAATCTGCTTCTTCATACAACGGTAATTGAAATACTGACGAAACTAATTGTGGAGAAAATTGTACCTGATTTTCAAGAAAACCTTTTGTTTGTCGCATAATACGTAACTGATTCTCTGCATCGTTGTTGCCTGTCCACTGTTCCCAGGGTAATTCAGCAAACTGTAGGAGTCCAATCCTTCGTAACCAGTTCTCATTTTCCCTTGAAGAACTGTTAAATTCTATTTTGAATCCTGTGGAAAATAATATGTGTTTATGCAGACCTGGTGATGTTATCGAAGTTCTTGAGTCATCTTCATCACCCTGTGATGTAGTATCAGTTGTTGTCATCACACGATTCTGTGTAAACGTACGTTTTCTGAGTTGCCATCTTAGTATATCCGATTCAGACATGACTGTAAGACTTGCCTACAGTAGTGCGCTAGAGGTTTTGGTTAATGAGCACAAGAACTTGCAGAACGCTATACAGAAAATACTTTGTCGGTCATACGCATTTTATAAATTCTAGAACCTGAGCTGCCACTTACTAAAATGATGATACTTCGGTGATGACAGTTCATGCTGTTTATCAAATTCTAGAATCAAAATCATCATTCTGGAAATCGAAGCTGGACTTGGGACGTCTTTTACATGTGCGAAAATATTATGCATAAAAATCATGACTTTTATTAAAATATACCAGTACAGCACCGGATTTGTAGGCCCAAAATTTATATCTCTGCTTCGAGACCTTCTAAATACATATTTCTAGCTGACCGAAAGATACGGGCAATCTTTTTCTTAAGCGTTTCTAATACATTTTTCAGGGTGTCAGGTTCTAATAATTGGGCATCTGTCCGCACCGAACTGAGCGCTATAGCTCCTGAAAGTAAATTTTCAGCCTCTGTTTGTAAAAATGCTTCCTGTAAATAAAATTCATTGGCCAATGCTGCATCTCTGGCCGTCTTCATATCTGTTACTTGTTGCTGTAATCGATGAATGTTATCATTTTTGTTACGTATTTGATTCTCGAGTCTTTCTCTCTGTTGGTTCAGGAACTGGATTGTTTTGTAAAATACATCTCTTTCCCTTCTCGTATCTGCTAATTTTTTCTGTATCTGAGGCTTTTCAATGAGATACCTATGCAATACGTTATTGACTGTTGATAAGCTGTTTTTTGTTGTCTCCAACTCGTATTCTGTTTGGGTTAGCCTTCTTCTAGTTTCTTCCAGTAAGTTGCCTAGTGCAATTCTGCCATCTTCTGCATCTTTGAAATTCTGTGTTAACCTAGTAATTTTTGCAGTGGCCTCTGTCAACATTTCTTTATGATTGTTTATAGTTTCTAGAGCTTCATCTCGCTGTTTTGTTATATCTGCTTGATCACTGAGTCGTTCTTGCAGCTGTTTCACCTGCTCTTGTAGTGCTTGGTTTTCTGCTTTAACTGTATATACTTCTTCTTGAAGCGGAGTGATATCAGCTTCCAGTATTTCTATTTTCTGCTGCAGCCCTTTGTAAATGTTGTCTGTATCAGCTCTCATCTGAGCAGGTAATTGCTTGGAGAGGTTAATAAGAAACTGTCCGATTGATGCTAAGTCGGAAAATACTTGAACAGATTGCTTTTGTGGAAGTTGTCGCGGTTGAACAGACGTATTGGTGCGTAATTGATATGAATCCGGTGGTGAGTAGTTCGGGGAAGATGATGATGTATGATCGGGATGGTCTTGAATGGGATGTGCTTCCTGTTGCGGTGGTGAAATAGGACGAGCTGTGTTAGAATTAATTACCTTATTTGCCTCCTGTTGTTCATTCGCAGATAAACAGACATCTGTTGTTTCTGCCGCCTTCAAGAGCTTATCCAATGCATCATTAGTAGGTTGACATTCATGGATTTGTTGATTCTCTTGCTGCTGTTGTTGACAGACTTTAGCAGTTGATATTGCTTCCGTTTCAGTCTGCTTCTGCGTTTGTAGATGCTCAGATGCTATTGAATGCGTTGATGATTCCTGGTGCATCGATGTATTTGTATCATGAAATCTCTCTTCCTCTTGATGCTTGGCTTCTTTTTCTGCTTCTTTGTCTTGCTCATCTGCTTCATTCTCTACTTGTACTTCCTGCTGTTGTTCATGTTCCTTTTGTGTTACTCCGCCGGAATGCCGGTTAGCCTCCTGTTGAACTTCTTCGCCTTGTTCGCTTGAGTCTGCATTCTTACTTTCAGAAGAACTGATTCTGATCCGTTTTCTTCTGAATAACTGGTTAATTTCTTCTTCATCTTCATCGTCTTCATCTAAGGGTTGCGCTGATTCTTCAATTTGTAACACTGGTCCTCTTGGTGGTGGTTGTGCTTGCATTATGGTTGGAAACAGAAATGATAGAATATGTGGTAGTCGAGATCTCGGGGTTTTTCCTTTGTTAACTTGTTTCATAACGGAGACGCACTCCTTATGAATTCGTTGAAAGAAGAATGAAGCGAAATTAACAGATTCTCGGGCAGCTATATCTATGGTAGAATAAAACGGTCGAGAAATACCATAGGTACGTTTTTGAAAGTTGAGTATAGCAACGAGGAATTGTAGTGCCGTTTTTTCAGGTTCTGGTCGATAGAGAATGGCGTATTCATTCGAGGAAAATCGCGGAAACAACTCTGCCATTCGGGTTGCTGGGATCATGGGAACATTCTCGCGGCCTTGTGGAGTCAAATGATAAACTTCTGTAAACGCTTGGAATGTGATTACAGTTCTAGACGGTAAGGAAGGGAAAACCCATCGTTTCTCAGTAGGAGATACCCGAGCGATAGCGGAGATAATCTGTGCAAAGAAGGGGTGAGCTTCTACTGAGTGCCAGGGCAACTCGGCGAAACTACCCAATCCTCGTATATGCAGATAATTTCTTACTTCAGCCGGGATACCCTCGGCAAAAGCTGTATAGTTCGCTAGAGATTCCATTGCACAGGGATGCAAGACGCAGAACACAAGTATTCAGAAACTAGGGCTGTGATTGCAAAAGACTAAATGACCTATCCGGCGAGTGAGTTATAAAAGAAGTTTGTACAAAGAATATTTTAAATGGTACTAATTACACAAAACGGATAGTAATGTCTATATCTGACGTGCGTGCATGCAAGGATAGGAGCGGGCGGCTGGACATAAATAGATATTACAGTACGGCGATTACACCTATTTATTGATTACACCTAATAAAGTAAAAAACAAAAGAAAAGAAAAAATTTGTGGTACGCTGTGTACCCTTGTTATCGCCGAGGTGGCGCTTCTTGATACGGCCGTAGCTTTGACCCGTTTATCGCTTTTGGAAGTGGTTGTCCAGTCAATGTAGTCAATCGAAAAGTAGCCGGACCAATTTGTTCTGAAATCTTGAATGGCCCGAACCAACGTAACTTGAATTTTCCGGCTGATCTATTGGATTTTGCATTATAAAAGAGAACAAGCTGTCCTACCGAAAATACTGTCGTCTTTAAATTTCGGTCATGAGTCTTGGCCTGTCTTAATTGAATTTCTTTCATAGTTAAGAAACTGAGCCATCGGTGTTCATCTAATTCTCTAAGTGTTTCCAACCGAAATATCAATGACTCCTCGGGTAAAAGCTTCTGAGACGTTGCTACTCTTAGACTTGGTATTACAATTTCCATCGGAGCTATTGCTTCTATTCCATAGGCTAACTTAAATGGTGTCAAGCCGGTGGTTACCTTGTATGTAGTACGATAGGCCCATAAGACTGCAGGTAGCAACTGATCCCATCTTTCCGGTGTTTCTCTGGTCAATTTCTGAAGCATATTTAACAGAGATTTGTTGGTACTTTCTGCCAATCCATTTGCACGAGGATAATATGGTGAGCTGAATTTATGACTGATCTGGAATGACTGTGTTAATACTTTCATCAACTTGTTCATGAAATGAGTACCCTGATCTGAAACAAGCTCTAGTGGCAGTCCAAATCTTGGAAAGACATCTGTTAATAAACATTTCGCTACTTCAACTGCTGTAGCTGAGCGTAAAGGCCATGCTTCTGCCCACCTAGTTGCATAATCTGTGCAAGTCAATATATACCTGTTATTGCTGAATACTGCGGGAGGTGTGATTGGACCAATGAAATCAAGACCCCATTTCTGAAATGGTTCTAAAGGAAGTACTGGATGAAGTGGAAAGTAATGGCGTTGTAATGGTTGTCCAGTCCTTTGACAGCTATCACAAGTTTTGATAAATTCCAATATATCTCTATACATAGTTGGCCACCAAAGTCCACTTTGTAGAATTTTCCGGTGAGTAAGATCTGCTGCAAAATGTCCACCGGAAGGAGTTGAGTGAGCCAAAGTAATGACTGAGTTAACTTCATGTGGTGGAATACAGCGAAGTAGGACTCCGGTATGATCTGTATAATATAATTCTCCAGCAACTAACCGGAATCGTCGACTAAAACCTGCAATTTTTCGGCGTGTAGCTGTAGGGACTTCAGAAGGTAGATATCCATTTGAAAGGAAGGTCAATAACTGATCATAATACGTAGTTGGCACTGGTTGGTTTGACAATTCTTCAGTAGTTGGTTCTGAAGTATAAATGGCTGGTGTTGTATCATTTATACCAACCGGAGGTTCACCTGAATCTAAGCGTGATAAAAAGTCTGCTAAGGTATGTGAACTACCTGGCCGATGAATGACATCATAGTCGAATTCTTGCAATAGTAGAATCCATCGTGCTAGACGGCCACCGATATGTTGCTGTCGAACCAAGTAAACCAGTGCAGCGTGATCGACATGAAATGTAAATTTTCGACCCAATAAATAATGTCTGAATTTTTTCACCGAATATACTAATCCTAAGCATTCTTTCTCAGTCACCGAGTAGTTCTTTTCTGCAGGTGCTAATCTTCTGCTAGCATAGTATACAGGTCTAAACCATTTATTTGTTTGTTGCATCAGTACACTCCCTACTGCTCTATCAGATGCGTCAACAAATACATGAAATGGGTTATCCCAATCCGGTGGCTGTAAAATGGGAACTTGTGTTAATAACTGTTTCAGTCGATCAAACGCAATCTGACATTCCTGGGTCCATTCAAATTGCCTTGCAGTTTTGGAAATTAGCTTGTTCAGTGGTATTGCTACATGAGCAAGCCACCGTAAATGCCTTCCATGCCATCTCACTTGTCCCATAAATCGCATTACTTCCTTAGGTGTATTAGGCACCGGAGCTTCTAATACTGCTGAAATTTTATCGGGATCAACTTGAATACCCTGTGCTGATATGATATGACCAAGTAATTTACCACATGAAACTGCAAACACAGATTTGCTAGGGTTAAGGCAGAGTCTATATTCTCTACACTTCTGAAAGCAGCATCGTAAGTGAAACAAATGGGCTATCATCTTCCCAAAGATTGAGAAGTCGTCGAGGTAGACTTGCATGAATGAAGTGAGATAAGGAGAAAATATCTCCTGCATACATCTTTGAAATGTGCTTGGCGCATTTCTTAGTCCGAACCACATTACTGTACAGGCAAAAACACCCCAATTGGTAATGAAGGCAGTTTTTGGTATATCTTCTTCAGCCATTCTAACCTGGTTGTACCCGCTGTATCCATCTAAAAATGAATACATTTCATGACCTGCGACTCTATCGAGCATGGTATCCAAAAAGGGGATCGGGAAAGGATCTGGTACTGTTGCTGCATTTAGTTTCCGGTAATCCACACAGATTCGTAACTGCTTGTTTTTCTTTGGCACGATCACGATGGGTGAGATCCATTCAGCGTGTTCTACTGGTACAATGAATCCAACTTTTAATAGCCTATCCAGTTCAGCCTTTACCTGAGATGCATAATGTGGGTTCATCCGGTAACTGGTTTGTCTTATCGGTTTTGCTTCTGGTTTTAACATAACTCTGTGTTGATAGATACGAGGATCCAGACCCTTCATGTCTTTGTAATCCCATGCAAAGATGTCAGTAAATTCTCGGAGTAGCTTGATTAAATCTGCTTGAAAAGCTTCCGGTAAGTTTTGCTTTATCTTTACAGGACGAGGGTGGTCTTCATCTCCAATATTATAAGTAGTTAACTGATCTTCTGGAACATAAAATTGTTGATGTTTCTCTGTATCAGCTGAAGGTTTGAGAAGCTGCTGTACTTCATTACCTTGAATCGAAATGATATTGTCCTCCTTAATTCCTTCGACAATGGGTATTACTGTACATACTGAAGCATTCCAAGTGTCTACTACAGACTGTAGATCAATAGTTCCTATTGTCATCAAATCAACATTATTCTTCAGAAATTCTTCTTCTTCGTCATCCGACAATCCATCTAACATATGAACTGGTTCAGCGAAATATGGTCGAGCATGTAACTCACAGGGTTGTATAGCATCTAGTTTTACAACACACTTGCGGTTTTTATCTTTGAATGTAAGTTCCTGAGCTGACCAGTCTTGAATTACCTTGGCTTGTTTTAACCAAGGACGACCGAAAAGTAGATTGTAGTCTAGGGTGGATTCCGGCAATTCAAGAACAACAAAAGTCATTTTGAATGTTGTGTCTTGGACAGTTATAGGTATATCTCGGACCAGTCCTACTGGATGAACTCTAGATTGATCAGCCATCCTAACAAAAAATTGAACTGGCTCTATCTTAGTCCAACCTAACTTTTTACACAGTGACGCTGTGGCAATATTCACGCCGGACCCCCCATCAATTAAAACTTGTGGAATTTGATGTTTATGAAACCATACCGTAATCAGAGGAACTGAGTGATCTACCGTAGAGTCTGATTCTGGTTGCACGGTTGCGGTAGCCGGAATGCAAGCAGATTTTGTAGTAGACTGTTGTTGAAATTGTTGGCGTATTCCTGGTACTAATGCCAGTAATTGCCCGAAAGGCAGTGTGATGGATGCTTTTGATAATATATCCCAAGTTGATTGCACTTGCTTTTCATCTTCCTTAACTGTTGATGACGAAGCTTGGTCTGAAAGTGGTAATTCTTCTGTAGATGTTGTACCTGCTTTTGTTTTGTCAGCCTGAACTTGTGTAGTATCCGGAGATTGGATCACTGGAGTAGGTTCTGGAAAAACAGGTGGTTCTACGGTAGTCCACTGACTAGCCTTATGATACATTCTGTGTTGTTCACGTATCCCTGGCTCAAATAATTCTGCTGCTGGTTGCAGTTGTTTACCAGAACGGGTTTGAACTGCTGCTGCCTGTGTCTCTACAGGTGTAATTGTTACCACATTGGCCATCGGGTTTTGACGTTCCTTTTTCCGTTGATCATATTCCGCCGCATCTCTACAGAATCTTCTAATATGGCCCAACTGCCCACAGAAATGACATCGAGGTGGTGGTAAATTTTGATTTTCCGGTGGTGGTCCATTCTGCCAGCGCGGTGTGTTATAGTTGTTGTTCCTCTGTCCTCGATAATGTCGATACCCTTGTTGTTGATTGTGTCTCAAATGTGGGGGTACATATTGATTGGATGACTGCCCTTGCTCTTGAATAATTGCATTAACTGTTGCTGCTCCTTGTCTTCTAGCATTGTATGCACAATTCTCAGTGGTATGTCCCCCAATGTTACAAATGGCGCAATAAGTCTGATTTAACGCACACTGGGCACTTGTATGCCCTGAATTCTTGCAGGTGGTGCAATATACTTGCCTGGTTATATCTTCAGCCATATGTTTATTTGTTTTAATCCATTCCAAATCCTCTGAAAATCCTCCAACTTTGTTTTCTAGCTGAAGGGTCATGGCTATCACTGCGTCGAGGGTCATAACTCCTACACATCTTATAATCATGATCTGCCTAAGTTGAGGAAGCAAACCATTGATAAACCACTGTGTAATAACATCGTCTGGTAAGTTAGCATGCGCCTGGGGTAGCTGCCTTAAATGCGTCCTGAAAAGGGTAGCATACTCTTGTACAGTTTGATTTGGTTTCTGTCTATTGTTCTGTAAATACTCAAAGATCTCTGCAGGATTTTTTTTCAACCGGAATCGCTGCAGAAAAGCGTCTCGTACTGCTTCATAAGTACCGAAATGATTAATATCATATTCAGTAAGCCACCTTGCTGCTTCATTCACAAGTGTAGATTGAAAAACAATTGCTTTGTACGCTGGATCCGGTGGATGGTTAAGGACAACATAACTGATTTCGAAGGTGCATACGTGTGCATCTGGGTCATCTCCTGGAAACCCACTAAACTTTGTGTATGTTACTCCCGTTGAAGCCAATCTGGGTTGCCCTACTTGTCGTTGTAGTTGTTCATTCATCGTAAATGTATTATACACTCCTTCTGTAATTCTGGTTGGAGTTTCTGTACTACCGAGATTTGTTTCGCCTAATGGTACACTTTCCGGTGCAATTAGCTTACTTACTATATTGCGAATTTCTGTTTCGAATAGTCTTCCTTCCTCCTTGATATCCAAAGTAGGAGGACTTGCTCCCAAACGTTGTATTTGAGCTGAAGATTCAGCCGAAAGTGCTGAATTGTTACCGGAAAACTGTGTTTTTCTTACCGTAGTTCCACCGGAAGGATTCAAAATCGTGACTGGATATAACGTAGATTCGCCTGTATTAATTTCCTTCCCTAAAGTGTTTCTAATCGTATCTGAATCTATTCCAAAGACTTTTATGCTAGATTCCAACTGCGTCTTAATCGGTTCCAAAATTGCTGTATTTTCGACAGTCTGTACCGTAGTCACACCAGACAATTCTAGAGATGTACTACGTTCTACCGTAATTTCACCGGAATCAGTGTTATCGTCTGTCACTTTTTCGACAACTGGGTCAGGTCTAATTGTACTAGTACCTCCCAAAGTTGTTCTTAATATCCCTAACTGATGATTCTTGGGATACTTTTCTCCTGATCGGGTAATCGGCATGTAGCATTTCCGTACTGATCATATAGTATTACGAACACACAGTATCGCAACAATCTGATTCTGTTGCTACTGTTCTTCCAACAGAATTTTAATTTGAACAAAATACCAGGCAATCTCAATGCCACATCCCCAGTAGGATCGCCAAATGTTAAATGTTGGTCGATAATGACTCAATCCAACTTTCGGACGAGTATTATCGGGTCCTTGGGTTCTTGGGAGTGGTAGGGGTCTGTTAGACAGAGGCCCTGTACTATTTTCCCAATCCTTTACACAATCACCAGTAATTGCTCACTTCTTAATACAGGAGTTGAGTTGAATACTAACTATTCCACGGTATGATAAGCACTGGAATGTTTGGTCCTGAATATACTATGGTAATAGCACAGTGATTCTGTCAAACCTTACAACTACGAGAATACGTTCTTCTCAAAATACTCCACAATAAGATGATTTCATGTGATAACTAAATACACTGAACGAAATGCACAGACAACTCAGATCGAGATTACATTAGACTTTTCATATACTCACTCAGATCACAAATTTATACCGCAATTAATAACTCACTAAGACTTCTGTCCACACACAGATCTTTGTCGAATACTCAATGATCACCGATTACTATATAAAACCCTGGTTACCTGACCGAAAAGGTACTAAACTCTGTTCTTATACAGTCTCACGCCTGACAATCAATACACAATCTCGCAATCGCGAACTACAGAGTCATATAAAACTGTTCAGCAAGTAGACTCACAGCATCACGAACTTTTCAATGAGAATCGATTCAACTAAAGAATAGTAAAATGATTAAATATGAACAGAATGAAACAGTATTCAATGTCCTCAATAAAATCTCATTCACAGTCTTCTAAAATATATTACTCGTGGTTTCCGAACGCTTCCGTTACGATGTGATCAACCCTCATCACTACAGCGCGCAACAGAACAGAGACGTATCTATCTTTCTGTCTCTCTAACATACATTCATGTTAACTATCACCTCAAGAATCTGTTTAACACAGTAAACTCTGCTTCACAGTTGAACGAAACGATGATGCAACGACTGAACTCTTTGCTCTTCGATCATCGAACTCTTTTTTCTTCCTGTCTTCTGCTTTTTATTACTTCCGCATTCTTCATGTACCGCCTCTTGCGAAATTTCCTACCTCTCCGTTATTTCAGCCACCAATCTTGTTTATGCTTCGTTTGCGGTTGCGGTTGTCTCGCTCTATTAGCCTTGTAACAGCAAAAATAATCACATGACAAAAGCTCAAAAGATTGAGGTCAAATGGAGGGGGAGAGTATTTCTCCAAAGAATTCAATGATTACTTGTGGAATGCAGGTATAAAAAGAGAGATAACTTGTAGGTACTCTCCTCAACAAAATGGAGTTGCGGAAAGGAGAAATAGAACACTTATGGAGTTTTCTAGATCCATGATGAAGGAAAAGAATTGTCCTAATTACTTATGCGCAGACGTTGCTAATACAGCTACCTATCTTGTCAATAGGTTACCTTGTAAATCTTTGGACGTAGTGACTCCATATGAAGCATGGTGGGGTAAGAAATCTACTCTTGATCATTGAAAAATATTTGGATGTATGGCAAATGCTTATGTTCCATCTCAATTAAGACATAAGCGAGAACCCAAGGCAGAGAAGTATGTCTGCATAGGGTGTGATGATAAGCAAATGGGCTATAGGTTGTGGAGTCCATCCACAAAGAAAATTCTTGTTTCAAAGGATGTGACATTTGATGAGCAAGGTACATGTTATACAGGGCCATCTAATATTCTTGCATATTCTAAAGAGATCATGAAGAAGAGGAAAGAAAACCCAAGATATAGGTATATGATGATGAAAGAGATGATGAGAGATATAATAATGAAATACACATTCAAGATGAAGATAGACCAAGGTTTGATCCAGAGCATGATGAAGTAGAGACTTCAAGGAATGCAGAGATAAGAAGGTCTTCAAGAGATAGGAAACAGCCTAGTATAAGGTATAGCTATGATACTTCTTACATCATAACGAAAGATTATGCTTACATGTTGAAGATAGATGAAGATCCATCAACATATGTGGAAGCTAAAGGTAAAGAAAATTGGGAAAGAGCAATGAAAGAAGAGCATGATTCTCTAGTTGATAATGACACATGGGACTCGGTACTCAGACCAAGAAATCATAAGGTATCTGGACGTAAGTGGGTATATAAAACCAAAAGATTTGTAGATGGAAATGTGTCTAGATATAAAGCTATCCTAGTGATCAAAGGGTATGCTCAGACACAAGGTGTGGACTATGACGAAACTTATAGTCCAATGGCTAAAATGTCTACTATTAGAACATTGATAGCTATTGCAGCTTGCAAAGGATGTTAGTTGTCACAATCTGATGTTAAAAATGCTTTCTTAAATGGATACATTGTAGATGAAGTATACATGGAACAACCAGAAGGGTTCAAAGATCCAAATGAGCTAGATTGTGTGTGTAAACTTAAAGGATCTTTGTATGGTTTGAAGCAAGATCCAAGGGCTTTGAACTATAGGCTTGTCAAGTTCTTAAATGAACTTGGATATCAAGCATCAAAAGCTAATAGTAGCTTGCTAGTGAAAGCAAGTGAAGATGGCTACATATACATTTGTATTTATGTTGATGACATAATACGTATAGGAATAGATCTCAAAGGAATCCAAAGGCTTGAGAAGCAAATGGAGAAGGATTTCAAAATTAGTGACTTGGGAAATCTATCTTATTTCCTAGGCATGGAGATGATCTACAATAAACATGGAGTGTATGTTACACACGAAAGGTATTTGAAGAATCTCTTGCTAAAGTTCAATATGGAAAATTACAAAATCTCAAAAACTCCATTGGAGGTAAATCATAAGCTAAGCAGGTATGGAGGTGAAGATTTTAAAGATATGAAGATGTCTCAAACTTTGGTATGTAGTGTGATCTATGCTACCTTGACAAGTCCAGAGTTATCATATGCAGTTGATGTCTTGTCACAATTCATGCATTGCCCAAAGAAAAGTCATTGGATTGCAGTAGAAAGAGTGCTAAGATACATCAAAGGAACTTCCAATGAAGGTTTGTATTAGGGTTTCACTTTTGACACTAGGATCAAAATGTCTAGTGATGCAGATTGGGTAGGAAGTACAGATGATAGAAGATCTACTCATAGACACTTGTGTTATATTGGAGATAAGCTTGTATCATGGTGTTCAAAGAAGCAACACACAATTCCTTTTTCATCTATAGAAGCTCAGTATAAAGGAATGGTAGAAATAGCAAAGGAAGTCATATGGATGAAGAATTTAATGAAGAGTCTTGGAATAGAGCAAGGGATTCCAATCATACATGGTGATAACATGAGTTCACTTTATTTGGCAGCTAATCCTGTTTTTCATGCCAAGACTAAACATATTGAGATTCAATATCATTTCCTGAGGGAAAAGGTACATGTATCATATATATTCCAACAAAAGAATAGGTAGTAGATATATTAACGAAGAGTCTAGATGGCCCGTTAGGGCAAAAAAACGGCAAAAAAGGGGCCATGTAAGGACTTCAATTAGTTTGCTTAATCTATTAATGTTGTCGAATCGTTTTAAGAAATTTTGTGCAAGTGCAATTAAAACGTATCTTATGAAGATATATTAGTTTTGTAAGAGAGAGAAAGTTCGTGTGATAATCGTGAAAAGTGATCTGCCTCAAAGTTTGTGCTCATTAGGCGTTCATCGAATTTCAAGTTTTCCTCTTATTATTCCACATATATAATGTGTGTTTAGGACATTCTTCACTTTTTTTCTCTCCTCTTCATAGTAGACCTCCTTCTCTTTTCCTCGTGAATTTGAACAATTTCGCCATGGAGAACCTCAATCCAAACACCCTCACTGACCTTTCATCCAACCAAAGTCTGCATGATAAATTCCATATCAACATTGCAATCAATCAAGTACATACAACAACAAGAAAGGTATTCCAAAGAGCTCTTCAACCTTGTGAAGTTGATGGATTGCACAAAGAAGGCAAAAAACATATCGACATATGGGCAGATGGATTTGTTTATCCGATTGATCCACAAGCTAGAAGCTATCCACCTTTTCATAATCTTCATGATCTGATTAGATTTGTAGGAGATGGTGATCACGCTTTACGTGGCTATTATTCAAAGCTCTGTGAGATGTCAAAGAGCTGTTTGCAATACATAAACTATCTGCAAAATGTACTACATCAGAGAGAATTACATCAGAGGGATCTAGAAAAAAGTTGTCAAATTTGTCTTGTCAACTAGAAACTTTCAAAGAAATGAAAGAAACTCCTATAGGATTGAGAATGC
This sequence comes from Ceratopteris richardii, assembly GCA_020310875.1. Taxonomy (NCBI): domain Eukaryota; kingdom Viridiplantae; phylum Streptophyta; class Polypodiopsida; order Polypodiales; family Pteridaceae; genus Ceratopteris; species Ceratopteris richardii. The sequence goes on along the minus strand of CM035415.1, from coordinate 1,898,768 downwards.
GGTCTAAATGGGTAAAACCTTTTCTAGATTTGATTGAAATATCAGGCCATAAGAAAAAGAGAATAAAAATTGTAAAAGATCATGTATCAAATGTGCTAGGTTTAAACTCATGAAAGAAATGAATTTGTTGCTAGAACCATCTCAAATTCAGGAGGTTTGTGATGGAATTGGAGTGAGTAGAAAAGGTTATAGAGCAATTCCAAAATTTTGGTGTGAATTTCTTAAATTTAATAAAGTGAAACGCTTTGGATTGCCTAGAACTCATCATGTAGGAAAGTATTGGCTCTGCTTGAATAAGAGTGTCACATCTATATTTGGTACAAGGTATTATCCATGAGCTTGCTATCTTCTAGAGACGATTGATTCAAGTGATTAATGAAATCGGAGATTTTTAGATTGACCTATTTGCTTGAATCGGTCATGTATAGTCAAAAATCAAGTTTTGTGGAAGACAACCGATTCAAGCAATTAGTCGAATTGGAGATCACTGGACTTCCCCAATTGCTTGAATTGGTCATCGCTAGTACAAATGATTTTTTTGATTACTTATTCTTTTAGGGTTAGTATTGAAGATAAGGGGATTTCATTTTTTCCACTTGCTAGTGGGACAACTGATTCAAGCGATTAGGGGAATCAGAGATTTTTGGATTGACCTATTCACTTGAATCGGTCATGTCTAGTCATTTTCATTCTAAGGTAGGAACGCTTGTAAAGACTTCACGGAATACATTAAAAGAAAGCGAACACCTTGATTTGTTTGATACGATCCATTCAAGCGATTAGATGAATCAGAGATTTTTGGATGACCCTTATCACTTGAATTGGTCGTCTTATGGTTTGCTGTTTTTCCATGTGTTTGATCCACTTCAATTCTTTTTTACAGATCATGGCTAGGGTAAAGAAGACAGTTAGGAAGTTGTACCCTCAGAACCAAGACCATGGGGGACCTGTTCTAGAGGGGCAGGGCCCTACTCCAAAGACTACAAATAGCCAAGATAAGGTTGATCCACAAAAGAACATATGCCAAAAAGAGAAATAAATATCATGTCAAATCATTGATGGAAATCGAAAGAGCTCAGATTACTATGGGACTTCTCATACCAAGGCTTCCTTTTACGGGAGTAGTTGAGCAGATCTCTACAAATCTTTTCTCTTTGATGAAGACTACTTCATTTGTGAATGTCAAATGGCAGACCCAGGCTCTTCTATATTTGCAAGAAGTAGCAGAAGATTTTGCAATTGATTTCATGAATGACGCTTATCTTTGTGCAGCACATTGTCATAGGGTGACACTTATGGCCAAGGACTATGTTGTTGTGTCTAGGCTAAGATACAAGTTTGATAAAGCCATTGTACCTCTTGACAAGCATGATTAGAAATTTCTTGATATTCTTAATATACCTCCAACAAGAAAGCCTAAGCCATCCACAGTCAAAATTGATGAGATCCCTTCTCATGACCATTCAACAAGAAATGCAGCAAAGACTGAGGAGGAGAAGAGAAGGATGAATCTTTTGATAGAAGAATTTGTTATCCTTGAGGATATTCAGAGGCTGAAGGAGGCTAATTCAACGCTTTTAAAGAAAGGAGATGGCCAGGTGATTTTCAATGCTTCAATGCCATGGGAGGATGACTTCATGCTTGACATTAGGCCTGAAGACAACAAAATGTTGAGAGACTTCAATGTTGAAATCTCTAACAACATTGTTAATATAGCTCTTAGGTATTTTTCAGTCCATAATATGCTGCATTTTATCAATACTTGATCTTCTTGATGCATTTCCTAATGATTTTATATTTGTATGGTCTTACTCTAGCAATGTGAGGAGTCAGTCTCAAGGAAGGTCTTTGTTTTGGATCCCCTTGTGACTCAGTGTATATTATTCAAGGATGGAGAAATTGATCATTTTCTGAAGAATTTTAGTGAGGAGATACTATATATAGTTTATCCATATGTTTAAAAGTAAGTTTTCATTTCTATTTCTCTTATAAAGTTATTCCTTTCTTGGTGGTTTTATTAATGAGCATGTGTCACATTTTTAGGGGTCACTGGAGTCTTATAACTATTGATTTTGTTGAATCCCAAGCCTTATTCATGAACTCTCTCCAATCACAGCATGGTAACTGTAAATTATAAGTTCACACTTCCATTGCTCTTTTACATTTCTATTGCCATGCATTGTGATATTTACGTAGCAAAGTGAATGCATTGTGATATTTATTTATTGCCATGCATTCTGATATGCAGTGTTGCCAAACTTTTGAAAATGCACATTGATCAGAAATATTCAAGCAAAGTGAATGAAGAAAAAAGTTTGGTTATATGCAAATTCATGTGCCACTATAGAAAGACACTGAATCATGTGGATGGAGAGTAATTACTAATGCACTAAGGTTCTTGGAGTGCAGATTTTAGAGTCTATATCTAAATCTATTTGACTACCGAGATGCATGGATCCTTTTTGTCAGGGAAAAAGCGATTATGCCATCTTAAAAGATGTTATCTTTCCTTATGATCCAGACTCTCCTCCACCACAAGGACATACGAATACTGAAGATAAGAAGAAAAGACCTCCTATTCGGTCTCCATTGAAGCATGTCTCGAAGAATAAGCAAAGAAGTGAGAGTTCTAGAAAGAACAAAAATAAGAAAGGTGAAGGTTCCAAATATATTTAGAGTTTTGTATCTATCTTGATATTTAGCCCATTACTTCCAACATATGTTGAAAGATATTTATATGATCTTTGTTGTAAATAAAATTTTGTACACAAATAACCTTCAGAGCCATTCTATCTTTATCTGGAAGATAGTTATTGTAAATCATGTTTGTACAAAGAAATAATATTAGAGATGGCATTAGTTTTTTTTTTTCAATGTGCTCTACCCTTTTTTCATGAATAATAAGTTGTTTAAAGTTGTTTATCATTAATTTGTTAAACATCATGCTATAACATGATTTGATGATATGAAATTGAAAAATTGGGCTTGTGAAGGAAAATGGAGAACATTAGAGGATAGGATCGATTCAAGCAATTAGGGCACTTCGAAAACCTCCATTGCCCATACTCGCTTGAATCGGTCATACCCTCTAATCTTCTCCATATAGTAATCGTTGATGGACTTTACTATGTTTTTTGATGATATGGAACATAAAGATTGGGCTTGTGAAGGAAAATGGAGAGGATTAGAGGACACGACCAATTCAAGTGATTCGGGTAGTCTGAAATCCTCCATTGCCCAATTGGAAAATGGAGAAATTGGAGGACACGGCCAATTCAAGCGATTAGGGTAGTCTGAAATCCTCCATCTCAGAAATTGGAAGAATAACATGTTTTTGTAGCATGTTTTAAAAACATGTTATTATAGAAAATATGAAGAGGAAGAAGCCATTGAATCTTTATCCTTTGAGAAATTCAGCTTGCTGACATTGCCCTTTGGACATCATCTTTAATTTTGCATTAAAAACTTGAAACTATTGAATGATCAGGAGCATCCTAATCTAATGAAGAGATGCAAGGAGCAGGCAAATGTACAAGATTTCCATAAGCACTCCTTCCTGATGGCACCTGATAATCTGCAAAGTAGACAAATAATTGAATGCTATTGAAAAATTGAGCAGATTTTTTTGCATACAAAAGTTCTGCATAATCCTTATGAAGGAATTTGAATGTTCTTATCAAACATTCAATAGGTTGCCACTCAAGAATATTGGAAGAAAAAATATCTGCAATACAAAAACATATATCTTGAAATACAGAAACAAATGAAATTGATAAAAGAGCATTGTTAAACTTCACTTATAGTACGATGCGAATTGCAGATGATTGTCTAGCATGAGATCCTTAGCGTAGTACACATGTTCAACTTTTGCAAACCAACCGTCTCTCTTCAACTTAAAACTTAAGATACCACCTTTCCAATGGTCTTTTGTGTCGTCTCTTTTAGTACGCTTGACTTTATGGGCACCTCTGCAACTAGGAAGCATAGTCACCCAATCATTAAGCTTCACAGAAAGAGGTTTCCATAAACAATCCTATCTTCTGTTGTAAACCTCACATGAGGTTACACGATTGGAAGGACGAAGAGAAGTAGAAGCCATTCAAACACTTGAAGAAAGATTAGAGAACGCTCAAAGTGGGAAACCGAGTTTCACAAATTTTGTGAGTATTTATAGAAAAAAAAACTTTGTACACGTGGAAGTGAAACTCAGTCTTTAGATTTGATGTATCAACTATGACTGAAACATCATTGAATTTTTTTAACACAAAAATATTTTGTATCTTCAAAAATCATTTCTCTATTGGAAATTTAAGGATTTGCATTGTGTGGTGTGCAAAAATTATCTTTTTTTGTATGAAAGCAAAAAATTATACACTGAATTCAAAAAAATATATCACTTAAGTGGCGCTTTTAAGCATATTTATAAAAAAAAATCATTTCTTCATATGATTAAAAGAGACAAGAATGTTATATTCTTTACACGTGGAAAGTTCCTATTGTCAATTTTCTTAATCCGTGATTAGCAAACGGCCCTTTTTGGGTCATTTTTTGCCCTAATGCTAAGTTATAGAGATTCAAAGAGATGGCAAGAATAAAGAAGAAGATCATAATCACAATTAGTGATTGAGGGGGATCTCTTGGTGCAGATCAATCACAAATTGATGCTTATGAGAGCATGGATAAGGATTTAGGAAATATTGATGCAAACGAAGATCAATTAGAATGAAGAAAGCAATGGACAAAGAATGTGAGATATGAATGAGCATGTATTCACTTCTTAAGGATCCTAATTAGTGTATTATAGTTAGATTACTAATAAATCACGTGAGTATCAATGTAATGTTCATGATCCACTTACAAATTTGTGGATATATAAGTCAAATGTGACATGAGAAATAGAGAGAGTTCATTATCTTAGAGAAAGGGAAGTGTCGAGGGAAATCAGTAGTCTTTTAAGCCATTCTAATTCACATTTCTCTGAGGATGATCACATGGATCAAAAATCCGCATACACTGATCTAATTTAAGATTTAATATAGCTATGCTTAAAATTTCAGGATCTAATTTCTCTCCTAGTGTGTGAATGATTCATAGGAACATTCATATGTCAAATGTCTGAAGTGTAGACTCAAAAATGGTGCATCTCATTGTTAATCTTTTTATTGCTGCACTCTGCTGTTGAGAGCCACGCGAGGCCATCCTCTTGTTCTCGAGACACACAGAGATCGTTCATAATCAAACCTCCCGACCACGCCTGAGCTCACACTCATATGAAGAGTAGTAAATCCTCTCTAATGACAAAGAAGACTCCTCTTTTATGAGACCTTCCCTTATCTCTTCTACCAAGTGGTATAAATACCCGTATAATGAATATCATATGACATTTCCTTCCCCTTGAAAGCATTTTCGTCCTCGAAAATGTAAATGAAATGTGCGTAATGGTAGAAGAAAGTGCTCGGACTCCCCTGAACCCCATGTACTCAATGTACATGGTCATCTCTGTGTGTTGTTTCCCCATATCCTTCCCCTTGAGGAGCCTCATACAAGATCATCTAAAAGGTGGGAAACCGTGTAAGTGGTGTCTACTATCTCCCATGTACACTCTACTTCCAAACTATCACTCCCATAACATACAACATCATCCAAAATGACCTAAGTCCATATGATGTATCCTCTATGGAGTAATAGTATAAAAAGCAAGTGTAAAGTGACAAAATTACAAGTTTGACCGTATCATAATGGAGATAATAAACCATAGAATCCTCTGAAGTATAGAACAGAGTCCCATAAAAGTGACTTCAAACCCATCTAGGAGTACATGATAGATTGCCCTCATACCACTCTAGGTCTTGCTAACCTTGAGTGTGGTCACAACTAATAGTTTTTTCTAAACTACCTTGTGACTATGCATTTCCATCATCTAGCTCATATATAAGAATTTCTTTGTAGTGGAATGGAATCTCTACATTCCACCAACCAAGAAGTCTGTGGTGTTTTATCCTTTACCATTGGACTAAGTTCTATTGGAAGAGCATTTATTGGCACTTGTGCGAACTCTAATATTTCTCTTCCCTATAGTTTGCCATATGAATGCAGAAAGCATTCCCTTTGAGATTCAGATAATCCCTACGTACCCATCCTCCTAATTGATGTTTACTCATCATACTCATGATGTAACACCAACTAAGAGTTTGGTACCCTAATAGGTTAGATATATCCCCCATCTCCTGGAAACTCAAAAGAGAAGTATCATCAATCTACTCCCAGTCTAACTAATGTCAATACTAGATTATCTCATCTAGTGAAGGACCATCACTGGAAATAAACATAACTACTTCTCTCTAGAGTCTACAAGTGAGATTCAATCTAACCATCATGATTAACTGATCTCCTTTTTGCCTTGATCGAAGCGTGCCACTCCCAACAAGACAACCAAAATGAGAAAGTGCAACTCTCTCTATATCTCTCTGTGTAATCTCCTCTAAGGAAAAGAGCTCTGGTAGTGGAATGTATCCCACTTTCCCTTTCCCTTTGAAAGAGATTCTGTTGAATCCATTTTCTCTACTCATCCATAGCTGAGAACATGCACATAAGTTCTCCATACTTTTCCTTCAAAACTAGTGGAAAGAGACTCCCATGTGAAGGAAAATTACATTGAAAAGTAGAGTAAATGAATTCCTTCTGAAATAAAGACTAAGAGATGTTTCCTAGACCCCTCTTCTGTGTAAAGGAAAACATACTCTATTCTTCTCCTATGAAGAAATCATGTTTTCCTTTCCTTCTTTCTCTCTCAAAGAGCAGGGGCTAAAGTGAGACCACTGAACTAAAGTGAGATCTCTCATAGATCTCTGAGCTGATTCCCACTTTCTCCTTTCCTAGAGAGAGAAACTAATGAATTTATTTAGTCCTCTCTTCCATAACTAATGCATAATCCCTCATTACACTTATTCCTATGAAGATGGAGAACAAATCTCCCATAACTAATGAAAGTGTATGTAGTGAAGAGTGGAGAAAATAAATTCCTAATAAGGGTCAAAACCCTCTACTAAAATGGTCAGCAATGATGTGACATGATACCGTAAACACATGTGTATCCATAGTAAAAAAAACTATCTCTGCCAACCATACTATGTGCATGGATCTATACGATCCAATGAGACTGATGGAATTATCCTTCCTGAAAACCACAACATGAGTATGTGATGTCCATGGTGATAAAATCACCTATCACATTCTCTACTGGAAGAATAAATCTTCCCTAACTATGAAGGATAACTCCCAATCCTAAGGAGATGTCTACTAAGAGTTCTCCTCTGATTTAGTGAGACATGATGCCATGAATGATGAGTCCTTTTCTCCCTGGCCATAGAAGAAGAGTGCTCAAAGGGAAGTCATTTCCACTGTCCCATACTAGTGAAAATTTCTTCCAATTCACGGTACCATACCTACACTAAACCAAATATATATTCCACATATACATGATGGAATATATAAGTGGACTCTAATGAATCCCATATCCTAAAATCATGTTAGTGGACTCAAATGAGTCCCATGTCCTCGAACTAGTTAGTTTGGTTCTAGTCAATATGTGACAATGGATATCCCAATGGATATCCCTTTCTGTTCCAAACCAACTTGTTCCTAGGTACAAAGACTAGGTCTAAGTACCTCTCTATAGATCACGATATACATATATATGTATTGGGTACCCCAACTATTCCTGACTAAGGGATCTATGCTCTATACCATAGAGCTTGTGCCATGCCTATGGCCTTCCTAATCATCACCCGAATCACATAAGCACCCGTCGATGCTCTCTCATGAAACCCATCTCTGTGATCCCATCTTATTGGTTTCCTTATTAGTGTAGCAAAAAATGCTTCACTGCTTGCTCAAGTGATGTACATGAGTGAAACTAGTCACTCTTTGGGTATTCCTGATAATACCCCATAGTCTCCTAATCATCATGTGAGACTCTTGTGAAGATAACTAAATCTTCACTGACTTGGAGATTATGATAAATGTAACTCCCGTGCCTGTATGCAACTTCTCATAACCTATAGGATTGCTTGTGCACATTCCTAATGGTGAAGGTACATGTCCTTCCCTTTAGCAATCCTATGGTCTCAATCCATAAGGATTATGTATAGGGATCGTGTTATTATTGAAGTTGCCTTATCTATGATAGTATGATGGTACTAAGTCCATCAAATAGATGCTTAGAAGCATGCTCACACCTTAGTGATGTTTGCAGAAAGGGCATGTTACCATGCCATAACATTCTTACATAAAGACAAGTGCGTATATAACGCCATGAGAGGGGAAAATTTTTGACAAAATTTCCCGAGGAAATGGAATCCCAAAAAAATTAAACCATAAGCTCAGTGGCACACAGGCCACCCAAAAACATAGGGTTTAACAGGCCCATGGCATGCACGCCATAAACTTATATATAGATTCCATGTGTTGCATAGACATATGGTTTCTGTAATCCTCTTTCCTGCAAACAATCAAAAAGTATACTTCTTGCCTATTGATCCATACTTTAGAATTTAAATAATGATCAACATTTGATGTATGCAATCCAATCTATGCATGTACATACAGAACATGCCATAACATAAAGTAAAATGCCTGAAGCATAAAGCATACGTCCCTGAATAGTTTTTGTTTTGGAATTGCATGCATCCAATCGTTCTCGATGAGCTTCGAGACCTCTGCACCTTCCTCCTCAGGTCCTAACATAAACTTTGAAGTGTCCAAAAACATCGGAGCACTCCCCAAAACATAAAGCATGGTCAGGTGATTACAAAAATAATGCAAATTTAGTCAAAGAATGCATTAGTAATCCTTCTTTAGACCTGCAAAAATCACTTTAGGACCTGCAAATGTTCATAAACTGAAATATATAACATGTGCAAAGAGCTCAAAGTGAAATTACTCAAATCGCCTTCCCGGTTTGTAAGATATGGCTCCCGGAAGGTAGTCGCCAAAAACTGTTCAGACTTTGCAGAGATGTTCAGACCTGCAAAAATACTTATTTTCCAAAATTTCTTTTTATAAATTGAAATTAGACCTTGTGCTCTTCGAAACGAGCCATAGCACGTCCAATTTGGAGTTTTCTAGCCCAAAATATGGCCATTCCAAGCGGGACATGCCTAACTAGTGGACTGTTGGAGGGGTTGGAAAAAGTGTAAAAATATGATTTTTGGAGTGCCTAAAAGTATTCTTCCATGATGCAAATTCTACAATTCTCTCCATAATCTCAGAGAGAAACCTATGAAGAGTCTTGGGCCTATTTTCACTTTTCCAAATCCTCCCTTAGTGCATGCTAATTCGCTCCCCAAAAGAGGCCTAAATCAAGATTTTTGCTTTTATGCAAAAACTTAAATGGGAGCTTAGCAAGCTTCTAATCCACTCTAAATGTGGATTTCTCTTGGATTTTATACAATAATCCATGGGAAGCCTCTTAAATGATCTCTCTCCCCAAAGTGGAGTTTGGCAAAAATTAACATCTGAATTTTTTCCAAAAAGTGCGGAAAGGGGGGATTTGAGGAAGTAAAATTCCTCCTTAACTTATTATTTTGATGAATCTAATGATTCGCCTAAGAAGTCCAAACACGATACTCTCAGTATGTATACTTTTTCCCATCCATCCATAGCTATTGCACCTCTTTTTCCCTCTTCCCAAATGGGAATTTCTTAGATTTAGGTGCTGAAATTTTTATCAAACTGTGATGGAAGGGGGTTTTGTGGAGCTTCAAACTCCCATCAAACTGAGGTATCTTTTGGATTTCTTGATCTTATATGGAATTCAATGCACTATACTATATGTGTGCATGGTTCTTACCACCAATCTATGAGAAATACCTCTTCTTTTCCCCTTCCCAAAATGACTAGCTATCCAAATTAGCTCCTGAAATTTGTGAAAAATCATGGAAATAGGGTATTTTGCAGATACCCTAAACTTGTAATTTTTTGTTTCTTGAGGGAATAATTGACTCAAGATGAGAGTATATACCTTATACTCTCCATATATGAATTTTTCCCTCAAAAAACTTTGCCAAAAGCTCACCCTTTCTTTTCTCAAAAGTGGAGCGTTACTATAATTAACTCCTAATAATAACCAAAAACTCTCATACCTGTGCTTGAGGTGGCATCTTCCCATCTCGAGAAATCCTCTATAGATGAGGGCAAGACTCCATCCATACCAACATGACTGCCCTTCCCATCCACGAGATCCTCTCAACCGTTGCTCTGATACCATTGTTAATCTTTTTATTGCCGCACGTTGCTGTTGAGAGCCACACGAGGCCATCCTCTTGTTCTCCAGACACACAGAGATCGTTCATAATCAAACCTCCCAACCACGCCCGAGCTCACACTCATATGAAGAGTAGTAAATCCTCTCTAATGACAAAGAAGACTCCTCTTTTATGAGACCTTCCCTTATCTCTTCTACCAAGTGGTATAAATACCAGTATAATGAATATCATATGACACTCATCAATAAATGTTTTTCTTGGATCTCAATGGTTGGTGTAAATTTTTTTTGTCTTTAAGCATTCAAAATCTACTTTGAGAGGTAAGGCAGCTATGGCTAAAAGCATTTTGCAAAATGGGTTCTAGTTTGTGAGAAATCAATGTTCAAAGTCACCTATGTCAAAGCCACCATTTTTTAACATTAGTTTGAGACATACTTTTAGTATTAATGATTAATTAGTGAATTAATGAGTTGAATCAAACACTTATTATTTCTAAAGGTTGTACAAGGATAACGTGAATGTTCTTGTATAATTTGGACATTCATAATCCATGACATTTGTAGGTAATGAAGTTGAAACTTGAGGCAAACTATTGAAGAAGAAGAGAAGTTCAAAATTTGAAGAAGGAAGTATGTTTCAGTCTTGGACTTGAAAAATTTTGAAGTACTTGGTTAAAGTCTTGTCTATACTTGTCATAGAAGTGCTTTGAAGTCAAGGTAGACTTGACATTGGAGATTTGAAGGTCTCCATCAAATAGATCTTTGTGAGCCTAACCATTAGGTTAGGTAGGGCATAAACTTCCTGACCATTAGCTTTCCATTCAAGGTGAAAATAAGGGCCTTGTGGTGCCATGCAATTTCCCCATATAACCCTAATGGGGGGATTGTAGAAGGGGTCTTTCCCCCTATCCCCTTGGTCTATAGGGCTGAGAGTCTGAGACGATAGGACTTTGGTCATGGAGATATTGTCGAATTGTATATTTTGATGAATATTTTGTATCTCTCGACTATGTTTATATATACTAATTCCCCTTGTAAAAGATATATGATCATGGCCCATGTTGAGCTTTACATTGCCCTTCATCTAGAGTCTATCTAAAGTGCCATCTAAGCTCCACATTGGGAGCAAACAAGTGGATAGCACCATCAATGTAGTTGCATTACTCTTGGAAATTTGAGAATTTCAGTTCTCTATCACTTAGTCTGCATCTAACTTTGTCTCTGTTCTTCTCTCAACTCTTTCTACTTGTCTATTTCATTGTGCTATTATTTTCTTACATGGTATAAGAGCTCAGGGGGCTTTGAGTGGTGCAGAAGCAAAAATGCAGAGGTTGTAGAGGCTTCAATGAGAAAAGAGAGAAGATGTCAAGTGGTGCATCATCATCTACAATTGGGAATCAAGGTGGTTCATAAACAAGAGTAGGTGGAGCATAAGAAAGAGTAGCAATGTTGCCAGTGATCCCAACATTGCGTATATGACACCAGCCTTCATGGAAGGTAAACTTGATGGTACAAATTACACCTCTTGGAAGTTTAAAATCACTTCTATTTTTTATTGATATGAGATTTTGGAGATTATTCTTGGGACTAATCATGATCCCCAAGAAACACCTCATCCAAGTAATCTTGGTCGCCTGATGCTAATCTTCTACATACTTGAAAACATAGAAATGCATATGCACTCTATGCTCTAGTTAGAAATACTACTAGTAGTGTTATGAATCTCATCCAGCATACTACCCAGTCTTGTAAAGCATGAAACATATAGAGAAGTCAATATGAAACTCAAAATCAAACACACATTGAGAACTTGGAGAATCAGCTAGTGGTAGAAAGGTTTGCTTATGGGGAGATTGGAGAGGTGTTTATCACTCACATGAGGAATCTATGGAATCGATGATGGTGGAAGAAAGTGTACAAAATTCAAGCGAGGAGCTAGCTTAATGTTGTCTTAAAATTTATCCACCAAAGCTTGATGGTTTGGTAATTGCTCTTAAAACTCAAACCATACCTCAATCACTAATGTTTGAAGAATTTGGTGCCTTACTCATGGAGGAGGAGTTGGGGCTCAAGGCAAGGAGTGGTGGTAGCAAAGGAGATGTTGTATTCATAGTAAATGCCAATCGAGGCTAAGCAGACTCTTGAAAAGATGGAGACAAAATTAAGAATGACAAAAAGAAGTTCAAGGGAGATTTTTTTTCCACTACAAGAAGAAAGGACATAGAATACAAGACAGTAGCAAAGGAGATGTTATATTCATAGAAAATGCCAAAGGAGGCAAAGCAGACTCTTCAAAAGATGGAGACAAAAATAAGAATGACAAAAAAAGTTCAAGGGAGAGTGTTTGCACTATAAGAAGAAAGGACACAGAATCCAAGACCATCACATTAAGAGGGCAAAAGAAAAGAATGGCTCTTCAAAAGGTGGCAAGGGCATGGAGTCTACCAATACTGCACAAACAAATTTTGAGTTATTTTTTACAATAGAGAAGATATGCTCCTTGGCTAAAGATTCAAGAATAGATGACTCATGGGTGTTGGAGAGTGGTGTTTGTTGTCACATGATGAGCAAAAAAGACCTCTATAGTTCCTCACAACTTCTAAAGGAACCCATCACAGTAAGGGTAGTCAACAATGCAAGATGTCCTACAAAGTGCAAAGGTACAATTTCTTTCATTAACTCTAATGAGGATCCCCAAAATCTTTCAAATGTATTGTATGTTCCAAAAAGCAAAAAAAATCTAATTTCATTAGCTTCTATAACTGATCAAGGTCATCAAGTAACCTTTAGTAAGAGAGGATGGATAGTAACAACAATGTTTTTGGGACTAGCATAAGGACGGACATCCTATATGAGTTGTCTACTCTTACAGCCACTACAAGTGTGGGCACAAGTAAGCTATGGCATGAGAGATTCAACCACATCTGATACCCTCTACTAAAGGGGATGCATCATATGGGTATGGTTGCACATCTAACATTGACCTTTGTGAATCAATTCCCCGACCATAAGGATGACTACTATCCAAGTAGTTCTAGTTGTGGCTGCACATAAGCTATGGCCAATCAATCACATCAATGTCAAATCAGTGTTCCGAAATGGAGACCTCAAGGAGGAACTATATGTGTCTCATCCAACAGGGTTTGAGGCTCCCCATTCAGAGAACAAGGTATCTAAGCTCAAGAAGGCATTATATGCATTGAAACAAGCCCCTAGAGCATGGTCCTAGTAGGTAGATAAGTATCTCTCAGATCTAGGTTTCAAAAGATGTGCTTATGATGCTAACTTGTATGTTCTGAAGAGAGGAGGGAAGACAGTTGTTCTTGTACTCTATGTAGATGACCTTGTGATTATAGGAAATGATGATGCTCTTCTTCAACAAATTAAAGATGCCTTGAGTTTAGAATTTGAAATGACAAACTTCGGCTTAATGCTTGATTGCTTAGGACTTTTGGTAGGAACTAGGGATGATTTTCATCTCTCAACAAAAGTATGCATGATAGATATTGAAGGCATTCGAGATGGGGGATTGGAAAGAAATTTCTGCACCTATTGAGGTCAATACAAAATTGTCTAGTGAAGATACTTCACCTCGAGTGGATACTGGAAGATACAGGGAATTAGTTGGAAGTATCATCTACTTGTGCAATAGCAGACTAGATATCTCTTATGTTGTTGGAGTAGCAAGTAGGTTATCTAATAATCCTTGCCAAACTCATTGGAAGGCCAGCATGTGGATACTCACATATGTGAAAGGAACCATTGATTGTGGTATTATTTATGAAGAAGGATCATCTCTGGTTGGATATTGTGACTCAAATTGGGTAGGAGATATTGATACCAAAAAAACTATTTTTGGATCTTGCTTTTCTCTAGGATCAAGGATTTTCTCTTGGATCAGTAAGAAGCAACATATTGTAGCATTATCTTTTACTGAAGCTAAGTACAAAGTAACATGTGTTGCACCATGTGAAGCCATATGGTTGTAGAGGATCCTATGGCACATACGAATACAAGGGCAAGAGGCTACAAGGTTGAAGTGTGACAACCAAAGTTGCATGGCCATCACAAGGAATCTTGTTTTCCATGCATGTACAAAGCACATAGAAATTGACTATCACTATGTGTGTGAGCTCATTGAGGATGGTGTCATGGAGATAAGCTATTGTCCAACTAAAGAAAATGGAATCTTCATCAAGGTTATTGGGAGAGAGCAGTTTCATGGACACTTTCCAAAGCTTGGCATTGGACCAAGGATGTCATTCATTGCAAGGTCGAAATTGAGGGGTGGTGTTAGATATACTCAATAGTCCACCCTCAAGTGACTAGAAATGATCCATGGTGCTCTAAGTTGTAAGGCCCCTATTATGAGGAGAAGTCATTGTGAGAGCCCAGACATTAATGGAACGTTAACTTCCAAGTTAGATGAGGTATATGGATGAGTGTTGATGGTAATAGATGATATTTATGAACCTAACCATAAGGTTAGGTAGGGCATAAAATTATGGGCCATTGGGTTTCCACTCAAGGTGAAATTAAAGGCCTTCTTGTTTCGTGCAGTTTCCCCATATATGATATAACCTTAATGGGGGGAGTGCATAGGGGGGCTTGCCCCCTAGCCCATAGGACCAAGACAATAGGACTTTTGGTCTTGGCAATATTATCATATTGTATATTTTTCCGACTATTTTGTATCTCCCGAGTACATTTATTTATATCGACTCCCCTTGTAATAGCTATATAAGCATGGCCCATGGTGGGCTTTAATTATCATTGCACACTAGTAATCTCTTCATGTAGATTCTATCTAGATCACCATCTGAGCTTCACATTGGGAGTGCATGGGCGGGTAGCACCATTGTCGTAACTGCATTACTCTTGGCAATTTGAGAATTTGAGTTCTCTATCTCTCAATCTACGTCTATCTTTGTGTGCATTTTTCTCCCAATTATGTCCACTCGTCTATTCCACTGTGCTATTATTTTCTTACACTTTTAACTATAATCAACCACTAAAACATGAAGAAGGCCATATTCTCTCTTATAAAGCCTAACAAAGATCATTCTAAAGCTTTTTTATTCAATATTCATTTTTTAGTCATTTTTATTCTTAAAATTTTGAAATTTTTATTTGCATCTTTTTTCTTATCTTCTCTGCTATATTGCTTTTTGTGCTACTTCTTGATAGAGTTTTTTATCGCAAGATGTTTTCCATGCATGGTGGGCATTATATCATCCCTAGGATGATTTTGTGGAGGGACTATAATACCATATGTACACATACTAGAATCTCTATAGGCAAGAAAGTGTATTTAGCATAAATTTTATTGTAACATGTAGTACTCTTTCCATTGACTCTAACTATATTTCAGAAGGGGTGTTCTCTATAGGCTGACAAGAACTCCTAGATAAAGCCTTGATCGGATTACATGTTGATTTTATCACCATTTCTTTGCATGAAGTTAGGTACTATGTGCATATCTTGATTTCCTTGCCCCAACCAGGGAAGCATTGGGATTGAGAACTAACTGTGCTTGTCACTTCACCTAGCTGATTTTGTTGTAATGATATCTCTACCTAAATGAGTCGATGAAAACACATACACACACATATAAGTGTGTGTGTGTTTGTGTGCATGTATGTTTGTGTATGTGTATATGTATGCATGTAGTTATGTATGTATATATGCATGTATGTATGTGTTCACATGTGTGTTGGGTGTGTGTAGAAGTGTGAGAGACACACAAGAAGCACACACAAGGAGCACTATTGGGTGTGTGTAGAAGTGCAAGAGACACACAAGAAGCACACACAAGGAGCACAAATGCAGCAAGACACACAGAGAAGATGATGGTTGGAATAGCTCTATCTATTGACGATTAACTAAACTGAAGTAAGAGCTGAATAATATCTCTAAGTACAAAGTACCACCACATAAGAGAGTATCATGTATGTGGTAACATGGGGAGAAAACCTCTAGCCAGCACTAGAGTAAAAAGTGCCCATGTATAGGGAAAAGGTTCACATCAAAGCTACTTGAGGAACACATAAGTGTAACAATGTGTGTGGGATAAGGGTTGAGATTAGCCAAGGTCCCTAGCTCAGGGGATATCCTAAGGTATCCAATGGTAATCAGAATGACTATTGCATGATGGCAACATGTGGACACTAGAAATTCTAGAGCATTGTTGTTTTGGATGAAGGAGGATATAAAGGATGGGAGGTGAGTTGCACACACTACTTTCAAGTGTTCAATCTTAAGATCCTTTCTTTGATAGATTTTAGGAGCTAATATCCTACATTTGGTAACCACAACTTCAAAAAGGGAACTCTTTTGAGTATGATGGCGGTGTAATTGGGAGGAGTATCCGTCAGATACGATTGAAGTCATCATCTTCTTTGTAGTACTAGCGAGTTGCCATTGACAAGAGAAGTGCAAACCTAGATTTCTACAAAAAAACAAGGGAGCAGAAGCCCCCTGAGAGAGCATCGATCCCCCAAAAGGAGGCCCTCGTGCACGAACAATGCCGTCAAGATGAGAGAAGAAGAAGCGAATGGCCACCCAGTCTCTAGATAGTGTCCATATGCATCTACAATGAGGAAGGTAGCATCCAACCTCTCCTTCTCCCTTATGTGAGAGAATGAGCAACCATAATGATATATGAAGGTGTCATTTTCAGCTTTCGCATCCCATATGGGATAATAAGGAGCAACTATGTGCAAATTTTAAGGAGGGAACCTCAAAGAGAGAAGAAAAAGCCATTGATTTTATCATCCACCCTCTCTAGGAGGGCATAGTTGGCATACCCACTATCACCAAATTAGCCATAACTTTCTCATTTAACATACAAATGGAGTGATTCCACTTGCTATGGAATCTTGAATTAGAGAGCTATCGAATCAGCACCTAGAAGATCATTAGTCCACATTCGACCACCTACATGGAGCTTCAGAGTTGATTTTCCATAGTCGAAGAGCTTCATTGCAGGACCTTTTCGATGCAAGGATGATTAATTTAAACTCAAGAGGTGTAATTGGCGATCCTTTTCAGCCCCTACACTATACATGCAACTGGAACTTTTCTAGACACTAATGATATTTTTTCTTGTGAATATATGCTTTTCTACCTTTTTTATGCATCAATTGGCATCTAGGATAAGCATTGGTACTTTATATCGTCTCTTCATTTTTTTGTAAGAATAGGATGGTATCATAGTTTCTTGTAGGTATGGTGAGGAGAAAGCCAGAACATTTAGTGTTCTTATGAAATTTATCCATGCCCCAAGCATGTTGATAATTGTAGAGGTTTTGTAGTGCCCATTGGGTATTTTGGTTGCTTATTGTGTGCCCTTGGTTTATTTTTCTTTTTAGATTGTAAATTTATTTTCGATACGATGCCAAAATTTTTAAATTTTGCATGCATAGTTGTTTGATGCATAAAAATAGAGAGCATACTAATAGTTTTTGTTGATTTTGTTTCTTTCTTATGCAAAGGCTTGTGATTTGCTAGTTTAAACTGCGATTGTTTATATTAGGTGTACATAAAAACATATATAAAAAGGAGAAAACAAACAAAACATTAAAAAAACTTACACTTTCATAGTCATGGAGGAAGGACCTTCATCACCTCATAGGAAAGACATAGACATGGTTGACCATAAAGTAGATACCATAAAAACCATGAGCACTAGAATATCTTAATTAGAGAGTACACTTCAGACCATCTTGCAACATGTTTATAGCTCTAAGAAAGTTGAAGCATGCTTGTGAGTGAGATTCAAAAGATGGAGTTGGAAGCTCTAGATGAGCATTAGACTCCATAATTCTCTGGTGAGGGTGTCCCAGTGAGAGAAGCTAGATGGCAACATAAGGACCCTAAGCTACCTACCACGATATCATAGCTCCATCAGTGCATGTATTGCTAACCCTGTTGAGCAGTGGCTCAACAAGTGGGAGCATTGCATCTGATTATGCATTATCATGGATGATAAGCATAAGGTGCAATATGCCACTTATAATCTCATGGACAAACATGCCACTTATAATCTCATGGATGATAGGCACAACGGTTGCTAGCAAGAGAGGAAGTAAATGATTGAGGAGATGAGGAAGGTATTGATAACCATGGCATGTCCGCAAGGTTGATTTTCATGCCCTTCTAGTATGCTAACTTGCAATCAAGTTTAGAAAGGACTCATTCCCATCGATGCACCATGGAGACACCAAATCCCATCGGGATACTGAGTAGGCAAAAGACCTGTCCCCAAGGGATAATTTGGCAACCATTGTCAACCACCAATTGGGGAGGCGATCATGATGGCCTGAAAAGAGGTTTTAGAGTGGTTGATTCTGATGGAGAGTGTTAATCTCCAAAAGAACAAGTTGACCTTGAATTTAGACCACCTCTATATCAAGAACAACTTTAGACTCCACCAAATTTAGAGAACATTCATCAACTTATCAGAAAATTGATTATTCTGAAAAATTCAACTTCTTAGAAAAGTCTGCTGTAGATTAATCCTTGGTTGACTAACCATTTGTGTAAAGTTTCTTATAAAACTTTGTAGATTGCTTTGCCTTAAGGTTGCACACCTTCTCCAACTTAAATCTTTGCAAATGATTCAGTATACTCTGAGAAATCACACAAACAATTTACCTATGTGTAAATCACCTTCTCTACAGTAGCGACTTTGACACCTGCAACTTCTTAGTTATAGTTCTCCCAACGTCGAACCCGTTTGGTCAAATGCTTTTAGATATAGATAGCTTATCTCTCAACTTAGATTTTGAGCTATCATATGTGTAAAACTTTACACTGTGCACTGAGCAATGTCCATTTCATTGAACTCGAAATTTGCGCCTGTTTCAGGAGACTGTGAACATTCTTTACATATGAATGTTCCTACACACAATTCTCTTAGCCTGATCACAATTAGATTCTCAAACTCTAGCCATAGATTGATTAACTATGGACTTAGATATCTCCAAAAGGAATTCACAAAAGATCTACTATACTAGGAGAAAACACAGAAACATCGGGCGCAATTTTTTCTTCTATTTCTCAGAAATTTACAATTGAGTGAGGATATAATTCAACTCACTTCTAAGAGACTTAATGACTCTTACAACTCCTCAATGCACTATTCTCATGATCTCCTATTTTCTCCTCTTGTCTCTCACTTTGCCCCGACATTTTTCCAAAGTATTTATAGGCAAATATGTACAGACTTATGACTGAACATAAGTATAAGTAACCTATGTCTTAACTAATGTACATATGTGTACATGTCTTTCTCTCTTTGAATGTATCCATCTTCTATGCTTCAAGAATTGATCTTATCTTCATCTTTTGTCTTCCAAACTTCAATGTGATTGGTCTGCACCAACAGCTCCCCCTCAATCATCAATTGAGGTTTCTCTTATCTTCTTTATGCCTGCCATGTCTTTAAACTTCTGTAACTTTGGTCCATCCAAGCTCTTTGTAAGCATATCAGCTATCTGATCTTTTGTTGAAGTATGTATGACTTCAATCTCCTTATCCATCACCTTTTCTCTTAAAAAGTGATATTGTATCTCAATGTGTTTGGTCCTGGCATGAAAAACAGGATTAGCAGCTAGATATAATGAACTCATGTTATCACCATAAATGATAGGTATGCTCTGTATAGTGTCAAAACTCTTCATGAGAGTCTTAAGCCAAATCACTTCTTTTGCAGCTTCAACCATGCCTTTGTACTCTGCTTCTGTAGATGACAAAGCAATTGTATGTTGCTTCTTTGAGCACCAGGAGATTAGCTTATCTCCCACATAACACATGTATCCATAGGTTGACCTTCTATCATCTGGATTACCTGCCCAATCTCAACACTCTTTGACCTGCAATCCAATGCTCTTTCCTAGGACAATGCATGAATTGAGACAAAACCCCAACTGCATATGATAAATCAGGTCTAGTTAATGTAGCATAGATAAGACTACCAACTAAACTCTGATATTGCTTCATGTCCTTGAACTCTTCACCTCCAAATCTGCTTAATTTGTGATTCACCTCCATTGGAGTAGGTGCTACTCTGCAATCATCCATTTTAAACTTGATTAACAAGTTCCTCAAATACCTTTCTTGAGTCACATACACTCCATGTTGAGTGTATGAAATCTCCATGCCCAAGAAGTATGACAAGTCTCCCAAATCACTGATTTTGAATTCTTTCTCCATTTGCTTCTTTAGACTTTGTATGCCTTTCTCATCTGTACCTGTAAGAATGATATCATCAACATATATGCACATGTAAATAAATCCATCATCACTTGCTTTGACAAGCAAGCTACTATCAGCTTTTGATACTTGAAATCCAAGTTCTTTTAGGAACTTTAGAAGTCTATAGTTCCATGTCCTTGGGGCCTGCTTCAAGCCATATAAAGCTCTCTTGAGCTTACACACATGATCTGGATATCTTCCATCTCTGAATCCTTGAGGTTGCTCCATAAAAACTTCATCTGAAATGTAACCATTCAAAAAAGCATTCTTCACATCTAATTGACATAATTTCCAACCTTTACATGCAGCAATTGCTATAAGTGTCTTGATGGTTGTCATCTTTGCCACTGGACTATAAGTCTCATCATAATCCACACCATATGTCTGAGCAAACCCTTTGACAACAAGTCTAGCTTTGTACCTAGACACACTTCCATCTGCAAATCTCTTTGTCTTATAGACCCACTTGCATCCAATGATCTTCTGACTATTTGGTTTTGGAACCAAATCCCATGTTTGATTCTCCATCAATGCATCATATTCTTCCTGCATAGCTTTCTCCCAAATCTCTTTACCTTTTGCCTCTTCATATGTAGAAGGGTCTTCATCTGCTTTAATCATGTAAGCATAATCCTTAGTAGTCAAGAATGAAGTATCATAGCTATACCTTGTAGGTTGCCATTTGTTCCTTGTAGACCTCCTAAGTTCTCCACTTCTTGAGGTTTCTGGTTCTTCACATTCAGGATCAAATCTTGGTGTTTCTTCCACTTCAACCTGCACTTCATGATTCTCTTGCTCATCAAATATCTGAACCTTTGATTTACCTTTCCTTTGGCTCACAATTTCTTCATCATCTGTATTAATATTGATAGTACCTGCATACCAAGTACCTTGCTCATCAAATGTAACATCTTTTGATACAAGAAAATGTTTTGTGGATGGATTCCACAACCTGTATCCCATCTGCTTACCATCATAACCAATAAACACATATTTTTCAGCTTTAGGTTCCAATTTGTGCCTTAATTGTGATGGCACATATGCATAGGCCAAACATCCAAATACTTTGCAATGGTCTAGTGTAGGTCTCTTACCCCACCATGCCTCATAAGGTGTCATACCCTGCAAGGCTTTACAAGGTAGCCTATCGACCAAATAAGTAGCTGTATTTACAGCCTCAGCCCACAAATAATTTGGGCAATTTTTCTCCTTCATCATGGACCTTGCAAACTCAACAAGAGTCCTATTTCTCCTTTCTGCTACACCATTTTGTTGAGGAGAGTACCTGCAAGTAACCTCTCTTTTTATACCTGCATTCCACAAGTAATCACTGAACTCATTAGAGAAATACTCTCCCCCTCCATCTGACCTTAGTCTTTTCAACTTATGTCCTGTAATTCTCTCTGCATACATATGATAATGTTTGAAAGTATTGAATACTTCTGACTTATCTTTGATCACATAGATAGTGATCCATCTGGTAGCATCATCAACATAAATCACATAATACCTTGAGCCATTGATACTGAAGTCCTTTGATGGTCCCCACACATCTGTGTGTACCAACTCAAGTTTCTCTGAATACATAAACCCATGCTTAGAATAGGGTTGCTTATGAGCCTTACCTAATTGACATGCCTCACATCTGTATGTCATATGTTGACCTATAACATTAGGCAATCCAAGCACTGAACCATTATTAATCATGTCTTTAATACCTCTTTCATTGAAATGTCCAAGTCTCTTGTGCCAAAGATCTAACTCAGAGATCTTATTTCCTCCATAAGTGAACAAGGCATGACCAACATTACCTTGAATCTTCAATGTGAACAATCTTCCTTCTTTCTTCCCTGAAACAATTTGTTTATACCCATTGCTAGGGTCTTCCACAAACACTCCTTCATTAGTGAACCTTACTTCATAACCTTTTTCCACAATTTGTCCTACACTTATCAAATTCTTAGGAATTGTAGGAACATACAAGACCTTACTCAATAAGGTGCTACCATCCTTGGCCTTCACTGATCCAATTGACTTCACATTGTGCTTTGTGTTGTCACCTGTTTGAACAACATGATTAGATACCTTATTTTCCAAATCAGTCATCAAGGCTATATTACCACTCAGGTGATTGCTACACCCTGAGTCAATGTAGAAGACTCTTTGATCTTCATTCTGCCTTTCACAAGTTGCATTCATTATCAATGTTGAATCTTCCTTTTGATCTGAAGCATAATTGTAGTAGGTATTGTTATATTGTTGACTTTGGAAACCTCTACGTGCATTTCTTCCAAAGTAACCCCTACTACCTCTGCCTCTGAAATTACCTCTTTGATTTCTGCCACCTCTTCCTCTTGAATTATAGTTTTGATTATATCCTCCATTACTTTGATTATTATGCCAACAATCATTAGCTAAATGATTTGTCTTACCACAAATCCAGCATGCTTTGGCTCCATCTTTGTTGTTCCTGCCTCTTCCTCTACCTTTGCCACCTCCTCTACCTCTTAGGAAGTTGGCTTGACTAGTTGTGCCTTCATCTTCACCTGATTGTTGCTTTCCTTTGTTAGCTTTCTTCTTGTCCTTTGAGTACATTGCATGACCTGTACTTTTGTCACCATCTCCTTTAACATCCTGCTCAAATGTTAGCATATGACCTAGCAATTGATTTAAATCAGGAGTGAAATGATCAAGTGATAATTCTGTAGACAAAATGAATGGCTTCCATTTGTCATCACCTCTCAAACCTGTAAGGATTTGCCTTACCAATTTATCCTCATCAATATCTTCATCAACAGCTCCTAATGCATCTGCAATGTCTTTCATCCTTGTTACATAATCTGAAATGGATTGAGAGGCCTTCTTCTTGAAAGTTGTAAATTCTGCCCATAAAGATGCCTTCCTTGACTTTGTGGTGTTTTGGAAATGCTCTTCCAAGGCATTCCATATATCACTTGCACTTTCAAGACCTCTAATGTGAGGTAGCAAGTAATCATTGACTGCCATATAAATGATACTCCTAGCTTGAGCATCTTTCTCAATCCAATTCTTCAAATCTGTTAATTCTTCCCTAGTTGGAACACTAGGATCTCTGAATTGTGGTTTTTCTTCTTCACCTGTAATGTAAGCTATCAAATCTTTGCTCATTAGATGAGCTTCCATCCTCATTGACCATGCAGGATAGTTTTCTCTATCCAACTTCTCTATTTGAAGAGAATCTCCCATCTTCCTTCACCTGTATTAACAGATCTTTAAGCTTTATGAGGAATAAATGTACCTTGACTTCGAATATTACTTCTTCTGATCCTTTTGACAACTTCAATGTGTCTTCCTTCAAGCTTTCTTCAATCTTTGTCCTTTTGATCCTTCAAGATGTAAAGTTTGTAGTTCTGTAGTAGTCGGAGTCTCCCTTTCCTTGATTCTGATGCTTCCTGCTCTGATACCACTGATGGAGAGTGTTAATCTCCAAACGAACAAGTTGACCTTGAATTTAGACCACCTCTATATCAAGAACAACTTCAGACTCCACCAAATTTAGAGAACATTCATCAACTTATCAGAAAATTGATTATTCTGAAAAATTCAACTTCTTAGAAAAGTCTGCTGCAGATTAATCCTTGATTGACTAACCATTTGTGTAAAGTTTTTGATAAAACTTTGTAGATTGCTTCACCTTAAGGTTGCGCACCTTCTCCAACTTAAATCTCTGCAAATGATTCAATATACTCTGAGAAATCACACAAACAATTTACCTATGTGTAAATCACCTTCTCTGCAGTAGCGACTTTGACACCTGCAACTTCTTAGTTATAGTTCTCCCAATGTCGAACCCGTTTGGTCAAATTCTTTTTAGATATAGATAGCTTATCTCTCAACTTAGATTTTGAGCTATCATATGTGTAAAACTTTACACTGTGCACTGAGCAATGTCCATTTCATTGAACTCGAAATTTGCGCCTGTTTCAGGAGACTGTGAACATTCTTTACATATGAATGTTCCTACACACAATTCTCTTAGCCTGATCACAATTAGATTCTCAAACTCTAGCCATAGATTGATTAACTATGGACTTAGATATCTCCAAAAGGAATTCACAAAAGATCTACTATACTAGGAGAAAACACAGAAACATCGGGCACAATTTTTTCTTCTATTTCTCAGAAATTTACAACTGAGTGAGGATAGATAATTCAACTCACTTCTAAGAGACTTAATGACTCTTACAACTCCTCAATACATTTTTCTCATGATCTCCTATTGTCTCCTCTTGTCTCTCACTTTGCCCCGACATTTTTCCAAAGTATTTATAGGCAAATATGTACAGACTTATGACTAAACATAAGTATAAGTAACCTATGTCTTAACTAATGTACATATGTGTACATGTCTTTCTCTCTTTGAATGTATCCATCTTCTATGCTTCAAGAATTGATCTTATCTTCATCTTTTGTCTTCCAAACTTCAATTGGTGATTGGTCTGCACCAACAGATTCTAGAACTAAATGCCGCAAAGAAAGTTTCAAGGCACCCCCAAAAGGCCTCAATATTGGACACATCATTATGCACAAAAATGTTCATGTCATTGGCAAAAAGTCTCATGATCATCTAACCGTGATTGAGAGGTAGAGAGAGACCTTTAATATGGCCCATTTCCATGTGATACTGTACGAGATGACTAAGTCCTTCTGTGGAGATAGCGAAGAGTAGAGGGGCCAATGGGCATCCTTTCCTAATAGATTATTTTAGTCTGATTGCCTTCGATAGCTGGCCATTGATGTTTATTTGTGTCCACGCGTTCCCCAACAAAGTGGAAATCATCTTAGTGAACTTCTAACTACACCCGAGTTTTTTAAGACATTGGAGAACAAAGTCCCATTCCAATCTATCGTATGCTTTGTTGAAGTCGATTTTAAGGAATACTATGTCTTGATCAGACTCTTCAGCATAATGGAGACCTTCCCATATATCAATAATAGATTCTAATATAGATTTCCCCTTGATGGATCCTTTTTTATCATCACTAAGCCATCTCTTCAAGTGATAGGAAATTCTATTGGCAATTCCTTTTGCGAGGATCTTGTATCCTATTTGGAGCATCATGATTGGGTGCCAATTTTCAAACCTATTCTTGTTACCTTTTTTATGGATAAGCTTGATGACACCTTTGTTTAGGCATTCGGGGAGGGCACCAAAAGCCAAAGTCTCTTGTCAAACCAAGCAAACGAGGTGGCCATCACCTATCTGAAAGGCTTGAAAAATTCATTTGTGAGGCCATCACAACCCGGGCTTTTCCCATCGAGGAGCATATCGATTACTTCAAGAATATCATTATCAAAGTTGGGTGCCTCAAGAATAGACTTCACGTTATGAAATATTCTCAATGGAGAGACTCTCAAGATGGTTGCCATGCAATCCCTCCTGTGGGGAGAGAGAGGCATCGAAACCCCCAGGAGCTACGTAAAATGGTCGACAATAATAGTACTATTTTCTTCTTCCATTTTGCATGAAAGAAGTACTTTTGATGCTAACATGTATGTAATGAAAAGGGATAGCAACCTAGTTGTTGTCATTGTATATGTAGATGATCAGATTATGGGAGATCATCAAAATCAATCAAACTCAAACAAGCTTGGGAACTAATTTTGAAATGACAGACTTCGGTCTACTCCATTTTTTTCTGTGAGTTGAAGTATGGCAAAGAAAGGATGGCATTTTCATTTCACAACAAAAGTATGCCAAAGAAATTCTTAAGGCATTTGGAACGATGGGCTGCAAACGGATTAGCACACCTATGGAGGTAAATCATAAGCTATCTATGAATGATAACATGCCTAGTGTAGATGCTAAGAAGTATAGGAACCTCGTTGGAAGTTTTATTTTTCTATGCAACACTAGACTAGACATCTACTATTTGTTGCGGGTTTTCCAACAAACCAAAAGAGATTCATTGGAATGCTGGAATGTGAATGCTAAGGTATATCACAAGAACCTTGGATTTTAGTATTCTTTATACCACATGTGATGCACTTGAAGGATATTGTGATTTTTGATTGGGTTGGAGATTATGATTCTAGAAAATCAGTTTCTGGATATTGTTTCTCACTTGGTTCACGAATATTTTCTTAGGTAAGTAGGAAGCAACCAACTCTCAAACTCTCCTCCATTG
The DNA here is from genome assembly GCA_020310875.1 of Ceratopteris richardii. NCBI lineage: Eukaryota > Viridiplantae > Streptophyta > Polypodiopsida > Polypodiales > Pteridaceae > Ceratopteris > Ceratopteris richardii. Next base: position 1,872,080 of record CM035415.1, on the reverse strand, counting down.
AAGTAGAGTACAAAGCAGCTTGTTTTGCTTCTTGTGATGCAGTCTGACTAAGGAGAATTCTTGTAGATCTAGGCTTTCCATTAAATATGGCGATTGTGCTTAAGTGTGATAATCAAAGTTGTATGGCCATTGCAAAGAACCCAGTATTTCATGCTTGCACCAAGCATATAGAAGTACAATACCATTATGTTCGTGAACTAATTGTGGAGCTAGAATATTTCCCAACAAAGGAAAATTGTGCTGACATATTCACTAAAGCACTTGGAAGAGAGCAGCTCAACAGGCATCTTCAACAGATGGGCATATGACCGAGAGCTACTTAATTTATCATTTGGTAAACATTGAGGGGGGGTGTTAGTATATGATCAATGTCTACCCCTCATGATTGTATGTACCAATGCATATTTTGTAAGGCCCCCATTATGAGGAGAAGCCAAGCGTGCATTACCCAATTGATGGGAATCCCAAGTTGCATGTTGGATGAAGGTCATATTGGACCATGTAAGTTATTCTAAGGAAATGGAGTTACCAGGGTCCCCCATTGTGGGGTCTGAGGCAGTGGGGAGCAACCTTGCCTAGGGGGTCCAAGGGGGCTAGTTGGCCCCCTGGTGGGGTCCGGAGGTAGCACCCTGGGCATGATGCTAAAGGGAATATTCCCTCACAAAGTAAAAAATTATTTATATTTGTTAGTTCGATTTAACCGACCTAACTCATGTATAGCAACTATGCAGGCGGTGGCCGCCCATGCTCTACCACCCAAAGACCACCCATTATCATATATATACATGACTTCTGCAGTACCTGAGACATTGAATTGAGCCAACATACCTCTACCTTGTAACTCCCTATCTAGAGTTGTCTAGATCACCATTTAAGCTCTACCTTGAGACCGCATGTTGTCATTTTTGTACTTGCTATTAGTAGAAAATTGTTGAGATTATCCTATATCTGTTATCTTCTCTCCTACTACTTTTGTGTTATATTGTATAGCTATTATCTTTCAACACATACATACATATATACATTCAAACACATAGACAAACACACAGATACAATCACATGCATACAATCACACATAGACACACACACATAGACTTACATGCATACATACACATACATGCATACACATGCATATGCATAAATACATACACATGCATACACACACATACACATACACACACATATGCATACATACACATACACACACACCTACCCATATACACACACATACATATAGATAAACATATACACACGCGAAGACACACACACACATAGACACACACACAAAGGCTCACATGCATACATACACACACATGCATACATACATACACACATGCATATACACTCATATGCATATATAGACATACATACACACATACACATATACAAACACATACACACTATACATACACATGCATGCATACACACACATACACACGCACATATACATATAACACACATATATGCATACATGCACATATAAATAGACACACATAGAGACACTGACATACACACATGCATACACATGCATATCCTTACATACATACACACATGCATACACACACATACACACCTACATACACATATACACACACGCACATACACTCACATACAAATATACATACACATGCATAAACACATATAGATACATACAAACACATATACACACATATGGTTCAAGAAGCCCTCTAGGAGGAGGTGTAATATTCTCTTGAAGGAATTGAAGACATGGTGGAGTTGAGGGAGAAGGAGGTCTCTACATACTTGGAGGAATTGAAGACATGGAAGAGTTGAAGGACATGGAAGAGTTGAAGGACATGGAGGCTACACACATAATTTGAAGGAGGGATTCTAGTGCTCTACACTTGGAGGAGAAGCTTTCTCTATTTGAAGGACATGAAGAACATGATGGAGATAGCTCTACACACATGATGAAGGATTGATGGACATTACGAATCAACATTATGAACCAACTTTATGATCTATGATGAATTGATAACTTCTATCTTTCATTATTTTCAATTAGAGTTGTATGAACACATATTATGAATCAAATTCTTTCTCCCATATGATGATATGTTGTGTGAGTGATCTGATCAATTATTTTGAGTTTCTATATTCTTGTTGAGTCTCCATTTCACCACTTGAGCTTGCATGAAGCACCCTGTGTGTGCCATTGGACTTTGCGATTGAACTAATCCACCAACCATGTGTTTTCGTCTCGACAACATATCACACACATGCATACATACATGGGAGAGATTTTTTTCCTTGAAAATAAAGCTACATAAAAAATTGTATGTATACTTGTGAGCTTCCTGTTCTAACTTAAGAGAACATGGTTTCATCTTTGTGGTTGGATTCACCTCATATTCCAAACTTAAGCTCTTTCCTCGATCATAATGTTATAACCTACAAGAATATATTTCATCTCTATGGTGGGATTCATTTCATATCCAAATGCATAGAGGGAGATGGATTGTCTAATCTAGTCATCATGTGTTTTCATTATTACCATCATTTTGGCAAGACATCAATATAGTTTCATCTTCATTATCTTTATTGATTTCTATTATTTCTTGTATTGTTAAATTTGTGTTCTCATAAATGAAATCATTTCTTGATGGACCAATATCAATTTTTGGTAGTTCTTCCTCATCATCTATAGAATCAACATGTAAAGTATTATTGTTCTCATTATGTTCTCACCTTAGCCTTTATCACTTTCGCCTTACTTTCATAGCTACTAACGTGGAGAAATAGTTCTTGTCTTCATGAAGGACATGTCATATGTGTGTATGTGTATGTCTATGTGTGTATGCATATAATATATATATATATATATATATATATATATATATATATATATATATATATATATATATATATATATATACATATATATATATATATGTATATATATATATATATATATATATATATATATATATATATATATATATATATATATATATATATATATATATATATATATATATATATATATATATATATATATATATATATATATATATATATATGTGTGTGTGTGTGTGTGTGTGTGTGTGTGTGTGTGTGTGTGTGTGTGTCATATTTATCCACCCAAAACAAATTTCAAGATTGAGAGTAAGTAATCTTGTAGTTATTCGTGTCAAGGGGCTTCCTTCATCTATATGCGTTAGAAATTCTTCTCAAAGATATTTCTCATTTTTAGAAATATCAATGCCTTTGCTCTCATTTTGATACCTATCCTCAATAAAATTTTCCATGCCATCATCATCACAAAAATCTTGTAGTTTATCTTCTTTTGAATACAGTTCTTTGAATCTTGCATATTTTATAGGGTTTCTTTTGCATAGCCTCCTCATGGATGCTTCTGACAAATGAGGTCTTACTAGCAACTCTGAATTGTGTGGTAGATGATCATCAATATCATACATTGGAAACTACATACATGAATAAAAATCATTAGTATTCCATGGCTCATATCATATTGTGTTCTTTCAGTACAAGGAATACAGGGGGCATAGCAACGGTTAACGCGACATATTTTTGTCACTTTGTGATCGAGCATTTCATCAGAGCGGCCATTGAGCATGTATCGTCATCTAAACGATGTTAATCTCGATGTTATTTTTGGCATTTAAATTGATGCTCCTAGCGATGTAAATATTAGTGTCTCTCATTTGGCGTCGCTTATATGACATGGTCATAAGCATCACTTATATGACTTATCCGCTAGCATCGCTTATGCAATGCTATTGGCTATCATTTATGCAATGCATATGCATCACTTATATGATGCATATGTGTTGCTTATATGATGCAAACAGTTATCGAGAAGACGATGGTTTTTCATCGCTTATGCGATGGTTACCTTTCATAAATAAAAATGTTGGACCGCTCTTTGATCATAATTTACGTGCATCTGATTGAAGAGCTCTTCAACATTCAGATCTGTACTCTAGTTACGAGCTCTTTCTAGATCTCTCTCTTTTTTTAATCCCTCTCTTATTGTCTCTCTCTCTCTCTCTCTCTCCTTCTTATTACCTCTTTATCTTTAAAACTCTCTCTCTCTCTCTCTCTTTCTCATTTTTGTTCATCTCATTTGATCTCTCTATCTCTTTCTCTCTCTCTCTCTCTCTCTCTCTTTATTACAAATTATTCGAAAAAGTCACCAAGGATAAAATATGGCTGATTATTGTAAGTATAACTTTCATTGGTTGTATATCATTTAAATTGTTTTATTTTCATTAATTAGCATACTCACACTTACTCATTCATATACACATATACATGACCATGCATGCTCACACATATACACACACATACACATGCACATACACACACACACATATACATACACATATACATGCGCATACACTTATAAATACTCATACACATACACACACACATACATGTGCATATGCACAAACATGTCTAAAACACATAAAAGGACATGCATGCATGCATTACTACATATACATGTACTCATACACACATTAACACATACTTACACACATGCATGCACATACACATGGATGCCAATGAGGATGCATGCACATACACATGGATGCAAATGAGGATGCATGCACATACACATGCATGCTCATATATATACACATGGATATACCTACATATACATGTACACACACACACCCACCCACACACGCACACACGCACACACACACACACACACACACACACACATATATATATATATATATATATATATATATATATATATATATATATATATATATATATATATATATATATATATATATATATATATATATATATATATATATATATATATATATACACACACACACATACATACATATACACACACATACACATGCACATACACACACGTACGCACAAACACTTACACATACACATGCACATACATACATATACACACACATACACATACACATGCATGCACATACACATGGATGCAAATGAAGATGCATGCACATGCACATGCATGCTCCTATATATATATACATGCATATACCTACATATACATATACACACACAACATACATATGCATATATATATATATATATATATATATATATATATATATATAGAGAGAGAGAGAGAGAGAGAGAGAGATACCATACGTTGTACTTCCTAAGAGGGCTGGATCACATGGTGGTCATACGAGGAACAACAAAGGGTGCATCAATGCGTTTCGGGAAGCATTGAGATTCACAAGAGAAAGGTGGATCAATATTTCCAGAAATTGACTAGAGGTGAGGAAGAACATGATAGGCCTATTGATATGAAGAAGAAAGAGGGAGATGAGATTGTATAGCTTGAAGAGAAAATTGTGTCATTGCAGATGAAAGTTGAGGATTTATATGGAGTTAACATGTCGAATAGATTCAATGATATTCGATGAGAATCGACGTGTTAACTCCATGTAAAATCCTAAAATTGCACCCACAATGACCCTATTTCCCCTTCAAGTTGTACAATCTCATCCGCCTCTTTCTTCTTCATATCAATAGGCCTACCATGTTCTTCCTCACCTTTACTCAATTTCTGAAAGGATTGAGCTGCCTTTCTCTTGTGAATCTCAATGCTTTTCAAAACTCTTTGGTGTTCCTTGTATGATCCACCATGGAATCTAGCCCTCTTAGGAAGCACAATGTATGGTATCTTAGTATCATCATCAACACTCTATAGGAAAGCTTCTTGATGCTTAAAGCTTGGTACAAAGTTCAACTTCATCTTTGCTTTGAGCTCTCGATATACGAGATGATATATTTCAGAGATCCATAGATCATCTTTAGGAAGATGTATTTTATTGATCATCAAGAACCTTTTGTTAGCCGATATGAATTGT